>OX578133.1:125084210-125684210 GCA_951213105.1 Amaurobius ferox | reverse complement strand
TATCAAGAATGTATATTATTAAGAATATTTTGATAATATGGATAAAAAATACATAAATTACTGAGTATGTCTTTTATACTTTTATTTCCAAGAATAAGCATAGGCATAATAATTTTTTGTGTCTTCTTTTTTTCAATAATGCCGTTCAAAAAATATAACCACTACCCATTTTAGTCGCATTCAATTTTTTTAATTGATTACGACTAAAACAGACTATGTGTGATTGAAATGAATATGATTTAAATGTACCTTTCGGCAGGGTCCCTAGATCTGAAAGTACAGCTCCGATTTTGAGAAAACTTAAAGCAAACCATCATGAGATTTTATTACTTGTTTGGAAAGAGGTCATTTTTGTACTTGGCTGAGAGTTTTTTGCCCTGAAGTGATGTTTTTGTAAGATTCCAAAGCTGCTTGTAGAAATATTTATCAACATGATTAGCAAAAATCATGTTGATAAATGTTTCTATTATAGTAGACATTGCAAATTTTGCTTTACCGCCAAGCACCATTTATTGATGTTATTTTTTCTTTTCAATTTTTGAAATTTCAAATAAAATTTATCTTCAAGTTTAAAGAAAAAAGTATGTACCGCAAAATGAGCCGTAATTCATTAAAATTGGTTCAGGAGTTAAGGCTGTGGGTTCGACAACATTGAAGGAAAGAAAAAAAAATTTAAATTTTCATAGAAAAATTAAACAAGTTTCTGTAAATAAACATCCTGTTTTTGTTACATACATAGAAGTGTCACTAAAGGAAAAATGTATTTTAGTATGCTTTTAAATGTTGAAAAGTTAGTGGATGGAAATTAAACGAGTTGTTATAAATGAACAGCTGTTTCTTATTACATACACAAATGTGTCATTAAAAACCGAAAACATTCGAAAACTGTAGTTTAACGCACTATAAATGTCAAAAAGTTACAAAAAATATCTGATTTATCTATGTTTTTTGTCAATATAAATATTTTTCACAGGGTATGCTAATATGTTAAATTTATTGGCAATACGCATTGTAAAAATTTCAATATCATGTAAGGTAGGACATATTGATAATATAACAAGCAAATTATTACAATATATATATATATATATATATATATATATATATATATATATATATATATTTGTGTGTGAAATTTGTGTGGGCACGTGGTCCGGTAGTAATAATCTATTAAAGTTAACATGTACGTGATTGCAAAAGAGACAAATCACGGTATTTACATTTGGAAACAGAAAAAAGTCAATTATATAATTTTTAATAAATTGTTTAGTATGTTTTTTTAAAATAGCTCAATTTTAAAATATTTATCGTAGTAGCAAATTAAAAACAACTTTTAATACGAAAAATCTTACCGTTTTCTCGGTAAAATAAGGTTATTTCTTCTAATGCATTTAGTGCTCTTAAGATTTCAACATTTGAAACATTCACACTTATTCCTTCTCTTTATTAGATTTTATGGAATATTAAAAGTCATAAATTTTTGTGAAATTATTACCACTATTCATTTTAAATATTTTTATAATTAGGAAATTTTTCTATTCTTATTTATTAGCATTCCGTAATCTGGACATTTCGGAATTCCATGCAATTTTATAATAATACTTTATTACCGATTTTAATCATATTCAAGTCATTTACATTTTATTTGTTGGATCTGATAACTTTACTATTATAAAGTCATTAACATTACTTTGCAATTTATCCTTTCTGAAATTTTGTCATTAATTTATGACATTTAATCTTAATTCACAAAACCTCTTAAAAAGAGTTTTTATTTCCCTTCAAATATAGCTTTTACCTTATTCAAATCATAGAGTGTAGAATATTCATTCACAATTTAAATCTCTCTGTCTAGTTCTTTTCCAACAAAATACTTACGACTTAAGTACTAAAGTCTTTTCATTCGAAAAAACTGAGTCTTTCATCATTTTTAATAGGATAAATTAACCTCTCCAAGAACTCAAGGATTTGCCTAATATCCTCTTTTTTTCCTCATGTGGTGCAAAGAAGCAAAACCGTATTAATTTAGGAATTATGAAAAGCTTAGTCAACAAGTCCATTAAATCACTTGATTTGCCTAATTGTCTTTTCTAGAAACAATTGGCCATCCCAATGAAATCCTGACTGAGCTGCACTTAATGTTTGGCCAGAGCGTCCCCAAAGTGCAAATATTTTCTTATTACGTCATACCCCTGAACTATCGATTGAACAAATGGATTAGAGGAAAACGTACCCGAAAGTAAACAGGGGCTGCATTAAAAAAGCACTCTGCATGTCATCGTCTACTGCTGGCAGCTTCTTAATATGGGCTTTTATCCGTGATTTTGAAAGCAAGCAGCTAGTGAAAAATGTACATGTGCAGCTAATTTTGTTACAATGCGTAGTGTTTGTTAGTGGCGAACCATCATTTTAGTTTTAAAATATCTCAAATTAATGATAAATTCTAACATTATATACTACAAAAGAATGTTGTCTTTAAATTTGAAAGCAAATAAGGTTTAATTTAAATGTTTTTCTATTTTTTTATTCGATTTAATTTTATGTGTATTTATTAGTTTTTGTGGTGGCAACATAAGTGGCAGAAAAATAACTTTCAAACTAATAATTGGTAATATCTTCTTTCGTCAATTCAGAAAAAAAGTATTTACATAACATTTACACAGTTTGTTTATTTATTTATTTTTTCCTGAAATTTTCCATTTTAGATTAAAAACATAAAATACTTTTAGAACAGTGCATGTTAGAGTCTTATGATGGCAATCCTTTTAAAATCATATATTAAAGATATATTACCGTAGCATTAATGTATACGTAAACTTGTTTTTATAACGTTTTACGAATTTCAAAACAGGGCTTGGTTCGCTCATCGATTCACATAAACATTCCAAGTTTTATTCAATTTTGTCAATTTGTTTGAAAAATAGTGTGCCCACAGACATATACATACATAGATATATATCATCATCCGGCCACTCAAACTGCTACTCATACTCTAAGGTGAGTCGAGTGGTTTGGGTTTTCGACACACAGATATCATAGAAGAATGGTTGAGTTGCATTTGAGGATGCTCTTGTAGATCCATCCAACTCTGAAGATCTGGTTTTGGACCTCATCACACTGCTTTCCCTTTACATTTCTCTACATGGCAGTGAAAACAAAAATTAAGGAGAGAGCATCACACATTTGCACCGCCTAGGTACGCAGCAGATTTAAACATAAAATTCGCTCATAAACACACTAGCAGCCCGTGCTTATTCAATTACTTCTTTTATACCCAAGTCAGTTTTGTTAAAAAATCTCCAAATAAAACACAACTACTCCAGGGAGGATGGAGTCCGTCTGCAAAAAAATCTTTTACTTCCCTACGGAGTCCCAGCATCCAATTTATCACTCCGTGAGTCGGGGAATGATAAATCTTGTTCGTCAAATCGAGTATTGGACATACTTGTCGACCTCCGGGCGAATCCCTGTTAGAAGATTCGGGTGGGATTATTAATGATAGCGGGGGTCACTCGTGTCAGCTATGATAGCCAACTATTAGCTGTTTATTATTATCCTTTAGCGGGACCCCGGGTGTAAATGCGACCCGTTTAGCTCTCAGGAAAGGTGCTGCTTGACAAATTGCAATGCTCAGAGAAGCTTACAAAGAAGTATATGTAATAAAATTGGATTGGATGATATTGGAGACAAAAATTGACTTTAAACCATTCAACTTCATACTGAACACATTCGCTTTCAGAGACATTTGCTGCTAGTTTGAAGTAGTCCTCTGAACAAATTTCAATAACGACATTTCTTTTAGATATTTTAGTTGATTTTAACTATTTTCATTCAAACTCCTCTAGTTTTTTTCTTAGCATATTGAAATTCAACTCCTCAATTCCAAGTATTTTTCTCGAGATTCTAGCTTTCCTTTAACTAATATCTTTCATATCATTGTCCTTACAAGTTTCATTGTCGTATTTTCTATCCTAATTTATCTTCAGATCTGATACTTGTTACTTTTTATTCTTTTCTTCTTAACCTTCTACTAGAGGATTTTTTTCTTACCCTTTACTCAAATCAATCCTTATCTTTCACTTGAACTTCTTGGTGCATTTGGGTACATGCAGTTTGTTACTTTTTGTACTTGTTGCATGTAACAATTTGCACTGACTTCTATTTACCTTTCAGCACCTATTTTTGTTGTGCAGAACTTTTTTACTTGGATTAATTGCATTTTTTACAATGAAAATGAGTTTTGCATTGCAAAAATGAGCATAAATAACAAATAAATTCTAATAATGGTTAAGTACCTTTCCAGATGCCCATTCTAACACGATATACCTTCTCACGATATATTCACGATACGATATACCTTATCACAATATAACTTTAAAATCACAGTTCATCTAAGAAATTATATAAAAAAATACTTTGGAATATACAGAAAAGTTTCCCCAAGAACTTAACCCTAAGGCAAACAATTTAATATTACCGTTGTTGTATTATAAAACAAAAGTATTAGAAAATATCCAAGCACTATTTTCTCCATCAAAATTTAATTTAAATTAACTGATAATATTGTATTTCTGGATAGCATTGACATGTTGCTTCACAATTTTGCCAAATAATGCAGAAAGTTCAACTTTTGAAATTTTTCTTTCTTAGAAGTATAAATTTTGGAGGACAATCCACGAAGAAACTGCTATGCATCAGAATATGGCGAAATCAAATTAAAACTGCTGTCCAACATTTTTCACTCTACACCCTTCTTTGCTGTTCTGCGTCGATCGTCAGTTTCAAATTTAACCAAATTATCATTTCCTTCTATTCAGAAAAACATCAAATAAGGTAGTGGGACGTTTCATGAAGTTGAACTTTTCGGTTGATATTTTTCCAATCATCAAAACCGTTTTTGGACGTAAAGCCTTTTGCTATAGATGAAACAAGATTAAAAAATATGCAGCAGAAACAATAGCAGCATCATTCCTGGAAAAAAGAAGTCATGATTTTATGATATTTGCACAGCTGCTGATAAAAATTACTCGAAAAATTTCTGCCTGAATCCTTCAAAGGTAGTTACTTAACTTTGCTTGAATAGGTCCTTTTTTACAAATTTAAATTTAAGTTTGTCATCAACTTTCTCTGGCCAGCAGTATACATCAATTTCCATAAAAAAAATTATTTCTAGTGGAATTTTTTTGTTCGTAATTTTTCTGTACGTCAGTATATTAAGCATCATATTATTGAAATCGTCACATTCGCATGATATTTTCCTTGATATACAAGTAATTTGATTATCAGCTGATGCAGACCCATTAATATTTATGGAATCACCACAATCGTGTGATATTTAAAAACCTGGAGACGTCAGAATTTTCTGTGCTTAGAGCCCCAAGAAGTCTTATTCTGGGCCTGTTGGCGGCAGATTTATTTAAAATAGCAGAAGTGGACTAGCAAAAACACCCATTTCGGAATGAATCTTTTAGTGAAAACTGAGCTAGGATATTATTTTAGAAAAGGCAGGGCCATGGAGAAAATAGAAAAGATTGAAAGAGCCTTTACAAATGTGAAATTTATTTGACATGTTGTGAACCTGGGGGCTTCAAATGTTTCTTCTCTAATAGTGAAGAGTGTTCTTAATAGTCACGACACTAATCACGAACGATAAGCACATGCAGTTTTTAACGTTTGGTACATGCGCTAAGAGGCAGACTGCCTCTGTGCTACACCCTGGCAACGGTACTACTTGAATATACACGTTAGGAATACTCGTATCAATGCTAAACTGACCAAAATCAAATGAAAGTAGTCGCAGTGCCCTTATGAGAATTAGAGAAATTAGGACCACGAACTCCACAATAAAACAAGATAGAAGGAAAATGTCAATTACAAAGTTATAAATTATTATTTAATTAGTAAGAATAGATATCAGGAATGCATGAAACACATATGTAAGGCATCAAATTGGCCCTCTTCTATCTTGCTTTGTTGCCGAGGTCGTGTTCCCATCTTCTTCAATTCTCCACTACGAGTGCTGCAATCGCTTCTATTCGATCTAGAATCCCAGGAACCTTGTGTACCAATATATGTAACGTTATAGATTATTTTTTCGTAAAAATGCCCAAAAATCAGTAGCTCTGATTATTCTGCGTCGGATCGCGCTATATTTGCAATCATAAATGCTTTATAATTTACTTTCAACAAAAAGGCGAGATGCATATTTGTTTCGAAATAAAAAAAACTGCAAATGTAATTACAAAGTCTTTAACATTATTTGTCAATTATTCTGTATGTTTTTTTTTTCATTTTTTGACAAAATAACATAAAAATTTAAAAAATAAAGAATTTAAATGCTTGCAAAACTTCCTTGACGAAACAGGCATATATCAGTAAGTTGACTACAATTATTTCGAGGGCGTTATAAGCCCCCTTCTTCTGGCCGAATGAACAGGTAAAGCAGTATTCGCCCTTAACCACTGCTAAGAATGAACTGGCTGAGCGTGGCAGTTTCCTGTGATTTTTCACGTGTCTTCACTACTTAGTATGATAATAATTTGAATTTAGTTTGAATGATATCTTTTGCTACCATTTTAGTGTCATAATTATGGCAAACCAAATTTGATATTTTTTTGTGAATTTATTTCCAAAAGGGACAAAAATGTTTTATTCATAAGATTTTCTCACGCAGAACATTTTTTATATCGAGAACAGAACTTTTTATACTTATTTTTAAGGGGATTAAATTAAATATTTTAATATATTTATTTTTTTAAACAATATCATTTAAAATAGTAATCGAATTTACAGATATTTTAAATTACGAGTAACGCTGAATATGTGTACTAATATATTTTAAGTTCCATCATTTGCCCGCTACTCATACAAATGACACGACAAGCATACATATAATGTCCTTCGGCTCTACTAGTATTTCTGCCAAAGTTTCACTTTGAAAATCGTACTGTTATTTAAATTATTTACTTTTACTTAACTATGGTAATTTGCACAAAATTGTAGCCAACCGTAAATTCTGTGATATCTTTATTACGATTCACTTATTTCCGTGCATTTGAATTAAATCTAATACATAACAATATTCAAATACCTAAATCTACAAAGCGTTTTTCTATAATAGCCGCTATTACATTCAGACACGAAATAAAAATTCTATAACTAGCCTCTTATTAGGTTCTCTTTGTGCCCAAGCTATCTTTTCAGATATAAAAACGTGTAATTACCAACCCTAATTCCCCACGTATCCAAATCTCCTCTTCGCAAAATCATTATAAGTAGATAGAAGTTGAAAGCAATCGGGCCGGTTTATCTCGGCTCAGAATTTTTCACGGAATATTATCATAATAACCCATAATAATCCCAACTATGATATCCAACTCGAAATAATAATAACTTGGAAAGACAGAGCTTGAAAAAAAAGAGAAAGAAAAAACAGGTGGAAAAGATGCAGATATAAGAATATCAATTATTGGAGATACAGAGACACACCGTGCAATTGGAGGTTTAAACAAAGACAAGATACGAAAGCACATCGGTCATCGAAGTCCTTTTGCACTAATGATAATGATAGGAGTGGAAAGAGAAGAATAAAATAGAAGCTTGTAGACATTCAAGGAGCATTGAGGCGACCAACTATGTATATGGGTAGGTTTAAGAGTGATCCTTCATGTTGTGACGTTTGCGCCCTTCCAACTTCTTTCATCTGCAGTTGCTTTACCTTCTCGAAAAAAAAGATGCTGCAGGAGGATATGGGTTGCTTCCTGTTCAAATATTTCGCTCGCCAAAGCGATAAAAGTGTGTCGCCAAATGACTCAAAACATTGAAACGGTAATGGATGTGCTTGACCCCATCCAGTTCTCTAAGCTTCCACCCATTTTATTCATTACTTACTAGAAAGGTAATTGATTTAAGCAAAAAAGAATCAGCATGAAATGAACGAGAGAAAGATCAAGAAAAAGTAATCAAATTTGTTATGTTTGAAGATTATCCGCAGAGTTTTTCCTCACTAGCTGTACTTATTAGTAGATAAAAAAAAAAATCTAAACACGTGACTTTCACTGGACTCCATTACGTTTGTCTCTATTTTGATATTTATCTTTGTTGAAATAAGTTATATTAAAAAATCGCGTAAAATGAATATTTATTTACATTTTCATTCAGCTCGCCGTTTTTCAATCATTTAATTTTTACTTTCCCTACAATACATGGTAATGTATAGGAAAAAGATTGGAATGGTGTCGAAAATCGGAACTGGAGGTTTCGACTGATCTCTAAAACACGTAAAACCTTTTTAAGCTTGACGTGTTGTTGTTGTTGAGACCCAAACCGTCCGACCTACCAGTAAGCTTGACGTGTGTGTATGTTTGCAATGTATATATCAACTCTAGCCCAAAAGCTATTTGAAGAAATTTTACAAAATTTGATATATAAATCACTTGTGAGTTAGTCTAGTGATAATTAGATTTTGGTAGAATTCGGAAAAATTGAACCTGCTCTATATATTTTATTTTATTTATTTATTTATTTTTCAAAATGACCCGCAAAAATCGTCAAAATATAAAATATAGAATTACATATGTTGAAATATATTAAATAAATACTTGTTTTATATGCAAATGTTAGCGACAAAAGAAATAAAACCAGCCTCATTACTTTAGGATGGACCACTCTCAAGATATTAAGGTTCTTGGAATTTTAAGATGCTGGTGATGCTTTTCACTGTAGTTAAAACTATTCGATGAAAATTTTAAAAATATGTTAGGAAATTCACTTGTAGATTTCCCATGTGCTGATTAGATTTTTGTACGATTCGAAAAAATAAAACTAGCCTCTCTAAAACACGTAAAACCTTTTTTAGCTTGACGTCTGTGTAGTTTGCAATGTATATATCAACTCTAACCCAAAAGCTATTTGAAGAAATTTTACAAAATTTGATATATAAATCACTTGTGAGTTAGTCTAGTGATAATTAGATTTTGGTAGAATTCGGAAAAATTGAACCTGCTCTATATATTTTATTTTATTTATTTATTTATTTTTCAAAATGACCCGAAAAAATCGTCAAAATATAAAATATAGAATTACATATGTTGAAATATATTAAATAAATACTTGTTTTATATGTAAATGTTAGCAACAAAAGAAATAAGACCAGCCTCATTACTCTAGGATGGACCACTCTCAAGATATTAAGGTTTTTGGAATTTTAAGATGCTGGTGAAGCTTTTCACTGTAGTTAAAACTATTCGATGAAAATTTTAAAAATATGTTAGGAAATTCACTTGTAGATTTCCCATGTGCTGGTTAGATTTTTTTACGATTCAAAAAAAGTAATATTTAACGACTATACGAATAAGGCCAACTCCATTACACTAGGTCGAACCCTTTTCAAGATATTTAATTTTCTGGAATTTTAAGGAAATGGGGACGTTCTGAAATGCATCAAGTTATCAATGAAAAAATGACGTATTAAAATTATAAACTAAATATAATATTACGTAAGTATTCGTCTCAATTTGAGCAACTGAACTCAATTTATTGGATTATGAATTTGAATTCTTAGGGAAAGCCATATTGCTGCCCACATCATATTTTTTATTTATAGACTTCAATCAGTTTTGAATGATGCCAACTCGCCAAAATACCAAAAACATTCCTAGATTAATAAAATTTTATTACATATCGGATTTTCGCTAAAATAAACTGTATATAAATCAAACATTCAACTAATTTAACATATTGTCAAACATATAGTTCAAACACCATGTTTAGTATTGTTCAAAGACTCTGACATTTTCATTTCACTCTGGTTGATTTTTAACATAATTTATAGTTATACAAATTAAATTGATTATATAAATTTAATATGATATATATTGAATAAATGAAAGATATTTATCAGTCAGCATTTTATGAACATTTCGATAAGTTGATATAATTCTTCAACTGTTTCTTAATTATTTTTAATTAATGGAATCATCATTGCAGCCCTATAATATTGCTTCTGAATCATTTTTAAGAAAACATGTTGTTGAACTTATCATATTTTAGGTTATGATGAAATCTGAATTCTGGATTTTAAATGACGATCTATGAACTGAGATCTGATGTCAAAGCTCAGATACTCTTGAATATATGGAGAAAAATTAATTCATCAAAATTCGCACGTTAAACAGAATTTTCTATTTGTTCGATATAACGTGTCCAATTGTTTAAGTTGGTAGACTGTCTTGTACATTAATTACTTAATATTTAATATTTGGAATTCAACATTTTGAGATTTTACTAGTTTCATGAAATAAACGTCTTAGTTATTAAACATGTAACTAGATACCTTGCTTCGCTTCAATTTCACGGGTTACGAGAGACAGTCAATTTTTATTTAAATGTTAACTGATTTCTTTTGAAATTACAAATAATTTCCCCAGAAAGGTTTTTTTTTCAGCATGATAATATCTGGCCCCCCTTACCTCTCTAAAAGTATGTTATCTCATAGACAGATTTGGAGGTATAGCTTTTATCTAGTTTTAATAGTGTATAAGTTGTCAACCAGATTATAAAATGAGATGCCTATTTTACTATATGTCTCTTTTGCATAAATATTTATTTAAAGTATGTTTACTTATTTTTATTTATTTTGCTGTATTTTATTTTATCTTTTTCCCACCTGCACAACTTTAATTGCATATTTCAAAAGACAGTTGTATATTTTATGTCTAACTCCTAAGATACGTCACCTTACAAAAGAGAAATATATATATATATATATATATACATGGTAATACAAATTTTCTTAATGTTTCTTATCTTCATTTTTTCATGGATTAAAATTTTCAAGGGAATTAAATTTTAGGAAATACAAAATTTTAATTTATATACGGTTAATTTAATTTATATATATATAATTTATATATATATATTTCAATGTAATTACAGTGTTCACGGGGAGTACGATCACATTAAACATGTGGGTCCGTAAGTCCTTCCGAGAGGTTGGTGGTAGGGGAGGGAGGGTACGGTCCCTGTGGATGCCTCCCCCACTGGGTTCCGGTCTAAATTGGGTGAATAAAAAGAAAGTTATGGAGATTGTCGCGGAGGACGCAGTAGCCCAGTGGTTAGCGCGCGGGAATTGCACTCGGTAGGCCCGGGTTCGATTCCCGTCACTGCCAAAACTTCTGCCGTGTTCACGCGAAGTACGATCACGTTAAACATGTGGGTCCGTAAGTCCTTCAGAGAGGTTGGTGGTAGGGATGGAGGGTACGGTCCCTGTGGATGCCTCTCCCACTGGGTTCCGTGGGGGTAGGGGAAGGAGGGTACGGTCCCTGTGGATGCCTCCCCCACTGGGTTCCGGTCTAAATTGGGTGCCACTTCCTGGCCGTCCAAACAGTTACCTTACACCTTTCTGGTAGGTCGCGCCAGCGAGTTTGCCACGGTCAGAATTTTCAAGGGTAGCGAACAGGCTGGTCGCCAAAGGCGGCTAGTTCTGAATAAAAGGGTTTTTTCCCGTTTTTTTTTTCTTGCAACAGAGTATACATATATAAGTCTTAGATACGTAGCGCTAAAAAAGTGTGTAATGATCGTTTGCCGAATGAAATGGAATTTAGCCTTGAATTGCATTGTTTAAAATATGAGGGTGTTATGAAACTCTTACTCCATAGTTTAAAAACTTCATAAAAACATCCATGGAATTAGAGAGTCTTTTTACCTCCTTAATTATATCTTAAACACTTATTATTTTCTTCAGACTTTTGCTCAACAATGAAATTATACATCATTTGATCTGAATGTAATTTAATTAAGTATATTGTTTATGTTTGATTAGAGAGTCGTAGGAGGGTAGTAAGGTATCAACAGATACTCAGTATTTGAAGGTAGAGCGCAGAGAGTACAACTAGTACTGAAAGTAGCAAGAACGTGCAGCGGGTCAGCGACTCAAATGAGGATCGAACCCACTCACTGTGACTTAGATCCCTGTAATTTAATAGTTAACAATTTAACCATTTGGTCATGGGTTGTCTTTTTTTAGAGTAGAATTTATAACAATATCAAATTTGTTAAACTAGATATTCTTGGTCCTGCACCTTTGATCTCTCTCAATACCTTTCATTATCCCATATCTCAGAAAACAACAAACTTTTGAATGAGAAGAGTATATTGTGAGAAATTAAAAAAAATAGAAAGAAAAATGTGGGTCTCGTTAGAACAGAAATATATATATATTTCTTATAATGTTCAGTTAGTTCCCTTTATTGAAAGTTCGTTCTTAACAATTTGTTTAAATCTAAAAAATAAAATAGATAATAATAGCCAATAAAACAGGGACGATTTGATGCCGTTTTATATCCAAAAGACATTTATTCGACTTCGTTCCAAAGCATGTGTCATCTAAAATTCCTGAAGTCATTGTGGTAAGTAATAATATTTCAAAATATGCTATAAGAAAACTTAAACTATAAAAAATGCCGCGTGTTTGAATCAAAACGGTGCCATAATTTGGCTTTATGCTCTTCAAGTAATCCAAAGTATGGTTCAACAATAGCTTAAATACTATGGTTTAAATGCAGCGTGTCCAACTAGTGACAGCGTCAGATTTTGAATAGCTCGAACCTCTTAACTTTGAATCCTGTTTTAGGTTATTTTGTTGACTTTGAATCTTGTGTTAATCGGGGTTGGCTCAATCTTGGGATTTAAAAAACAGACTAGGCGGATTTTATTGCGGTTTTTATTTATTTATTTATTTATTTACTTATTTATTTTTTTTATAGTTATTTATTTATTTTTCAGAAAAACTCAAATTTAAACACTTCCTTTTTAACAGGGTAAAGTTACGGTTTTTAGATTTTTTTTTTTCAAGAATAATTAGTCTATTCTTTCTCAGTAAACACATATAACTCAGTACCCTTAAATTCCGATGCAACTTCAATTTATTTGTTTAAGAAACCCACTAGTAAAAAATGTGTTGCATTTAACCCGCAGGTAACCATCGTGTGTCAAAAGTTATAAAACAAAGGAGAACGTAACTAAAAAATCCGGTGATATTTACTTACGTTTTCATTGCAAAAACACAAATAGTCCATGTTTTGCATACCACAACTTAAATATGCCAATATATTAATAAAATATTAATGTTACAAAATAAAGGAATGAAATGTTTATATATACATAGTTGAAAGTTAAATCCTTGGTGGACTTTAACGCTCCATAGTAAGTGGGCTTGAGTTATTGGCTTCAACAATTATGAAGGAAAATTGTGACAATTATTCATAGCATAAAGCCAAATTAGTATTGAATCGATTTTTTGTTTTCATTTGAATAAAGTTTGTTTTTTTTCATCGCAATCGTAGTTCCTAAGATACAGAAAATACTAAAATGCAACCATTCAAGAAATGAACCACTGCCACCGGTTGGCCAATTTGGTCCAGTCAGAGATGGTTGTTTATTTTTCGAATAATTGCCTTTGGATATATATTATTTTTTCATTAAAATCGATTTATAACCGATTGAAATTTTATTTACATAATTTTACATTTATGGCATAATTTTACATGGATTTGTCTCAATGAGAAGCAGCGATTTTAAAGAACCTAGAAAGTGGCCAAAATATGGGGGTTTTGGGTGGATTCTTCCTTAAAGAAACCCACTGGGGAAAACCGGATCGGATTCAACCCGGCCAAGCCTGGTTTCAATTCAACTTAAAATGAAACAGATTGTAAGGAACCATGCAATGGATGAAGATCCTACTTCTGAAATTTCCATAAAATTCAACAACTCTTCCTTTTATGAATAAATTTCACACAAGAAACGGTCCTTGAATGACTGACAAAAATAATTTTTTCATTGTACAAAAATGTTTCAATTCAATTTGTCTACCTTCTGCTAAATTAATTAAATTTAAAATTGAAAATCTTGAAAATTGATTTGTAAAGTGAATTTATTCTAATGTTTGTGAACTGTGAGATTCTGAAGATTTCTGTACCTGTAACCCTAGGAAAGGGATCCCTTTGATGTATACTCACAGCCGGGATCCTATGCTTTTTATAGAGGTATGCTCCCCTACTTTTTGTTTTACATAAATGAAATTGTATCCGTTCCGTTTGTCTGCATTTTTAGTATTGCATCGCAAATGACATGAAAGTATTTTTGAGACTGATGATATTGAATGTGAAGTTAGTATTTAAGAAATAACGATGCTGCTTTAACGATGCTGCTCAGCGAAAAAAAGTTTTTCTTTTTTAAAGATTGTCCCCACCACCATCCGATGCATAAATGCACCGCGACAATCTCCATAACTTTCTTTTTATTTATTTTTTCATTTCTTCAGAGTTTAAGTTTTTTAATTGTGGTCCTAACCACCACCCGATGTGTACAATACATCGCCACAATTCAATCCACCATAATTCAATCCTTTAAGTTTTATAATGACCATATGCTAAGCTCTTAATTCCGTCATTTAAAATATGACGTTTATCATCATAAGTGGTTAATCCCATTTTAATTTGCTTAACAGTATAAATCTGATGGTCTTTACTTACAATTTTAAATTGTTCAACTCTATTATATCGTCGCCTTGTTAGGTAGATATAGTAACTTTGATGACAGATTAATTTTTTCGTAGCATTCTTATTAACAGCTTTAGCAGTTATCTTTTTAGAAAATGAAGTTTTGTATACGCAACCTCGTCAGAACCCTCCCTCCACCATAGAAACACCGTGCGTCTGAGCGCACATGTGGGTGAAAAATCGATCTCTCCTTTCGCGGTTTGGTAGAGAAATTGAAAATCATTACTTCCTTAAAATCCGGATCGTGCGGCTACTTTTTCTTATTTCTCGGCCAAATTGGGCTTGCAAGAAAGATCTTTGAGCTTTCTGAAAATGTGAATTATTAGTCGAAATTATCGGTACTTATCCCGACGTAAGGATTTAAAAACGAAAGTTCGTTTTTTTGAGCCGAAAGTGACTTTTGTTTTAAAATCTTTAAAAAATATTAGAATTTGTCCCTGAGATTTGAAATTGATATATTTTTACTCGCAATTGTCTGTTCTTCCTGGTCGTGTGATTTGTTTTTTTCTACGACGTCCGGATGGTGGAGAAAAATAAGGGAAAAAATGGTCGAAATCGTATAAAACATTAAATAACAGAAAAAATAATTCAAATTTTAAAAATCGGTTTTCACGTGTCACCTTCCCCCCCCCCCTGCCCCCTCCACCCACCCTCGGATCTCCGATTGCCAAATTTTGTATCTCTGCGACGCGCGGTCGCTGAGCCTATAGTGTTTATAAGACAGACAGACAGACATTGCCTTTTATTATATAGATGAAACTTTCATAAATGCAATCTGCATATAGCTCCTCTTTGTCAAAAAATTATGAAGGAATGCTTATAAAGACATGAACTTGAATTTTACCCCAACTTTGGCATCTAAATTATGCATTTGTATTAAAGACGAATCTTACATTGCGTTTGACTGGTTTATACCGGAAAGAAATGTGCGTGATAGAACACTGCATATTCATGACAAGGATAAAACAGTGCGTGACAGATTTAACATGTTTTTTTTGTTGTTGTTGTCGTTGTTGTTTCTTTATTTTTTAGTGAATTTTTATAAAGACAGGAGAAGTAGCGGAATTGCATTAGTGAAATTATATTAAAGAATAGGTAAAGGGAAAAACAATATTGATTAAATAGAATAAGCATGTTGAAGACAGTGTACGGTTGCGACGCTGTCATCGTAGCGTAGAGATAGAACAATCGTTTCTGAATTGAGGGCACAAGAGGTAAGTCTTTATAATGACGACCATCTAAACCAGATCAGGGTCCCCAAACTTATTCAACTGAGTGCGTCATTAGGATATTGAAAGTACTAGCTGGGCTGAATTGAAAATGACTTACATTATTCTATGTTTATGTATATACATAACTATAACCATAATTAAATGTGCATATGTGCAAGTTTATTTTATTAAAGGGGTAATGGAAAACAACTAACGAGAGCCATGTGTCTGCTTTGTTGATGTCTAATTGATCTTTTCAATATTTGATGTCAAATTTGAAACAGAATGTAAAAGTTACAAATATTAAGTAGTCTTCGGTTCATCTTCAGCAATTTTTTATTAAATATTCTTTATTCAGGAGATTGTGAGTAAATATAATTGTTTCAAAATATGGAGATAATTTAACTTGCAAAATTCTTCATATTGCTCTATTTACATTCTATCAACAAAGAATAAAACTTTCAATAAAACCAATGCTGCTGGTGGCCGCATGTTACGTATATATAGGTATTTTGTGTGCTGCAACTAAGACCACTGTCATAGCGAGATTCGTAAGTGAAATTCATTTTTCCATTACTATTTTCTTACCAAAGTGCCCGCAGGCCGGATTTGGGGGGGCTTCTGATCCAAACGATGCTGACGATCTTGAATTTTAATGCTGTGCAGTCAAAAATGGAGACATACTCGTAGTATGGTGAAAAAGTATAGTTGAATTGATTGTGGTTGGTTGCAAGTCTCGATCTGTAAGATGAGTAGAATGTATGGTTCTGTACACTGTAAAACATTCTGCAACCTTTGCTCATTTTTTTCAGCTACTTTGTTGAAAATTTCGGAAAACTGATAAGAAAAGACACAATTACAGACGTTCATGAAAATTCCAGATTCATTTCTAAAATATTCAGCTAATTATCGTCTACCGAAGCGTTATTTTTGTATGATTATATATATATATATATATATACATATAATCATACATATATATATATATATATATATAAATATATGTATATATATATATATATATATATATATTATATATATATATATATATATATATTATATTATATATATATATATATATATATATATATATATATATATATAAATAAAAATTGAAAGATTTTAATCGAAAATTATACATAAACTAGTGTATGTACAAAAAAACCCATCACTAGCATATCTGTTACAAATGAGTAACTATAGACCAAGGCTAAGGATAAAGATAGAAGGTAACATATCACTACAATGGAAAGGGGGATGAGAAGAATATTAGGATACAAAAATCACAATTAAAAGTATAAATATAAATAAAAATGAAAAAGAAAACACGGCAAAAATGAGAAAATGCAATAATAATTAGCTCAAGATAAAAGATTAAGACATAGAGAACAATCCATTGAAACTACACAAAAAATGGCGGTTAGTTCGAAATTGCATTCTCATCAGGACAGCCATACAATTCGAATTAAAACCGATAGAATAGCCAGTTTCTGACAATGGCGATAGTATTTAACTATAGACACCATTTGAACTGTCTACTGGCTAGTGGAAGGAGAAAAATAAATCAATTGAATTATAAATCAGAATAATAATACCTCCTCGAACAGAAATATGAACTCACTAGCATTGCTACCACGTGTAAGTTGAACAAGCTACTGAGCATTTCACCTCACTTCGTCAATGCGAGTGGGCACCGGAATGAATACATTTGAACGATGCATAATATGTATGGAGACTTTCAAAAATAGTAAACAGTATACGACTCAGGACAAGTGGAAAATAGTCATTCGAAAATAGTAAACAGTATTAGACTCAGGCCAAGTGGTAAGTTAGGTGATAGGAATGGGTGAATTCTCAAAAATGAGTTATCCAATCAAAGATAAATAATACAAGTGTAAAATTATTACGTGGTATATTTGAAATTATTAATAATATTATTTACAAATATTTCTGGATATTGGTAATTTTGGCAAATGCGTTTAAGATTATTGATGTGGAGAAAGTGAAACCGAGGATCAGAAAGTCGATGTATTCGAAATAGCTGGTTTAAGATGATGTTTCTAAACAATTGAATAGAATTACAAGAATGATATGATAGCAGCTTTATGATAGTGAAGTTGTAAGAATCTTTTTTATCATATAGATTGGTGATTACATGGTTTGATGGTATCTAAATTAAGGTCTAAAAAATTTACAGTTTGACTAACGCTAGGCTCATTAGGAATTAATTCTAGGTTAGATGGGTAAAAATCAATATTAATGGGATAGGAATCATCAATGATAATACAAATTAAGTCGTCAACATATCTATATATATTATATGAATTAGAGTTAAAATGACATTCATAAGAATAAAGATATAAGTTAGCGAGAATACTACTACTACAGCCACCTTGTGGTACACCAGATGTTTGTAAATAAATGTTATCACCTTGGATAATATAATTGTTATATAACACAAAGTGCAAGAGCATAGGAAAATTTTTGACATTAAAAGCAACATGATTGGAAGATATATATATTCATGATAAAGAGCGATAATAACTTTATATAAATCTTTAATGACAATATTATTAAATAGGCCTTTAAAATCAAAGGTTTGGAAACCAAAACTTTGTGGAAGCTTACTAAGGTGATTACCTAAATCAAAACTATTGCTCAAAATGAAATATCCTGAATTCCTAAATTTAAGAGATTCATTAATTCTATTTAAACAGTTAAGCAAGTACTTACTAGCTGTAGTGGTAAATGTATTATGTCCACAAGTAACCGTTCTAAAACTGAGAGGTGATTTGTGGAATTTAGGAACCAAAGTAACATAAGGAAATTTAAAAAACTTACAATTAATATTTAATTGTGTATATAATTTTAGCATTTTAGTTTTGATTTTGATAGACTGATTATTAATAGGTTTAAAAATTTGATTATTTTTAAAGTAATTCTGTAACAGAGAAACATAATATTTTTTACAAATGATGGCATAATTATTAGAAGCTTTATCTACATAAGATATGACAAAATGTTGTTGTAGTTCTTTAATAGCAGATAGGAGTTGTTTATAAGGATACCTAGGCTTCGTTAATTTAATGTTTATAGTAACATTTTTATGTAGATGTAAGGTAGTATACTTCCATAGATGGAATGCTTCAATAGGAATGGAATGTGAACAAGCAAGTTGATATATGAATTTATCAAAATCAAATGATATAGACTGAAGAAGTTGTTTAGGGTGATGGCAGAATGGAATGCGAAATTTAGACCCTTTATTCATAATATCCCTAAGTATATCATCCTGAACTATACTGAGATCCCCAGTAATAATGTGTCCATGAGAGGAGTTGACATAAAGGGCAAGATTTTTATTGCTGCATACACATGATGTAAGGTCAGCGGAGTTTAATGTCCTGGAAACTTCATTGTAATTGTAAATAGTTCTACCAATTTGTAAATTATATTTGAAGGATTTTTGTATTTTGATTTCTTTTACGGGTAACAAGTGCTGATGTTTTGCAAATAAATTATTGAAGTTAAGAGAATTAAGAATAGGGTGTTTCAAAGAAATTACACAGTTTTAGTATGTGGATTTGGTGAATGGAGAAGGTGGTAATTTAAGAAATTTGTACGTGAAAGAAGCAAATCATAAAATAAATGTTTAAAATGCTCATGAGTTAATTTTAATTTTAAAAAATTAGTATAAATAATACTTAATTTGCATTTTCTGACTTTATATCACCAAGTTCTAACAGGTAGAAAATTAAAAGTTTGAGAATAATTATATTGTAATTTCAAAATGTCTGCATTGTAATCAATAGTTTTACTTAAGTTACTTTTTCTTTTGCCACGCTTATATCGCTTTTTATTAGGAGTTGATGACTTTGAATACTGAAAAAGATGTTTATATACTGAAGATTTATTAGAATTGTATTCAAAACTATTGTTAACAACATTATTATTATTATAAATTTGGTTTAAGCCATAGGGGAAGAGAGTTTTATATTTTTAATGTAATAATTTTCAAATACTAATCTATCAGTGAGTGAAATTTTAATATCTGAAATATGAAGGGATGCATTTTTAAATCCGTGTGTAGCAAAGTGCTGATATTCAAATTGATTTTTAGTAGGGAGATCATTAAAGACTTTATGGTCAAATTTTTTAATATGATCCCTGTGGACATTCATTCTCAGATGTAAAGGGTTGCTGGTTTGGCCAATGTAGGATAAGTTACAAATAGTACAATTAAGTTTGTATATGCAATTAAAAACTTTGCAGAATTTTTGTGAAGTGGAATTATTATTAATTTGTAATGGGTCAGCATAAGGACAAGTTTTGCACCTAAGATTATTGCATCTATTGAAGGAATATGATTTAGATTGAGAGTAGGTATGGTATTCTTCCAAATCGTCCATAACGCTGAATTGGTCAATGTTTGTCGATCTATAATTATCCCAATTCATAATAATAATAGACCGGACACTAGGTAATGAACAAAATATATAAAATATATATATATATATATATAAGAATGAAAGTAGAAAAGAACGGGAGTGACCATATGAATTACATAAGAATGGTAGGGGTGGATTGCGACACCCCTTTCCCGCTTAAAGCAGCTTTTACTACCCGGGTAACGCTCACGGAACCAACATAATTCCATGGTCAGCCTCCCAAATGTGCGAAAATAAAAGCACCAGAACAGACTCAGGAACAAAGAAGTTAACGAATCCATGAAGGGAAAACATCCGCTAGTCCAACCCGATGGAACGTCTCTTTATATAAGTAAAGTTGCTCATGCGCAGAGAAATACAGGATCAAGGTAAATCATATAATCGATTGGAACTCAAACCCTGCAAAGTATGTCTTCAGAAATACAATAATTGGACATTTTAGAAGAAGCCAAAATTATAATACTTTTAGGAAAGACTGCATTTGCAAATGTAAAAAATTTGCAGATGAAGCTATAAAAAGAAACTATCCAGTCAATTTTGTACAACATTATTACAAATCGTTTTTTAAAGAAAACTTGTAATTTGATTGTTGATATAGAGATTTAATATTCATGACTGCGAAACTATTATCCTGATATTTCTCTGCGCATGAGCAACTTTACTTATATAAAGAGACGTTCCATCGGGTTGGACTAGCGGATGTTTTCCCTTCATGGATTCGTTAACTTCTTTGTTCCTGAGTCTGTTCTGTGCTTTTATTTTCGCACATTTGGGAGGCTGACCATGGAATTATGTTGGTTCCGTGAGCGTTACCCGGGTAGTAAAAGCTGCTTTAAGCGGGAAAGGGGTGTCGCAATCCACCCCTACCATTCTTATGTAATGCATATGGTCACTCCCGTTCTTTTCTACTTTCATTCTTGTATTCTACTAGGGAATTTGAGCAGCACTTGCGCCTCCTCCTTTGTAGTGAATCGTTCTTTTAATTTCTGGCTTATTTGGGATATATCCTATTTTAGTCTCACTTTATCGTAATAGTATATATATATATATATATATATATATATATATATATATATATAAATTATATATATATATATATATATATATATATATAAATTATATATATATATATAAATTATATATATATATATATATATATATATATATAAATTATATATAAATATATAAATTATATATATATATATATATATATATATATATATATATATATATATATATAAATTATATATATATATATATATATATATATATATATATATATATATATATATAATCATAACTATCAGGAATCTGTTTTACAATGTATGGTTCATCTGAGTCATAAAATTGAAAAAAAGAATGTGTGCTTAAACACGACCAGTTGCGTTGTGAAATTATCAGTTGTGCCAAAATGTATGGTTCACTTGATATGTGCAAATTAAAGAGAGGTTGTGTGATTAAACATGCGTCGTGAAACGATTAGACGCACGATTAGTTCAGTCATAAACACGATCAGCTGCTTTAAAATGTATTGTTTAGCTGAGTCCTGCAGATTAGAGAGAGTATATGAAATTAAGCACGACCAGTTGAGTCGTTACATGATCAATCATACGATCAGTTGCGTCATGAAGCAATCAATCACACGATCAGTTGCGTCATTAATAAGATGAGTTGCGTCATATATACGATCAGTTGTATCAAAGTGATGGCTCGCAATTGACTCTACAAATTAGAGAGAGAATGTGTGAATAAACATAACCAGTTGCGTCGTGAAACGATCAGTCACACGACCAGTTGCATCATAAATACGATCAGTTGCGTCATAAATACGGTCAGTTGCGTCATAAATACGGTCAGTTGCATCATAACTACGGTCAGTTGCGTCATAAACGTGATCACTTGTATCAGAATGTATGGCTCAACTAACTCAACAAAGTGTTTTACAGTGTAAGTTAAAGAAAAGATGTGTTACTAAACACCGCCAGTTGTTTTTCTAAGAAACCATTTCGTATATAAACTAAAATGAACCAATTTACCTTTATCGGAGGGAGGGGATCAAATTCAGTTTACATTTCAATCATATTCTGATAAAACAATTAGATATAATTCTTATGAAAATAATTCTTAATAAAATATGAAAAGAAAATCCATATGTAAATTACAAATTGACAAGAGTATCGAATATTTCTTTACAATGCGCTCAATTATTAATGAAAGTCGTTTCATAAAAAAAATAATTGTTTTTGTAAATGTAGTTTTTTAGTTGGAATGGCATTAAACAATAATCCAAGCTCTTCCGTGCAAATATCATCATTACTCGCCCTCTGAGGGGAAGTCCGACATTCATTTTCCACACAAAGAATAAAAGGGGATAAGCATGGTGAAATTGGTAAACATCGCATAAAATACTTTTACCTATTTCGGAAACAAGGAACAAGTAAATGCAAAAAACATACTTTTTTTAAAGTACACCGTTTTATTACTTGTATGTAATTTAAATGTATAAAGCATATACTTATTAACATTTATATAATTTCAATATATAAAAGACAACAACATACTAAATTTGGATTTTCCAGCTTCTTTGATTCTCAAATTATTCCACGAAAACGAGTACATTACTGTGGCGGACACAAGACGGTCTAGCCCGATAAGGTTCAAACTCCAAAAAATTAAAATATACCACAAAAGGTAACGACGTACTAAATTTGGACTATTTAGCTGCTCCGATTCTCGATTTATTTCCAGAAAACGAGTACATTCCTATGGCGGGCCCAATACAGGCTGGCCCGATTGGTTTCAAAATCTTGAGAATTAAAATATACCACCAAAGACAATGACATATGAAATTTGGACTTTCAAGCCGCTCTGGTGTTTAAATTTTTCCCAAAAAACGAGCACATTCCTATAGCGGTCACAGGACGGGCTAGTTCGATAAAGTTCAAAATCCAGAAGATTAAAATTTACCACAAAGGGCAATAGCAAACCAAATTTGAACTTTCTAGCTACTCTTGTTCTCGAGTTATTTTCATAAAACCAGTACATTCCTACGACGGGCTAGCCCGATCAAATTAAAAATCAAAAGAATTGTAATATACCACTAAAGACAACGACATGCCAAGTTTCATGTTACTGAGATAAATGGAACATGATTAGTTAGAGCCTCAAAGATTTGAATCATACTGACAAACAAACACCACTTCAAGTTAAATAAAAGGTTGCAGAAAAGAAACTACCAATACAAGCACGGGAAGCCAGGGTCCCGCTATCGAAGCCTGAAAAGATACGCTAATGAGAATATATTTACTATTCACAATGTATTTATATCACATAAAAATAATTAAAGAAACATTCCCAAAGTGAAAACATAAGTGTTGCTCTATAAGCACCCGAGGGGTATGTGCCCCATTGATGTACTATTGCCACAATGGATCCACTCTTTGGCTACTCCATTGAACACGATTCAGAGAAATTGGAAACCTCTACTACTTTTGAGAAACGTTGACTACGTTGAGAAACTAAATCAAACAATGAAGTAATTTCTTTTATTTTTCTCTAAAAAATGACTACACAATATGTCTGCATATTTCCCCTAAAATCGTAATTCTTAGACTTCTACTTGACAAAATCTTCTTCAGACTAGTTATACTCATGCAGAGCATCTGCGCTCTACACACTAAAAAAATATGGGTAAAAACACACATGAAACTGAGTTTACTGTCACTGGAATGACACTTTTAAACAGGTTAATTTCCAGTTACACACTTATAAAGGTAAATATATCTATATATGAATGTGCTATTTTATTCATTTATAGGAAAATTGTACAGAATAATGGGTATATTTTATTTTATACTGAAAAGACTGTTTTAAACAGGTAAAGAGGTAACATGAGATGTTCATTTTACGCACTTGTTTACCTGCTTAAATAGGTCCCTCTTAAAGGACCCTTCTAACCAGGTAAGCAAGTGGGTAGCAGGTAAACATGTGCGTAAAATGATCTGTTTAAAACGGTCTTTTCAGCGTAAAATAAAAAACACCCATTATTCCGTGCAATTCTCACACAAAAGAGTAAAATAACACATTCATATAAATATAGTTGCCTTTTAAGTGTGTAACTGGAAATTTACCAAACACAAAAATGGGTATATGCAAGTATGAGTATTCATATAAAATTCACATAGGCAGAGATGAATAAAGCTATCTCCAAGTTTTCGTAATATAATTTTGCATGTGATAAACTAAAATTTCCGAAATAAAACTCTCCTTGCCATCAACACTTTACCATATTCATCTGAGTGCGTTCGGAACTTTATGTATAGCTTTATTGGCGCTGAATGCCCATATATATGCTTTTATTCCCCGGTAGCATCTAATAGAATCTTTCCACCTGGAAATGCTGCGATAATGGAGCCAAGCCTAGAATCGCGCGCGAGCCTGTGGTTAGAGTACCGAGGATACAGGAATCGTGAGAATTAGACTGCCGAAAAATGATGGATAAGGGGCTCTTACCAGCGGACCAGAGGTTCCAAACCGATCCTTCTTGGGAAAGTATGCGCCCGTTATACCAGTGTGTGGGCCCTGACACTTCAAGGCCGGATACGAACCGCGGGCTAGGCCGTGTAATTGGCCAGCAAAACACCTTCCCCCTATTTTTTTTCTTTCAGTGTTCTCTTCAACTTGCCTGCGTGCTTACCAGGTGTGGCTCTTCTATATCAACCTCCTATAGAATATCGCAGATATAATCTTTATAATGTATGTAATATGATTGAGTTGACGATAATGTAATACATGATGTTCGATGAAAGAACATTTTGAGGTGAGAAAAAATCAAGACACCAAGCGTTAGAAAATGACATTAGCTTCCATATAATAGTAAATACTGCTAAGTTGACCACCACATCTTATGGTCAATTTATACAAGTGACCAACTTATAAAGTTGTAAAGAATACATACCACAAATGATTTAAAAGAAAAATGCATATATAAATATTCCTATAGGGTGGCTGAAGTAACTAGTGTCATACAGACTTTGAGTCCAACCCGTGTAACATCAAAGAAGAAAATTAATAGGTACGGCTCAGATTGCTGTTAATGTAATAAAAATAAAACACTTGGTTTAAAGGAACATTCAGCACAAAATTAAAAGTATCCACCGGTTTCGAAGACAAGAAATAGCCCTTTTCATCAAAACAAGTAAAAGGGGGAGGGGGGGGGGGCAACCTTCACCCGTTAAGACAATATCGGCATTTTATTATTTGCCCTGATCTCAATCCAAAGGAAGTCAGAACGGCTTTCATCAGATGTATCTTGTCCATGTTGTTTATTAACGTGTGTTTTTTACTTGTTTTCCATTGGGATTTAAAATTAGTTTTTCATCAGCGCTTTTTTCCCACGTGTTATATTTTAAGATAATTTACTGATGGATTTTTGCGTAATGGTTGGACTAGGATGACTGAACTCACCAAACCCACTTGACAGGAACCTCGTGAACTGGACATTTGGTGAACAGTATTTATAAAATTTATAATTTATATTGAAGATTGATTAAACTCGGTTGATTGATAAATCAACAAGACCTGGTTAACCACGCATTCGGTGAACTGATTTTGAGAAATCATAATTCTAGCGGAAAGCAAAATCTTATAAACGCATTTGCGATTACGATGTGTAGTAACAAGCACGCCACAAAAAGCAGTCACTGTATTGATATTCCGATGCCAGTACTCGATTTTCTCATGTAAATGACAACGGTGATGAAATATTACTGCCTGTTTTCTATACAAGTACTGGGATGGTATTACTATGTAACAGTAAATGGCATGATTATTTAACATTATTTTGCACAATTATAACAAATATTTTGTTTTTAAAAGTTATATATTTTGTTTTTTATTTATTATTTTGTTTTTTATTTATTAAAGAATAAATAAAAAATAAATCGAAATAAATAAAACTGCTGTTTGTGAGAGTACAGATTC
This sequence comes from Amaurobius ferox, assembly GCA_951213105.1. Lineage (NCBI taxonomy): Eukaryota > Metazoa > Arthropoda > Arachnida > Araneae > Amaurobiidae > Amaurobius > Amaurobius ferox. The sequence continues at coordinate 125,658,011 of OX578133.1, read as the reverse complement.
TTTGAACTTCATAGATTGCGGGATATGAGCAAAGTTTTCAGCAAAAATGGAAAGACATGCATTTCAAGTTATGTTAACCTAAGAGTCTTTATCTGTTCATCCACCTCTCGGTTCATATCTGGGCAGCATTTCATTTCCCTATCACCTGGCTGACCTTATCGGACAATCAGATGACCCCAGGTCATTCTGACTTTCACGACAAACCAAAGTGCTAATATCTGTGAAAGTGATCCCACCAAACAGACACGTGACTTAGGTGGATAGATCCCTGGATTCAGTCTGGATGAACTAGTTATCTGTGCAGCTATTGTCCCGCTTGAGTTTGACGTGACAGGATCACCCAGGTCCACGGGGAACTAGGTCTTGTCTTTCAAGGGACCGTTCAGCATCTAATTCGAAGACGTGTGAGTAGACAGAGTAGGCTTATTGCTAACTCCAGCTCCGTGATAGATTGTGCTTTTTATATAGTTTTGAACAGCATGTTACATTTTAAGCAAATTGGGGGCTTTGACACCGAATTCAAATTTCGGTTCATTGACTTATGCCCGATTTCAGAAATTGTCAATTCGCAAATAAAAAATCTTCACTAATAGAATAAAATAAAATAACGGAAGACTATCAACCACGTTCAGAGGCAAAACGAGAATCTTTCTTTACAAAAATTCAGAAAAATGACTGCAAGCAAAAACTTTGTTGTGACTCAGGAAGAAAAGCGTTGCCAAACCAGAAGTTCAAATAGTTCGAAATATCTAAGAGTAATAATAGTGAACAAACAGCATAAGAGTGCAATGCAAAGTATTAGCTTAAACTAGTGTAAAAAATAACGAACTATACAAGACTTTGAAGTAAAGTAGCATGTAACAAATAACTTATTTTGGAAACTAAATGAGTTAATTTCATCCAGAATGCGAAATGTAGCAAACACCTTCATATTCGATTTCCCCCTTTTTCTGCATTTTCCATGTCTTCTCCTCTATTAAACATATTAACGGAAGTCCGGGCCCCCTTTGAAATCAGTGCCCTCAGTACCCCTTTGAAATTAGTAGTTTCACCGGATGTTGATGTAACACATTTCCCACCCATATGTTGACTTTTTGTTATTCCTGTGAACCCCTTATTTTCAATTCATGAACCTAACTTTATATTTAAGACGCACTTACTAGACTTTATATTAATGTATCATATTATGAAACATTATCTTATCATTCTAGGCTAGTGAACAAAATATTCGAAAATTAAAAAAAAATTCCATATTATATTTTAAAAAACGCTCCCAAAAATCTAAATTTTAAGACATTTTTGCGTTTACACTATTAAAATGCGATATTATAAAGCAAAAATCTGAAATCTTGGCATTTGCCTAAAATATTATAAAATTCACAATATTTCTCAGATTTTTAACTATTTAGAAAAATAACGGAACATTATCGGTCAGAATTTCGATTTACTACGACATTTCATGAAGTCAATGTTGGTGGATAAAATATAGTATACGGCTCGATCGATTGCCAGACACAGAGGCGGCTTTAGCGTCAGAATCGGGGTAAGGGACCGAAGGTGAAAATTAATAAATAGATTAGGGATTTTCTACTTTTCAAAAAAAACAACATTGGCATTTTTGAAATTAAAGTTCTGAAAATTTGAAAGCTTAATACATTTCATAACAGTAATTAATCTGCCCAATTAAAAACATAAACAAATCATCTTCATTTTAGTCTGATTTTTTTCTTTTATTTTAATACTTTAAATACAGATGCGAATTTTCTTATTTAAATATAAAATACTTTAAATGCGAAATAATAAAATACGATTATTCTCTAAACCCACTGCATGCGCTGCGTAGCGAGCTAGTGTTTTTTTAATATATTTAATATAGTAAAAGGTGATTTATTTTGTAAAGCTGTTATAAGGGTTGTATACGCCCGTTCAGCGGGTGTACGTTATGGGACATAGCGAAATACGAGATCGCGGTAACGACCTCATATTTTAAATTCATTTATTGTTTTAACAGTGATTACTAAAGAAGTGGCCCCAGCTGCGAGCACCCCAGCTAGCCAACATAAATACTTATTCTTTAAAAAAAATTCTTATTCCTATATTTTGAACTGTAAACTAAGAATAGTTTATAAATTACTTTTTGATTTTGCCGATTACGATGCAAATACAAAATATTGTCAATCACACATGTTTATCGAAAAAGTTTATGGGGAGGGGGTTATACATTTTTTTTTCAACTAAATATAATACTTTCCATTAAGGTTTATGTTAATATCAATTATTTATTTAACACTTATGTTTTTTTATAATATATTACAAAAATATATTTTTAAAACAATTAATTAAAAAAATTAAATTCTGTGATGCATAATTTTACTTCTTTCATAAAGAATAACAATAAATAAAATTTAAATCATGAAAATAGATAAATTGTAGAATACCCACTTTTAAAGAATCTGACGTATTTTAAACTTCTGAATGTTGAGTTGCAAATGCTACTTAGTGGTTGAAAAATTCGTAAATTATGATTCTATTAAAAATTAGTTTGATGCAATTCCCCTTTTTTTGATACATACCTTATATGCACTTCGGACATTCCTACCTGCACTAAAGACACAATTCGAACAAAACTTTCCAGACAAAGAACCATTTAAAGTACTTCAGCGACAGGATAGGCAGAAGAAATATTCTAATAATTTTAAGAGTTTGAAGCCCATACCTATCAACATTATAGGGTATGGTTTAGAACAGACAAAAAACCTTGAAAACAAGGAAGAAACTCGTGTAGAACCTCAACCATGTATACATCTACATATACAATACATTTAGACAGTGGAAGTAGTTATATTAGGAATATACTCTGCTTACGAGAAGACAAGTTCAATATTCCATGTAATAATATAACACTGGGGAAGATAGAACTGTAGAAAGCTATTATTCAACTTTTTCAGGTGATGAACCATTCTCAGCAAAGCCAAATTCGAACACTAATCAAAAATTCTATCCAAAATCAAATTTGACAGCAAGAAGTGTCAATCAAGCTTTGTCATCAAATTTGTCATCAAGTTTTTTGCGCTACGGGGTTGGCTGAAATTGACTATAGTTGAACTCTAAATTAAATCAACTTTAAATTAAATTAAATTCTACAAACAGAGCATGTTACATATGTTATTTAAATGTAATGTAACGTTTAGTTACTTGTGTTTCATAAATAGCAACACCATGCAATGAAATGTTTGAAATTGCTATGACTATACGGTGTTATTAGAGTTCTTTGTTTTAGCTATAGTAGCAAAATAGCACAAGATTACTATCTGTGTGATGTAAATATAACCATATAAAAGTTTAAAAAAAGATGAAAATAAAATACTTTATCGGGTTTTTCATATTTTTTATGACTCGATTTTATAATCCTTTCAAATAAATAAAAAAAGAGTTAGAAAACTTTTTTCCAGCGGTCAAACTACACAATTTAAAACAAAACGATTTCAAAACGTTGTAAAGCACTCATATCTTAAAGGAAAATGTAACCACAGATCTCCAACTGGCCAGACGACTCTGTATCCATTGAGCTACTGAACCGGTTCCTCTCTCTCTCTCTCTCTCTCTTCTATATCTGAAGTGAAGCCTACAACTAAAAGTTTTCATTTATATATAGATAGAAATCTCTTGAAACAAGTTAATATGTAAGGATCCAAACTTCTGTTGTAAACAGTTAAAAGTCAACTATTAAAAAAGTTTCGTCCATAGAAATATGAGACTCAGTTTCTGCTTAAACTTTTAATGCGATTATCAGATCGGTGCATAACAAGCACTAAGTTTAGTTTAATCAGAGTAAATTGTGTTTTAGTTCCAATAATGATGATGGGACAACGTGGAACACGTGAACTATAGGGAGTCAGTGGAGCAGCAGGACCCATACAAATTGTTGGCATCCCTACAAACATTTATCAAGCTCCCCCCCCCCCCCCCCCATCCATATTTGAGTTTTCCTCCTTGTTAATCTTCTCCTTCCTGAAATAGAAATCCTGGGAACCGTCTTTTCCCCCATTCGAGAGGCGTCCGTCCACTCTATAGGCGGCCGAGTGAAGTATAGATTCATTTGAACCAGTATAAATGCAGGTTGAATAGTGTTGGTTTGATCAGAACGCGAATTATTTAAGATGACTTATTTTCCGGATGATTGTGCAAGATAGTTAAGTTAATTAAGTAACGAAAATGTTTATTCACTAATTAAAGTTATTTTCACAGCTATTTCCTTTATACACTATTCTTATTATAACCACTAATATTCATTGACTACAATGTTCTACAATTCAAACAAATTAATGGACGGCAGACAAATATTTTAGAGCCTATGCGGGACGAAATGGTATATCTATACCTTTATGTACCTTCTCCTGTTATCACAAAAGTATACTTTTCTTTAATGTTTGAGTTACTGCTCTATAGAGCAGTGGTTCTCCAGCTTGTCCGATTCTCACTTGATATCGCAAAAGTGCCCGCGACCCACTGTGACAACGCAAAATACGCCTCATTGCTTACCTACCTCACATGTAGCTATTTTCTGGAGAATAGTGAATCAGTGGTAAATTAGGCTTCTGCATACCTATTTCAGAAAGAATCTAGACCTTCCCTCTGCAAATCAATAGTATTATTTAATTACTTTGACAAAAAAATTATCCTCCCATTGCCCACATTAAAACATATAGTGCCTCATTTCAATATATATATTAGCGATACGTGTTTTCAACTTAAAAATTTATATTATATTCCTATTTTTAGATATGGAACACTCGATTGCATTTTGTTAGCTTTGATTGGGCAACCTTTCATATTCCTTCGCGGCCCACTTCGAGGATCCTCGCCGGCCATCATTTGTTCGCAGACCATATTTTAAAAAACACTGATTTGCGTAAATGTTTATAAAATTACTTATCACCGTCTTCAAAGCATTGCCGAAAATAAAAGACTTAAATTCTCATTACCTAACCACAGATTATAATCTATAAAAAGCAATATCCTCTACGTTGTCTGAATAACAAAGAACTCTATAGTTTTTGCAATTATTCTTCAAAGCTGTTGTGGCATCAGTTCGTGAGCAGCAGCCACTGAGTGTGACAGTCTGGGCAGGTTCTCAAATTGCAGAAGCATTTGGAATCTTGTCGCCAAGACGGTTATCGGTGCTTTCAGATTTTCTCCTGCAGGGTGGGCCCCTGTGCATGTCAACTCCTGACACCTTGAATCTGACGGCTGTCTAGGGGCTGTAGTGTTGATAACTGGCTGAATAAGTGGGATATTTCTTTTATACTTATTAAAAGCTTCGGCGTAAAATGTGAAATTCATGCGATATTCGTATTTTTATTTTCTCAATATCATTATTCTATTTCCTATATTTATGTTTTTTCAACTCGCAAACACGTCAGAAAAACATTTCCATATTCTGGAGAAAAATTCTGAAAATTAGTATGTTATTTTATAATGACACGATAAAGCATTAGCTCGAAATCTAAACAGTTTTTCTAATACTATTTTTTTTTTGCCTATTGAATTATTGTAAAGTTATTTTACTTTGTAAAGAACCTTGTTGACCCAACCGGGAATCGAACCGCGGATCTTCAGACTGGTCAGCCGACGCTCTACTGTTGAGCTACTGGGACAGAATTGCAAGCTCTTATTGTCGAAGTGGACTCAACAACTTATTGAATAAAAAAAAACGCCAAATTACAAACTTTCATTTCTGTAGTTCGGAGGAATTCAGCATACGACTGCAAACCAAATTCAACGAGAAAACCAGATAAAGGGCATCATTTGACAACTTTAACGCAATTGAATTGGGAAAAGGGTTAAACGTTTGAAAACGTGTAAACTTATTTTTCGAAACATCGTTTACATTTTGCAATTGCACTTTTTTACTTTAAATTATATTTTAACAATATTATATTTAGTGCAGATTCAAATGAGGGTATCGGGACATGTGCACCTCTGCCAAAAGTACTTCTAATACTCACGTAGCAGGTGATGTCCAATTATTATACTCTATAATTTACAAACGCAATATTATTTTACGTTTAAAATTTTTGAAAAAATATTATGCAATATCAAAAATATAATATCGCTGAATTTATAATATTAAAAACATCTTAATGTTGTTGTTAATAACAACTATTTAAAAATTTATAATTTTTATTCAAAATTGTCGCAATTTACAAAATTGAAGACTGAGTTAAACGTAATGCCTGCACTAAGCAGTTGTTCATCATTAGGGCCCCGATGTTGATGACCTAAAATCTCCCAAAAATATTCTTAAAAAATGAAAAACTGCAAGTAAAAATGATGGAAATTGCCCTTAAAAAGATGGGGAAATGCCCATTAAAAATCGAAACAATGACCTTAAATTTTTAAGGTAAAATCCCCTAAAACAATTTGTGACATATTTTTTCAAAATTATAAATTTCATGATTTTAATCTTGGATAATTCATAGACAAGAATTTCGCCGCTACTTTATAAAATACACTATAAAACCGCAAAAGAAAAGAAAAAAGCTAAATGCCTTTTAATAATCATTATTTAAAAAATAACAGTTTTTATTAAAACATCATCTCAATTTATAATATTGAAAAGTAAGTGAGAAGTAACGCCTGCAAACACTAATATGTTTAATACAATGTGCTGTATTGAGCGCTGCACCGCTATTGGTCCGTGACATATTGTTAAGAATACTGTTTAAAAATATCTACACATTTAAGTTAAATGAAGAAAATTGAAATAATGCATTGGAAGTTATTTCACTTTTTAAAATGTAATAGTTTTTATTAAAAAATTATCTCAATTTATAATATTGAAGAGTGAGTTAAAAGCTATTAAATTGCTATAATTATAACTTCGTATACTTCTATATTACAGTATTACATTTAAATAGCAATACGTTTGCCAACTATTACTATATGGAAAAGATAATTAAAAATTGGAAATATGTATTTGAAGATTAAGTTTTATAAAGAGAGAATAATACTTCTTTTAAAAAGCAAGGAATTCAAAATGCTAGGTATGATTTCAAATGCTAGATATGAATAAAAAACGGTGTCGAAATTTCTCCCAAAATAATTCTATCAAAATCATATTCTAGATGCACGTCCAATTTTAATTATTCCATCAGGCTACCCAATTATTTCCTTCCAGAAAGAAAAGACGCATAGCATCAACGACCGCTCCTTTTATATTTTTATGGAAAATATTCACCATTTTCTGTTCAGGCAAGATTTTCACTCAAATCGGTTCCTTAGCGATCAAAAATATTACCACAAAGTTTTAATCCTGCCATTATCGAAAAGAGAGAAGAACGTTCTTTCTAACGATCTTTGAACCAAAATCCGTAAGATAATTACCTCATATTTCTTTATTTTTAAATACATCGAAATATGCATGTTTTAAGCAATCTGATTCTTATTTCACCGAATCCAAAACTGGAAGATTATGACAATTATATAGTTTGGCAAAAATATGGATGTATATCTTCGCATTCTAATCAAAACAATTCTTAATTACACTATTTTCTGATTTCTTGTTGATTTACAAACAAAAGCATAAAAATTGAAATTTTCGATTGCGCTCGCGAAGGAGTTCTTTCCTCGTTGACGGTTGAGATCACAAACTAGGCTTCTCTATGTGAGGCAGTGAACGTTTGTGCGTATGTGTATCATATTATTGGGTACACATGCGTTGAAACTGAAGGATTGTCACTTAAACGAAAGGTGGGGATGATTTTGGTTCAAAACCGGCGACTTGGAAATTGAGCATGTTATTTGTATCCACATTATTTACGCATCGGATGATTATTTAGGACCCAGATAATACATTGTAATATAAAAATATGATTAGTTTAAAATTATAAGAAATAAAGTATGTTGCATGTCTCTAAAGAGAAGTAACATACTCATAGATTTTAGCCACTTAAATAAAGTGATTCAAATCCAAACATTTCAAAGTTTTTACAACTTTGAATGCTATTTTGTGAATAAAAGCAAACCCAACGTTTAGGAAGTTTCATTAATCATTTCGCAATAGCCTACTTTATTCAAAAATGACTGCAGAAAAGGTAAAAAGTGACTGCTGTGATCCCATCTTATTTTTTCCTTCTCTCAGAAAATATGACATTTGTTGGAAAGAAGCCCGTTAGGCTTGGACAATATCCATGTTTATTTCTTCAGTTCTTAAAAATACACGAATTCGGAATATTTATCTATCATGATGTCTTCGAGACAATGGAAATGTATGGATTAAACGACACGTGTAGAAAGGTTGAAACACGTTTCAGTCATTCACCATTGTTATTGAACTCGTTTAAAAATAACTTTATACAATGCAAAGTTATTTGGTTTACAGTAGAGGAAACTTTTATTTTCTATCAAATTTATTTAACTTCTGTAAGAAATTTGATTCGAATTTTTGGTAGTGCATCTTCACTAAATATTATTTTATAGAATTGGAGACAAAATAAAACCCGAAGTGTTCGACATACGACATTCTGAACAATCTAATAAATTTTATAAGATTGTTAATGAAATAATCGTACCTAGTGTTACCGCAATCACTTAATACTTCCCAACTAAATCAGGATCACTGCAGCGAAAGTAAAAAATGCCTCGAGATTGGCTAGTGACAATACACTGTAAAACATTCTTCAACCTTTGCTCATATTTTTTCAGCAATTTTCAGCTTATTCAACTTTGTTGATAATTTCGGCAAACTGATAAGAAATGCCGCAATTACAGGTGTTCAAGGACGTTTCAGCTTCATTTCTGAAATATTCGGCTAATTATCGTATATATATATATATATATATATATATATTAAAATAATAAAAACGAAAGTCCAGGAAGGCAAATCAGTAAACGCAGCATCAAACCGCGGGCAATATAAAAACGTGTATTTAATAGCAGAAACTAATTGGGTGATATTATTCATTTATATTTCCATAGGTTCTACAGACCGTCTGAACAACATACTAAAATTTCAATTTGATTAAGTCATTTTTACGGCAGTTATCGTGCTAACGGACAGACAGACAGACAGAATGAACAAAGTCATAAACACTTTTCAACTTTGTTGTAAAGTGTTAAAAAGTAATGAGGAAGGGCTGGAAAAGTAGAGCACGGAAAGGCCAGGAAAAAGAAAATAAATCAATGAATAGTATATCTGTCAGAAACGTCTTCAGCGGCACATTCTAGACAAACATACTAAAATCCGTTATTTCTCTGATTGCATAAAAATACGTGATTAAAATTTTATGCAATCTGTGCCCAGCAACGGAATAAACGAGATTCACAAGGAAACGGTCCAAGAGGACAAAATTCAACTTAAAGTCATAAAATACCATATAATGATGAAAAATATAGCTCACAAATGCACAAACATACAAAAAAAGGGACAACTCACAAGTCTGAAGGCCGCCAAAGTGAATAATCTTCATGAGAGTCCATCACGTGATCCAGCTTGAATACTTATCACGCAAAAAACCGCTATGGAATGGACCAAATTAAAGAGAGTGGAAGTATTTGTACATGTTTTCTGTGAGACAAACCTTAGAGTTCAGAAACTAACCGAGAAGTGACCACTACGATCGAAAAAATTAAAGTACGGATAACCCTGTTTTTTGGAACCGTGGACTGTTTTTGCTTCATTTGCTTTTTAGATATCCGCCTTAACGGTTTTATTAGTGTTTTAAACTTTTTTTCTTTACCCGCCGAGGCGGTGTTTTTAAAATTTTGTACGTTTTGTGTGTAGCCGAAGTTACTGTTTTTGTAGTATTTGCACATTTTTATTTTTGCCCTCCGGGGCAGTGTTTATTTTAGTGTTTCCACTACTATTGAGTATCGTACTTATACTGCGATCTACAAATAAGGTGGGTAAATTGTACATATAGCATAGACTTTTGAGACCATTAATATGTGACAGTGTACACTTATTACTATCCAGGCATTTGATACGGAGCAAATAGCTAATGATTAGATTTTTAAAAACTTGGTTACTAAGGCAAGAAGAATACTGAGGGAAGAATTTTACATTAAATTTAAATTGATATCTCTTATCATAAATAGTAGTATTGAATGAGTTACTTTTTATATAAATGGTGATATCAAGATAATTTACAGATTTGGAAGGGTGGGATTCATTAGGTATTAACTCAAGATTGGATGGATAAATATTAAGTGTGGGTAAGTAATCATGAGCAGTATGAAAACAAAGAGAAACATCATCAATGTAGCGAAAAATAGAAATGTTATGTGTAATCAGAGTAGCTTGTCTTTCGTTATATATATATATATATATATATATATATATATATATATATATATATAATAAATATGTATATATACATTTTGAATCTGCGGAGATAAGTAACACATCTTCTATCTCCACATAAGCGATTACAATCATAGTTGGTATTAAAATTTTGATTATGATTTTATGATTAAAACAATTCATACAATGAGTCCTACTGAAACATTAATCTTGGGCGTGGTTAGTTCCTCAGATCAAACAGCATTTTGTATATTTACAGGAGTGGGAGGTGTGTCCAAACTGCCCACATTCCAAACATTGAGTTACATTAAGAAATTCTTTAAATCTAATACGTTTTAAACCAACATAAAAGTGACTAACCTTATTAACCTTCTTGAACAAAAGCGATGACCCAGTGAATGCCTTCCTTACCATGAATTCTAAAACTAACTTCAAAACCATCTTCTTCAATCTCCTGATTTTATTCCTACAGAAGCGTTATCACTTCCTCTTTATCCAATTGATTGTTGATTTCAAATAGAATAGAATATGCCTTGACTTTCTATTCCAAGGCTGAACAAATTCAAATTTTAGAAAAAGCTATAAATCAGTAGAAATTACACCAATGAGCACATCAACATCATCCTCATATAGCCATTTGGCCGCTCCTCCTTTAGAAATCGGACTAATATTCTCAACATTAATATAAATGCTCTGCAATAGTAAGAAAGAACTTATAACCTTTTTGTTACTTTCAAACGAGCACTCTTCTTGTAAAAGCTTCAATGATGACAGGATAAATAACTATGAACTTGAAAGAAGGCGGGAACACCTGCTAAAAAACTATATTTTGACCGCCACTATCATGAGTAGAAATAGTAATAAAGTTTGGAAACTGGAGCTGAATCCCCTTTTAATTCATTCATAAAATTGTCCATGAGTTTAAAGTTTTCTACTAGCCTCCCTTCCAGTTAAGCATTTTTAAATTATATTTTATAGATCCTAAACAAGAAGAAGCCAGAGCCTCCAAGGGCCTTAGCTTGCAAACACTTGGCCTACACTTGGCCTTAGCTTGCAAAAAAAATCAGCACTAAGCTCTTTAATAACACTAACAAGACCTTTATATAATTTGAAGCTAAATCACTTTGCAGACCAAAACAGAGCTTAAATTTACTCCTTTCAGAAAAAAAGGAGCTGAGACTAATCAACCTATCCTTCGTCAGGCGAAGGCAATCATATTCTATGTCATACTCAGAAAAGACGTCAATAAGAATATCAAAGTCTAGAGTATGTGAATAAATAAGATAATTCGAAATCAATAAATACTACTAAATTTCAAAAATGAATAGAGCAGTTATATATATCTCGGAAATATTCAAATCCTTGTGAGAACAAGAAACCAAAAAAAGGATTCAATTTCTGCAAAGGTTTGAGAACCAGGTAAATATCGGCGCAGTACCTACTTCAAAATCACTAAAGCAAAAGTAATGTCGAATTCCAGTATCAAAGCAGCAACATTTTGATAAATATATTTAAAAGTAAGAATACTTCCAATAAACAAATACTGGCCAGTAATTCAGTTGAGTACAAGTCACTATTATGAAGTATGTTTGTTGTAAAAGTTAAAATTGTGTAACTTCTGTGGCTTCTCATAATAATCAAACTTCAAGAAGATAAATTTAAATATTTTTCAAATAATCACAAGCTTGATTCTAATAACACTTGCTATAAAGGTACCTCTCAAACACAATCCTTCAAAAGGCAGAGATAAAATATTTTCCACGAAGAATACCATAAATGCTGGGCCTTGTCTTCAACTTGGAAAATTCAACGACGATAAAATAAGAAATAATAATTGTAACGAAGAAATTAAACACTTAAATTGAACAGAATAACATTGATAAACGGGAATAACGCACTTTTCAGGCTTAAATGATTAAAACTAAACTTAGAACAAATTGAGTAAAAAAAAAACTGCCATCTTGAAGTGGAGTTGAAGAATGCATACCAAGGTTCTTTAATATTAGGTTGCGCCGTAAGTCCGGCAACGAATCAAAAAGTTTTTATCTGGAGTCGCTTTAACTCTGATGACGTCAGTGGGATAGGATTTCGTCATTCGTAACGTCACTGTCCACAATCTCTATTACACTGTCCGCTTTAGATATTTTGTACTACAAAAGCAACCTTGAAGTGGCAATATAAAAACGTAAACAATCCGAGCAGAAATTTTTAGTTGTGATGTGCAAATAAGACACAGTGACGTCGTTGGGATAGGATGGCAGTCGTAGTAAAGGGGAAGATCACATCTAAAGCTTCAAAATAAGATTTATTTATTTATTTATTTATGCCTTTAATATTAAAAATGAAGCATTCTAAATCGTTTAACAAAAAATTATCAAAAATTTCGAGATTAGTATGGATTTTAGAGCTAAAATTATGAAGCAATGCATGCTGCATTTATTGGAAATTTTGAACTTCAAACTTATTTTTTTCAAAACTAATTTTTTTTTTTTACCTTGCAAGCAGTCCAGTTTAAAATGTAGAAGAGATAGAATCCTAAAATTTTGCTATGTATTTCACAATGCATATGTGTACAATACCTACATAAGCTTAATAAAAACACAAATATTTCTAAAATAATTATTGTTATTTAAAGTACTAGCCGCCTTCGATGACCAGACTGTTCGCTACCCTTGAAAATTCTGACCGTGGCAAACACGCTGGCTCCATAACCCCGTGAAGTTAACAAAGTTTGTTTTAGTTTAATGACGTGCATTCATTATTTGGTAGGCACAAACATCGAATGTTCCATTCGATTTCGCTATACGTATCTGACGCAACCTCGTCAGAACCGTGATGTCATAACCTCGGCCACCTCCCCTCCACCATAGAAATACTGTGCGTCTACGCGAGCATGTGGGTTAAAAATCTATCCCTCCTTTCACGGTTTGGCCGAGAAATTGAAAATCATTACTTTTTTTAAATCCGAATAGTGCGGCTACTTTTTCTTATTTCTTGACCACATTGGGCTTGTAATAAAGCTTGATCTTTGAGCTTCCTAAAAATGTAAATTATTAGTCGAAATTGTCGGTACTTTTCTCGACGCGAGGATTTAGAAACGAAAGTTCGTTTTTTTGAACCGAAAGTGACTTTTGTTTTAAAATCTTTGAAAAATATTAGAATTTATCCCTGAAATTTGAAATTGATATATTTTTACTCGCAATTGTCTGCTCTTTCCGGTCTTGTGATTTTTTTTCTACGACGTCTGGATGGTGGAGGGAAAAGGGGGGAAAAACGGTCGAAATCGCATAAAACATTAAATAACAAAAAAATAATTCAAATTTTAAAAATCGGTTTTCACGTGTCACCTTCCCACCCCCCAGGTCTCCGATTGCCAAATTTCGTAGCTCTGCGACGCGCGGTTCTCACCCACCTCCCCTCCACCATAGAAACACAGTGCGTCTGCGCGCACATATGGGTGAAAAATCGTTCCCTGCTTTCGCGGTTTGGTAGAGAACTTGAAAATCATTACTTCCTTAAAATCCGGATCGTGCGGCTATTTTTCTTATATCTCGACCAGATTGGGCTTGTAAGAAAGCCTGATCTTTGAGCTTTCTAAAAATGTAAATTATTAGTCGAAATTGTCGGTACTTTTCCCAACGCAAGGATTTAAAAACGAAAGTTCGTTTTTTTTAGCCGAAAGTGACTTTTGTTTTAAAATCTTTAAAAAATATTAGAATTTGTTCCTGAGATTTGAAATTGATATATTTTTACTCGCAATTGTCTGCTCTTTCCGGTCGTGTGATTTGTTTTTTTCTACGACGTCTGGGTGGTGGAGAAAAAGGGGGGGGGGGAAACGGGAAAAAGCGGTCGAAATCGCATAAAACATTAAATAACAAAAATAATAATTCAAATTTTAAAAATCAGTTTTCATGTGTCACCTTCCCCCCCCCCCCCCGGGTCTCCGATTGCCAAATTCCGTAGCTCTGTGACGCGCTGTCGCTGAGCCTATAGTGTATAAGACAGACAGACAGACATTGCCTTTTATTATATATATATATATATATATATACACTGGCGGTAAATAAAATCCCAACACCAAGAAGAAATTGGGCTAAATAAATGAAATTTGAGAGGCGCGTTTTTGCACATGAAAGATGACGCCTATTCAAATTTCGCGCTAGACGAATAAGAGTGGCGCTAGTAGCGCCACTATGGTCATGCAAATCACGGTTGCTTTAAATACGCGATGAAACGTGATAAACTTCGTGAGCGTTATTTATCTTCCGGATTGGACGTTGTGAGCTAGGTTTGAGTCAAAAATGCCTTTAAGGAGACGAAGAAGGCAGTATCAGCAGCTTAGTGAGTTCGAACGAGGCCGTATAATTAGGCTACGAGAAGGTGGATTTTCTTTCTATTGCAGAAGGACTTGGCAGAGATGTATCATCCACTGTGCATGATTGTTGGCAGCAGTGGTCGCGGGAAGGCATTGTCTCAAGAAGACCGGGGTCCGGCCGCACACGGGCCACTACTGAGAGGGAAGACCGCCGTATTCGCCGCATGGCTGTTGAGGATCGTACTGCATCTGCAGCAACAATTAGAGCTTCTGTTGGCCCTAGAGTGACACAGCAAACTGTATGAAATCGATTACTTGAGCGGCAGCTCCGAGCCAGACGGCCTGTAGCGTTCATACCACTGACTCCGAATCACTGTCATCTGCAACGTCAGTGGTATCAAGCTAGAGCTCATTGGAGGGCGGAGTGGAGATCTGTTGTATTCCCAGAAGAGAGCCGTTTTTGTCTTGGTGCCAGTGATGGTCGTATGTTGGTAAGAAGAAGGCCAGGTGAGCTCTTGGAACCAAGCTGTCTACGGCGTAGACACACTGGACCTGCACCAGGAGTTATGGTCTGGGGAGCCATTTCCTATGACAGCAGGAGCACATCGTCGTTATTCCAAGCACCTTGACAGCAAATTTGTACATCAAACTGGTGATTAAACCGGTTGTGCTTCTATTCATGAGCAGTATTCAAGAGGGTGTTTTCTAACGGAATAATGTTCGTTCTCATACCGCTGCTGTTACCCAACGTGCTCTACAGAGTGTCGACATGCTGCCTTGGCCTGCGAGATCAGCAGATCTTTCTTCCATTGAGCACGTATGGGACATTATTGGAAGATAAATCCAGCGTCATCCACAACCAGCATTAACCGTTGCTGATTTGACTGACCAAGTGCAACAGGCATCGAACTCCATCCCGCAAAATGACATACGGCACCTGTACGACACAATGCATGCACGTTTGCATGCTTGCATTCAAAATCGTGGCGACTACAGCGGTTATTAATGTGCCACCATTTCACATTTCAAATGGCTCTTCTCGCGCATATTTTAACCTGTGACCTTGAAACTTTAATCAAATAAATATGTTACCTACACAATTGCTTTGCCTAAATTTCATTCCTCTGAACTAATTTCTTCTTGATGTTGGGATTTTATTTTCCGCCAGTGTATATATAATTATTCATTTTAATAAAAATTAATAAATGGAAAGCTAAGCTGATAGATTTATACATTAATAACTTTCATCCCAAGTTAATTACCATTTAAAAAATGATAAGAATTTTTACAATGAGGATACAGAATTTATTAAAATTACATAAAGTAAGAATGGATAACAAAGATGGCTGAGAAGTATAAATTCTAATTCTAACAAAATAACCAAATAAAGGAAAATTACATAAGGAAAGCTAGGTAATATTCAATTAGAGAATTAAATTATATGAAAGTCAACAATATCTACAGTAAAGATATGACACAAACAAAAAAGTATTTTCAAGAACCTCATAAAATTGAAAGGAAGACGAGGAGTAAATAAATAGATGATGAAACAGGATGGAGGATCCATTATTCAACTCTTCAAGAATCTTTACATCAATGGAAGATCTAAATGTGTTTCCTAGTATAATTCGTGATAAATGTATTTCGTACTATAGCAATCCATGTAGTTGAAACAATATACAAAGATCCGACACATTATAAAACAATTTGGTAGGTCGGACGATCTGGGTCTCAACAACAACATTATAAAACAAGAAAGATCAATCATGCATAAAACATTGATTATGAAACACTTTCCAATTGCAATACAATTTTATTTAAATATCTCTAAAATGCGATACATTCAGCGGTAATATTTTTAAAATTATCACAATACTGCACTAATTTATGACATGTGAAAACTTAAAACTTCATCGAAAAAAAAGAACTTTATTCAAATGACGTCATTGAAATATAAGTCGCCTGGTTAAAACATTTCTAAAATGCGATACATTCAGCAGTAATATTATTAAAATCATCACAATAATACAATAATTTATTACATTTGAAAACTTAAAACTTCATGGAAAAAAATGACCTTTATTCAAATGACGTCATTGAAATATAAATCGCCTGGCTCGCTATGTAAAAGCTGTAAATATTTCATTCATACACTTTTATTCCATTCCTTTCATTTATCACAATACTACAATAATTTATTTTATTTAAAGACTTAAAACCATGGAGGTAAACGTAATTTAACTCTATGCTTAAAACTTCATCGAAAAAGTCTGCTATAAAATCATCTGTTCTCTATGTAAAATCAATTAATGTTTCATTCATATCAGCTATATTTCAGACTCAAAGAGCTAAATAATTTTGTGTTAAAGAAATTCAGCAATTCTTATACAACTCATCCTACATCTTTATGTGTTTACATTCTCCATAAGTGAAAATTAGGCTTCGTTGTAGAAATAATCAAAGTTTGATGAATATTTAAACTCAAATATATATTGTAATTGTGCTGTTTCAGAATGTAGATGCACAGAAATTAAGCAAAAATAAAGCGGTTTTAGGACGCATACAACACTAAATATAAATTAAAAAGAATAAAATCAGGATTTTGACACAAGATGGATACCATATTTTATTTTGAAGTGGGTCACGTGATCTCTTAATAATATAATATGAGTGTAATTATTATTTTAATTTTTTTTAAAAAACTATCGAATATATTTTGCTGAAATTTTTTTCATATTTTTTATGGGATAAATTGAATATTTCCTAAAACTTTCGAAGTAATTTGTAAATTTTAAATTCGCTTAAAAATGTTTGGAAAATTAGGTCCCATAGAGTTCAATGTATTTCATTTTTTCAACCAGGGTTCAGTCCAAAACTAATTGGTTGATATTATTCATTTACATTCCCATAGGTCCCACAGACCGTCTGAACAACGCACTAAACTTTCATTTTGAGAAAGCCATTTATTTTTACGGCAGTTATTGTGAGAACGGACAGAATGAACAAAGTCATAAACACTTTTGAACTATGTTGTAAAGTGTTAAAAAAATTGAATGAGATAAAATTGAATTTCTGTCTAGTGCGAATTTTGTATCCTACCCCCAATATTTGTTAACTTTCTGCGTCCCACTGTTTGGTCTCCCTGTGTACCGGTTCCGATTATAGTCGTACTGCAAACAATACTGCTTTTTCTGTGGTGCTCTTGGTACTTCATAGACTCTATTTTTTCCACACTCTTTCTTTTCGTGATCGTTATTTATTCTTTTCTTATTCTTGAGCTGATCCTGAAAATGTTTCTTTCGTTTTCGTACACTTTCATAATATCATTTTTCATTTTGAACTTCATTGAAGCGTGCTTTGTTCTGTGCCCTGGTGAAGCAATATCGCCATCTGCCTTACGCTTATAAAATCATATTTTCCTTTCTTTTTCTGTTATTCGGGTTCAGTTGTTTCGAACCAAGTTCGTTTTTACCATTGCCTACGCCTCTTTTTAACTGGACCACCATTTTGAATGTACTGTTTTACAACAATATTCATTGCATTTGTTCCCGCTACTTCGTCTTGTGCCACTTTTGATTCTTTCAGATCCTTCGAGTTTTTAACTTGTGTCCCTTTTTAATCCTTCGATGCTTCCTGATCCTTCAACGCTTTGACTTGTGAAACTTTTCGATTCATCGAGTTTCTAATTCTTCGCGTTTTTGATTCCTCGATTATTCCAAATCTATTTTCGACTACTTCTGGACTTTCACTTTCAGACTTTCCGAATTCAATATATTGGCGTGTAAAATATTTCATTTCAGTGGATCTACGTTTGTTGGAAATTATTTTCTTTTTATTTCTAAAAAAATCACTAATTCTTGCATTTCCCCCCACTCTGTATGGGCCATCGAATTTAGGAAAAAATTTCCCTTATACTTTTTTTAAAGCGACCGATAGTGAATGTGCTAGTTTTAATACCATATCTCCCACTTTTACTGCATAGTCTCGTCTTTTGCTGGCATAGTATCTCTTTTGTACTGCTCGGACTATATCTCCATATTTTCTTGTTTGTTTCAGTAAACGGTCAACATCTTTCATTGTAAATTCTGCCTCTCTAGTACAAAATAGATTGTATCTAATGGTGACAGTACATTTCTTTCCAAAAAAATTTCGTATACAGTTTTACCTGTACTGTCATGCTTAGCTCTTCTTAGTGCAAATGTCAGTTCGTTTACATGTTTATCCCAATTTTGATATAATTCTTTAACATATGCTGTAATGAACCTCACGACATTTATTCTGCTATATATTTGACTGAGATCTGTACGTCACTCTTTTACAATATTTGATTGACAAAGTTTTATTCAGTCTTTTCCATAAGTAACTCGTAAATTGTACCACATTGGCGCTAATTATCTGTACTGGAGCGCCATAAAGTAAAAGTTATTTATTTACTACCTTGTCTGCCACTACTTTATCTGTCGCCCTTCTTAATAGCACTATCTCGAACCATTTTGAAAAAAGAACTACCATTACAAATAAGTATCGATTATTGTTCACGTGAGTATAGCCTCAGTAAGCAAATTCCAAATATTTCGTTCAGAAATGTGGCCACAATATTTGTCAAAAATACTGCTGGTTTGTAGTTTATGTAATTTATCCTCTGACACGTATCGCAACTTGTAACAAATTGACTAACCCATTCTTTCAATTTCGACCAATATACTGCTTCTCTTGCACGTGTGAACGTTTATTTATTCCCATATGTCCGCAAATCGTATCTCCATAAGGCACCTTTAAGCACCTCTACTCTCATTGATGTAGGAATTACCGCTCTTAGTTCTCCATTCATATATTTACACTTTTTATAGAGTAGCAAATTGTCCACTAGTTTAATCCTTAGTTCGGTTTTAACTACGTTATCCCTGCTTTTCTGCAGAAAATTTTTTGGGTCTAATAAATACTCAATATAGCTCCACATTCTTCGTCTTGCCACATTCTTCGTCTTCGTCTTCGTCTTTCTTCATTAGTTCTTTCCTTTCTAATGTTACTGTTAACATTGAGCAACTAATTTGTCCACTCTCAGCCACTGAATTCCATGATAGTGCATATGTTGCTCTGTTAAATTGACCAGCTACATATTCAATTTTCAGATTGTATTCTTGCAGTTTTGACGTCCACTCTAGGTGACAAGCATTTTTCAGTACATACATTTATTAGACCTGCATGGTCTGTTACTATTTTAATTGATTTATCTGTAAAAGATGTTATAAACTTTTGGACTGCTGTTAATACAGCTATAATTTCTCTTTCTGTCGTGGTATAGTTTCTTTGCACTCAATTCAATGTTTTAGATATATGCTATTGGCTATCTTCCTTGGGTTAATATTCACCCTACTCCTATTGAACTTGCATTGGAATAAATTGCCCATTCTGTAGTTGAATCTTAGTGCTTTATAGTACTGGTGCATTAGCTAATGCTTTTTTTAATTTCTCAAAAACGTCCTGTGTTTCACTAGAGCATATGAATTTCACTTTTTCTTTCGTAATGCATATAATGACTCAGCTATTTCTGAAAATGAAGGAATGAACGTTCTGTAATAAGAACATAAGCCCCAAAATAATGCAAAATATCTCGAAACTTTAGAAATCGGGAATTCTTTGACTGCACTTATCTTAGAATCATATGTACTTAATCCTTCTTGCTTAATTTACCTAGATTTTTTTAATTCTTTCTGAGCAAATTTATACTTCTTTGTGTATGTCCTCACTTTTCATCGCAATATGGTGATACCCGCTTGTTAGATCGATTGTACTCATATTTGACTGCTTTTAGACTGCGCAAAATATCTTCGATTATTGGGGAATTGATACCTCGGATACGTTGTGCTTTCATTTAATTGCCTGTAATCCACTACAAATCTCCATGCTTTAGGGTTTTTAATTGGTAAATCTTCTTTCTTTTTACATAACACTGAACTTGCATATAGGCTGTTCACCGGTTTAGTGATTTTTTGCTCCAGCATTTCATATATGGGATTTAATAATATTTTCTTTCATCTGATCGTACTTATATACTTTCCAGCGTTTTTTAGCTGGGTTTTTTGGTATCAATTGAGTATGTCGTTACATGAGTTAATACTGGTTTCTGTGAAAACAATCCCGGGAATTTATTCACGATTGCTTCCAATCCTGATTTCTTATCCTTGGTTAACGCGGCTTCAGCCGAATTGATTTCTAGTTTATCTTGCTCAGTTTCTGAGTTTTTCATTTCTAATTTTACTGAATTAGATTTAAAATTTTGTTTAACATTTGCATCATTTAAAAAATCCACTCCTAGAACCACTGGGAATTGTAGTTTTTTAAGTAATAGGGGAATTGTGACCTTTTCGTTTTGTATTTCAATTATTTCACGGTAGGATCCTATGACCTTACCCTACCCCACCTTGCGCTGTAATCACTTCTACATCTTCATTTTGTATAATCTTTATAAGGCACATTTCCTTAAAGTATTCCTCTGATACGAAAGAGCGTTCACTTCCCGTATCTATTAGTACCTCTATAGCTTTTTCATCTAATTTGGCCACTGTGTGTATTAGAATTATATTCTTTATAGCTGCACCGTATAAACATTTGTGAGTGAGTTTTTGTCCTTGTTAGAGAGCACATTATCCCGCCTCAGGTGCTCTGTTTTCATTTAAAAGATAACTATCCCTTTTACTTAAATTGTTTTGTCCTTGATTTTTAGAGGTCTGTAATTTTGTGTACGAGTTTGTTCAAATTCTTCATTTTTGTAGCTTTGCCCTCGATACTGATTATTATATTGAGGGTTTAGAGGTATATGTCTTTCGTCATATACAGTCTCATTATTGATTGAGGGATGCCTGTTTAACTTTTTAAACGATGCCTGTCTCCCTCTCCCATAAATGTCTTGTGAACTGTGAATACAACTGAGAAGATATAATTTTGCTGTCTTGCGTAATGTCATAGAATTTAATTAACGAAGAACATTTACCTAATAAACTTGAAATCCAGTATGTGGTAGTTCTGAATATGTGTTATATCAAAGCTAAGATTAGTTAAAATTTTATGCCTGCGACTGTTTTCGACTAGATTCCTACCAGTTTCGTAGCACTGGGTTCACTGCGTTGTCGTTTAGTCTTGCTAGTTTTGCCGAGTTTGTACTTGCTAGTTTTAAAAAACTCGGTTCTGCCGGATATCTGTTAAAATGTTTCGTTGCATTATAGGAGGGTTTTCGTTGTCTTGGGGGCTCTAAGCGACAGCTTTGTCCACCTCTCGTAATTCCACATGTGACATTTCTTGCCAGGTCGGATTCGTACTTTACATAAAATTTGTCTATCTAGATTTCTTTTTAAAGCTTTCGAAGCGGCGGGTCTTGCGGCCGTAAGCGATCGCTTAGTCTGTCTGTCTTAAATTCTCATGTGAGCTGTCTTACCGGGCCAGTTTCGTACTTAGTTTTAAAAGATATGGGTCTTCGGATTTCTGTTAGATTGTTTCCTAACATCGTATTTACTCTTCTGTCTGCCATGCGTCTTTGAGGAATAGTAGTTAGAAAAAACGGCATCATTATGTATTCCATATTGATTCGGTCTTCATTTACAGACTATTGAAAACCAACTCTTAGAAATAACTTCAAAAATAAAGAATATTTTCATCTAAAGGACACTTAATCCGCCTATGGTAAATCCACTTGAGACTTTGGGCCGCACCGAATTAGTACTTTGCTTTGAAAAGTTCGCGTCCCCGGATTTCTATTAGAGAACTTTGTAGTTTCGGATCTCTTAATCCGCCTACCGTAAATCCACATTTGAAGTTTCGAGCTATCCCGAATTCTTAGTTTAAAAAAATTTAGGTCCCTTGGATTACTGTTGAAAAGTTTAGCAACATCGGTTCTACTGTCTGGAAGGCCCCAAGCGACCGTTTAATCAGCTTATCGTAAATCAACATTCAAGGTTTTGGGCCAGACCGAGTTCGTACGTAGTTTTAAAACATTCTGATCCCCCGAATTTCTGATAAAATGTTTCGCAGCATTGCATTTCTGTGTCTTGCGGGCCCTATACGATCGCTTAGTTCGTCTATCGTAAATTCACACTTGAGGTTTCGGGCCCGGCTGGGCCGGGTTCATACTCAATTTTTAAAAATTCGGGCCAACTTGATGTCTATTACAGGATTGTTGTCCGGGTTTGAACCCGCAAATTTTCTTAGGTGTCGCCTGCCTACTTTTATTGAGAAATTAGATTAGTTTATCACACAGAAAAGATATATATTTTCTAAAAATAATTCTCTTTAGAAGTATGTATATCATTTTAGTTTTCATCAATTACTTTAAAATTAAAAGTTATTTTCATCAATTACTTTAAAATTAAAAGTTATTTTCATCAATTACTTTAATTAAAATTTAATTTTAAATTTGGAGTCAATGCGATGAATTGTTTTTACAAAACTGCATCATTATATACTCCATATTGACCTGGTCTTCGTTTTTGACTACTGAAAACCAACTCTTAGAAATAACTTTAATAATAAAGAATATTTTCATATTATATATATTTTCATCTATATTCTAAAACAGCGCAATTACAATATATTTGAGTTTAAATGATCAATGCTATCCATTTGTGTCAAAATTGTGATTTTTAAAGTTCTTTTTAATTTATATTTAGTGTTGTGTACGCCCTAAAACCGTTTTATTTTTGCTTAATTTCTGTGCATCAATATTCTAAAACAACATAATTGCAATATATTTCAGTTTAAATGATCATCAAACTTTGATTATTTCTACAACGAAGCCTAATTTTCACTTATGGAGAATGTAAACACATAAAGATGTAGGATGAGTTGTATAAGAATTGCTGAATTTCTTTAACACAAAATTATTTATATCTTTGAGTCTGCAATATAGCTGATATGAATGAAACTTTCATTGATTTTACATACAGAACAGACGATTTTATAGCAGACTTTTTCGACGAAGTTTCAAGCATAGAGTCACATTACTTTTACCGCCATGGTTTTAAGTTTTTAAATAAAATAAATTATTGTAGTATTGTGATGAATAAAAAGAATGGAATAAAAGTGTATGAATGAAATATTTACAGCTTTTACATAGAGAGCCAGGCGATTTATATTTCAATGACGTCATTTGAATAAAGTTCATATTTTTTCGATGAAATTTTAAGTTTTCAAATATAATAAATTAATGTTATATTGTGATAATTTTTAAAATATTACGCTGAATATATTGCATTTTAGAGTTGTTTAAACCAGGCGTCTTATATTTCAATGACGTCATACGAAAAAAGTTCATTTTTTTTTCGATGAAGTTTAAAATTTTCAAATATAATAAATTCATGCAGTATTGTGATAATTTTGAAAATATTACCGCTGAATGTATCGCATTTTAGAGATGTTTAAATAAAATTTAATTGCAGTTGGAAAGTGTTTCATAATCAATGCTTTATGCATGATTGATCCTTCTTGTTTCCTCTTTCGTAATTATGAGTGATAACAAATAAAGAAAAAAAATCGGTGTTTAGAAATATAAAAACTCAGTTGTGAAAGAATTCTGTTCATGTAAGTGTTGTTTATAAATGTTGTTTATGAGTGTTCATGTAGATGTTTACAAATTAAAAAAAACTCGTTGTTCATAAGTGTTGTTTATAAATGGTCATGTAAGTGTTTATAAATAAAAAAACACGGTGTTTACAATTTTAAAACTCAGTTGTGAAAATATTCTGTTCATATAAGTGTTGTTTACAAGTGTTCACGTAACTGTTGTTTACAAGTGTTCACGTGAATGTTGTTTACAAGTTTTCACGTAAATGTTATTTACAAATAAAGAAAAAAAGAACTCGGTGTTTACAAATATAAAAACTCAGTTGTGAAAAAATTCTGTTCATGTAAGTGTTGTTCATAAGTGTTCATGTAAGTGTTGTTTACAAATAAAGAAAAAAACTCGGTGTTTACAAATATAAAAACTCAGTTGTGAAAAAATTCTGTTCATATAATTTTTTTTTTTTTTGTATCACTCCTGAATAGGGCAGCTATTCGCCAATAACCCTATTGTGTCAAATAAATGCCTTCTGTAACAGTTTTATGTTCCACTCCTACCCATTAGATAATACTCTACAACACCGTAATTAATTTTTTTTGTCTATATCGATTTGTTACCAATTTTATTATCCTAATTTTTTATAATATCCTCTAAGGGCTCTGCAATCACTTTTATTTGATCCCGCATGGTTACTTTAATGTTTTCGCGCATGGTAACTTTAGTATAATGTTTATTTTATCTACACGCTTTCGATGAAAGTTAATCAACTCACAACTTTCAAAATAAAAATCTAATAACATTTTATCTAAATTTAAACTTAAAAACAGGTGCAATACAATTTAAATTACCTAAAAACATTGAAACTTTTATCGAATATATTACTCAATATTAAGTTTCTCCTTTAAAAGAGGTTAATAAAATAAACTGGAAATTTAACTGGCCATCATTCTGGACCAAACTAACATCTAGCGTATTTCTGAAAACTCAACCGTTTTAAATTTTCTTTTAAACGATAATAAAAAAACAGCTTAATTTGTGAGACATTAATAAATCATTTTCATTTTTGTTTTTTAAATATTAAGCCGCTAAAAGTTTGTAGATTGTTTCATATGAAAGGAAGAACAATTTGCACGCAATATTGCAATTAAGAATAAATTCTACGAAAATAATTCAATATTTAGGTGAGTTGTTAGTTTCTCTTTAGGTCCAAAATAGCATAACGTAAACTTAAATCATAGATATTACGTACAGTTTGCATTATGGATTCGTCTTAATTTATATTTTAAGCATGTAAACAATAGTCCACAAAATGGATGCAATTAATGATACTATTTATCTATTTCAAAAAGGAGATGTTTCTGCTGAAACACCACACCTTCAATTACGAAGCAAATATAGTACAACGTGTCTATAAAATGAAATGTCTATGAAAATTGGATTTTAAATAACGTTTAACAAAAATATCAGAGAAGAGCCGACAGAAAGATATCTATCTGTGAACGGTATTTGGGAAGATGTCCGTCTGTGGACGGTATTTGGAAAGATGTCCGTCTGTGGACGGTATTTGGAAAGATGTCCGCCTATGGACGGTATTTGGAAAGATGTCCGTCTGTGGACGGTATTTGGAAAGATGTCCGTCTCTCTCTCTCTCTCTCTCTCTCTGTGTGTGTGTGTGTGTGTGTGTGTGTGTTGTATGTGTGTGTGGACACGATAACTTAAGAACGAATGCAAGTATGAACTTTTTATTACACCATAAAAAAATCTAGAACAAAATAAAAATTTTAATAATTCTCATGATTAGAACTCAAAGGATTCAAATTTTAAGATTTATCTCATGTGTCTGTGTGCAGTGGCGGATTATCTATAAGGCACCTGAGGCACATGCTTAGGGGCCACTGAAGAAGGGATCACTCTTTTAAAATTTTAGCCAAAAATTAACCCTCAATATATTTATTTAATTGTAATTCAAATAAGAGTATTAATAATTAAAGTGCATTAAACATAAATTAATATGCATTGAACATAAATTTATCAAGAGTATTAATTTTTCAAAATTAATTAGTAAATAAATTTGCTTTTAAATATTTAAAATATTATAAAGTATTGTAAATTCATTGAATTACTTATGTAATATTATATTATAAAATTTTTATCAAATAAATAGACTTGTAGAAAGCATTATTGAAAATGTTCACTTTAACTCCTTCAAAAATCATTAAAAATGCACAGAGGGCCCCAAGTGTAATGTGCCTAGGGGCCTCGGAATGTATTAATCAGCCATTGTGTGTGTGGGGGGGGGGGGGGCGGAGGAACTCAAAAATAAGTGTAGATATGAACTTTTATGGTACATCATGAGAAAAACTAGAACTAATTAGCATGTTTAATGAATCTCATGATTATAACTCGAATGATTCGAATTTTAAGATATTTATAGCATTATTTCCTATGGGAAAACTAAGATAATTCCCAGAAAAATTACATTAGAATACAATACATGAGGTAACTTGATAATTTGAACACACGCACGTTGAACCAAACCTTTCCAAACATTTTTTGAATGCATCAAAAGGATCTTAAAAAGTGCTTGTTCTTTAAAATCTCGAATTCTAAAATTTTCGGTAAGCAATACTTTATACAATAATAAGAAAAAGTAAAAATACTCGTACTATTATGTTTCAGAATGAACACATTTAATGTATTTGCTATAAGTCGAAATAAAACAGGTTTCATGTCGCTCAAATTTAAAAAATAGATTTCAAAGTTAGCTGCAATTATAAGAGTGTCCAAATTCAACGATTATTTGAATCAAAGTTGAAATATAATTTGAATTGTATTGCAGGAATTACGTGTGCATGAGTGTTCCATATTAAGGTTCATTCAAATCAGGGCTGAAACAACTTTTAAACACTGGTATTACTCAGCTTATTGAGAGAGGGAGAGAGTAAGAAAGGGAGACGCATATGACTGGTTTTTAAACTATTTTTATTAAATCTGTTTACAAATTCCATTTCAACTGTTTACAATTTCCATTTCATATTTAATGTCTAATTTGTTCAGATTTTAAGAACATTAAATAATTTGGATTGTTTTTACCTATATTAAAGGATATACTTATGAAATGCAGTTGTGACTTAAATATTCTTATACATATGTGACTAATTGTTTGAGAGGGTCTTTTTTTTTTTTTTTTTCTTTGCGGCTTCAGACCTACGACGTGATATGCCTCTTCTGATAATTTAAAATTAAACTTCAAAAAAATGTATTTTTATTTAAAATCTGCACACTCTTAGCACAGCGACTGGTAGAGAAAGGTCTCACGCGGAATATCATCCTCTGTAGCAAAGAAATCCGAATGACACAAGGCAATGCTTTGTGTCTATCTCCCAACGTATAGGCAAACAAGACATTTGTCACTGTCAGTATACAGCGCGAGCGTCTTGATTGAGCTCCCCCCCTCCCCCCACCTCGACTCCGAATGAATAATTACCCAGTTGTGTGGCTTTTATGACTGCGGTTAATTCGTAATTATGATAATTACTACTCAAGGAGTAAATTTTTGTGAAAGAGAAAAAAAGGAATGTCGTTTTCTCAAACTTTCTGTTGGATTTAGTTACTTAATGTCGGGAGATTCTTTGAAAGTTGTCGTTGATCTGTTGTTTACCGGTTATCTTTTTTCGCGACTAGAATTTTTTTACTTACAGGAATACGCCGCTCTCGTCTTCATTAGTCATTCATTATAAGACAGTTAGTAGTTCTTTCACTGGCAAGACAATGGTTGTTAATCGATGAAGAACCCGTTGAGATGCTCATTTGAAACTAATTACTCATAAATGGGAACGGGAATTAAGTTATTTAATATGATAAGGAGAGCTTTTGCAAGCGTTTGAACGAAAATTATCCATAGAAATAGAAAACAAAATCGAAACTGCCATCGCTTCATTGAAGTAAAACTTTTGCTGATAAAAGAATACTTAGAGTGTAAAACCAATCATACTTGAGAGCTTTATAAAATCCGAAATATTTTGATAATAGAATTGGGCGTATTCTGTTTGAGAAATACGTTCAACATAAACATATATATTTGCAATAAACATACATTATTCAAAAAATTCGAACGTGAGTTGAATAGAAATCCTTTCGTATAACTCGTACATAAAATACAATATAGTATTAAATACAATTTTTAACTTAAAAATTAAAACAAAAAAATACTTGAAAGAAGAGACATACATCAATCTGATAGAGTTCGTAGAACATAGATTTAAAATATTTATTCAGACGATCCAAAACTATTTACTGAATGTGTATAACAAAAAAAAATGTGAAATGAAAGAGGCTTTTATCCAGGACATCAACATATTTGCCATATAGCTGAGTACTGAAGCTACAACTTTCTTGTCGTAGACGAGCAAAGTTTTTTAGCAATTTGAAATATTTTTATGGAAAATTTCTCAGGATAAAATGCATTGGAATACAACTACTACCTAGGAATTTCCAAAATATCGACACATTATTAAAATCAAGGTGATATAGATTGCAAACATGCATCTGTTCTGGAAGATAGATTAAAGCTATCCTTGAAGAATATAATTTTCTAAAACTCTACTCCAAGATTAAGAGGTACAACCGAGGAATGTTAATCCGACATATGGAGCCTCTTTAGCACGTTAAGTCTCTCTACCCTTTTTACCCTTGCATCTGAGACATAAATAGGTCTCAAAATATACCAAGAAAACTCCACGCCGCAGTCGCGAATTCTGGGGTCCTGTCATCGTGGATGAAAGATTGGTATTTGTGCAAGAAAGGAAAATGAAAGCTGAGGGGGGAGGGATGATTGAAATGTCCGGCAGACTGGCCAGTGTCCACCTAGGGCTGTCGCCTATTCGTAATCCAACCCCGCCTTGCATTCATGTCATTCCCACAAACACCGGGTTCTTTCTTTCATCTCATCAGAGTAAAGGGTTTATGAATCCAGAAATACGGTTATAAGGATAAAAATATTTATATATATATAAATATTTTGGAACGAGGATAATTTTATTGTACAGCAGAGATAAATCTCACATACCTTTGAAGTAGTACGGATAAATTTTTCATTTTGGAGAAATTGAAAAATCTTTTAATTTTTGCCTGTGGTTAGCAGAGTCCACTTCGACGGTACGAGCTTGCAATTCCCTCTCAGTAGCTCAGTTGGAAGGGCGTCGGCTGGAAGGAAGATCCACGGTTCATGCCTCGGCTGGGACAGCAAGGTTCTTTACAAGGTTCTTATAAAATCCTGCAAATCAGTGCAATGATGTCGAGGGTCTGAAAGTGACCCTAGTTAACATCACACTAGAGAGCATCACACTGGTGTTACTGGTGTTGCCCTTGCACGACTAGCATGAATTCGGTGGACTCTAAAGTATTGAACGCTGATTTTAATTCGGGAGGCCAAAGACCATGCAGGAGACTAACCCAGGGGATAAAAATAGCAGCAGGAGGATAACCTGAGATTAATATAGCAAGATGTGGTCAGTCAGATTGTCAAGTTGAATGTCAATCTGACATTAGAGGGAAAAGAATGCCGAATGCACGCTCAAAATAACTTTCTTCCTGCACAATATATATACATAAGGATAACAAATGAAACTGCTCAAAATTGCATTAATTGAAACTGTTTTCTTTTCGCAAAATCGTTGAATAATTAATATTTGAAAGTAATTATAAGCATTTAATATGGCAGTATCCATCTAGTTATATTTACACATCGACGCAACCAACCTGAAACTAATTTAATAAATAAAATTGCAGGTGAAAATCAACGGTAATAAAGGCTTGATAATGTATTACAATATGAAACAGTGCCGTTCTCAGACACCCAAACAACCAGAAGACGAGTTCATGACGTAGCGTGCTCCTGCTCTATACTTTAGTTTGAAAACTTTGATCTTAAATTTATACCAAAATGAAATACATTGCTAAATAAACGCAACCAAAATAATTCGGTGTTCTTTTTTGTTTGTTTTTTTCTAATGCCACTGAATATGTTTTTGAACTTAAGCAGGCCTTTCTTGCCGTGGATAGCGCTGCTGATAAAATGCATCTGAAGACAAAGCTAAATACATGATTTTACAAGAAGTGGGTCTTTCCCCCCTCACATTTGAGGCTGGTTTGCACAAATTTGAATCTGTCGAGCATTTTAACTACCTGGGATCTCAAATAAACTGCAAAAATAACATTAGTTTAGAAATCCAAAACCGAATTTTAGCTGCAAATCGCTGCTTTCACGGATTAAACAACTTTTTCAGATCACACCTCATTAAGAGAAGAACAAAATTACAGCTTTATAAAGTACTTATTAGACCTACTTTAATTAATGCTTAGAAACAGGGACTCTCACAGGACATGATGAAAAACCTCTTTGTATCTCTGAGAGAAAATTTTGGGCAGAATTCGGGAAAATGATATATAGAAAAGAAAATACAGTTTTAAACTATTCAAATTATACAAAGATTCTAACATAATTAAATACGCTGAAATTAACGGAATGCAATAGGCAGAGCATTTGCTAAGAATGGATAACAACACAATCACAAAGAAAACTTTGATGTCCACACCAATCGGCAAAAGACCTATAGAGGACGACCGAAATTGAGATGGATCGATCGTGGGGACAAGGACTTTGGCGTATTAAATATTGAAAATTAAAAAAACATTATTTTCAGGAGGACAGCTTGAAAGAATCTTCTGAGGACTGCCAAGGTCCACGGTGGGCTATCGAACCATTGATGATGATGAATATGTGAATTTGCAAGCAGAAATTGCATTTGATGACTTTTTAACATTTTACTGAAAATCTGTAAAACGTAGACTGTTGCATGTCTGTTGCCTTAATTTGACTAATGAAATTTATTAAATCATGCCTTAATGAAATTTATTAAATCATGGGTATTTGCAGTTAAGAAAAAACAATTAAACACAGTTTATGCTATTTTCTTAAAGTTAAATCTTACTAATGAACATTTTAATCATATTTTCTATGATTTGCTCATTACTAGATCAAAATATTTAAAAATAAAACTTAATCAATTTCATAATAATAACTGTTCTAATTCTTATTGTGTAATATCATTTAAGCATCCGATTTATAATTCCATAAACTTTAAGAATTTATTTAATCATTTTCATCATTTATTGCCTGTAAAGGATTTGAATGTTACTAAAACTTTTAAATATATCAAGCCTATTGGAAGAACTATTTTTAATTACAATGCAATTTCAAAATCTCTCTCAGTCGACATAGATTCCTCAACAAATGTAGATGGTGAATGTATTTGGAGTGTTGATAATATATATTTTATAATATATATTTATAATATATATATAATATATATTATAAATCCACACTTGGGACATATAGTTACTGGTGACTTAGCCATTGTAAGAGATAAATCTTTAAGAACTATAATGTCATTTGGCACTAAATTCAGGTTACCTTCATGTAATAATTCTAAACAAGTCTTAAAGTCAATCAATCTGGACCTTGATAAATTTATTTATGGATTAGCTTCTAAATATGCTCAGCTTTTGGAGGCATTTAATATGTGGAAATTTACTATTTTAAGATCTATTAAAAATGCCATTTGTAGTATTAATTTATCTAGATCTATATATAATATGGATAATATAAAACACTCTGTTAATGATTTACATAGATCTTTTGTTATTACTTATGTTGATAAAGCCTCTAATAATTATGCTATTATTTGTAAAAAATTCTATATTCAATATCTGCTAGATTATTTAAAAAATAATAGTCTATTTAAAATTGATTCACACTCTGTTAATAGTATCAAATTGAAAATTATCAATATGTATAGTGATTTAGATATTAATAATAAATTTTTGACATTTCCATATGTTGTGCTTATACCTAAATTTCATAAAAATCCTATTAAATTTAGAACTGTAACTAGTGGTCATAATTCGTACTCTACTACTGCTAGTAAATTATTACTAAATTATTTAAATGTACTAAATATTAATTTACGAGATTCTAGTGTGTGTGATAACTACACTATTCTAAATAACAGTAAAGAATTAAAAAATAAATTAAAAACACTTGGTAAAATAATAGGATTTCAAACTTTTGATTTTAAAGATCTATTTAATAATATTAAGATCACTGATCTATATGATGTCATTTTAACTTTATATAATGCTTATATTACTAATCATTCTCATCTTACTAAATTTACCAATTTTCCTAAGCTTCTCCATTTTGTTCTTTTCAATAATTATATCTTTCAAGGTAAAAAATTATACTTACAAGTCTCAGGTGCTCCACTAGGTGGCTGTAGTAGCAGTATGTTAGCTAATTTATACCTATATCAATATGAAAAATTCTTTACTTCAACAGATTATAAAATTTACAGATATGTAGATGATCTAATTTGTCTTTCAACTCATACCAGTTTTGTAAATTTTCCTAAACATCTTCACTTTGTTATTTTCAATAATTCTATTTTCCAAGGAAATAAATTATACCTACAAGTGTCAGGAGTTCCACAGGATGGTTGCAGTAGCAGCATGTTAGCTAATTTATATCTTTATTATTTTGAACAGTATTTTACATCAATAGATTATACATTATACAGATATGTTGATGATCTGATTTGCTTGGTATATACTGAAAATTGTGTCATTAATATAGATTTCTATCCTGATAATTTGGAATTAATTCCTAATGAAGCTACTATTAGTAAAAATATTAATTTTTCGGATTTAAATCTTTTTGTTGAACCTTCTAATAGAATTGAAAATACCAATTTTCCTAAGCTTCTCCATTTTGTTCTTTTCAATAATTATATCTTTCAAGGTAAAAAATTATACTTACAAGTCTCAGGTGTTCCACTAGGTGGCTGTAGTAGCAGTATGTTAGCTAATTTATACCTATATCAATATGAAAAATTCTTTACTTCAACAGATTATAAAATTTACAGATATGTAGATGATCTAATTTGTCTTGTATTTACTGATAACTATGTCATAGATATAGATTTCTATCCGGATAATTTGGAATTAATACCTAATGAAACTACTATTAGTAATAATATTTATTATTTGGATTTAAATCTAATTATAGAACCTGCTCATGGGATAGTTACTAATTTATATGATAAAAAAGATTTTTTTAAATTTAATATTAATAAATTATTACCTTTTAATTCCTGCAACTCGATTGAATTGTTTAGAAATATTATACTTAATCAACTTTTTAGAATTTATAGATTATCAGATAAAAAATTTCATGCTTTGCACATTAATAACCTGAAAATTACCAGTAAAATGTATAAATATCCTGCATATTTAGTAAATGGTATAGTTAATAAGTTTCAATTAGCCTAAAATTCTCATAATCTCTCCTTAGTATCTTATTTTAGCCGTACTTCTTCATTCTCTTGAAATTATATTTTCATCTTTTTATCTTGAAGCTTTAACTGTTGAATATCTCATTTTATTGCTTTTACGCAGTACAGTTTTTATTACTCTCTTTGGCAACAGCAAATCACATCTTTTCATTTCTGCATATGACAACACTGGTCTAGTCATATTTTGCTCGTCATGGTTGTACTAATGAAGTGTATTTTAAGGTATTTATGTTTCCTTTATTTTTCCAATCTATATGCTTGTCGTCCATATAACACAAGTTTATAGATAAAATCTATCTTGTGTTTCAGAAACAAGCATTTTTGGGTTCATTTCGAAGGGATATGTGGACTTGACGAGAATTTTTTCAAAATGAACTTATTTTAAGCCTAAAGCTCTTTCATGTGCAAGCTTTTTTGCTTGATTTTTTTGTTTTCCTATTTTCATTCCTCATCTTTGAAATTTGTTGATTGTCTTTGTCTTTATGACCTGCATTACGCTTTATAATTTCCTCTTTATGTTTTAATTTCTTTTATTTCTTTGTATTTTGTAGAAAATTTTGGAATAGTGTATTATGAGTTACTACTTACATTCTAACATTGGATTTACTAATTTATATTTATATATATATATATATATATATATATATATATATATATATATATATATATATATATATATATGTATATATATCTATATATATATATATATATATATATATATGAAGATAATGAGACTTTTATTTACTGAACTTTAAGAATGTCCATTTGTACACACGTATGAATTATTTTCTCCTAATGTTTCTACTATGATTTGAAAAACATATGCACATGTACAGGGCCTGACTAATGCAGGGGCATGCGGGGCAAATACCTCGGGCCCTACATTAGAAGGGCCGAAAAGTAAGCAATTGCAACATTGAAAAAATTAACGATTGCTTCCTGAAAAAAAATGTGCCATTGGAATAGATTTGCTCAGAGAATAAATTCATTTAGGGGATTACCAGTAATTTAAATTCTGTTAAAATATGTAAAAGCTGATGATTTATATCTTCCTATAGAATGCAATTATGTTTTTGAAGAAAATATTTCTGTTTATTCCATATATGTCGAAAGGAGGAGGGTGACCCGAATAAATGTCTGCCCCAGGCCCCAGTTAGTCTAAGTCGCCCCTGCAAATGCATTTAAGAAGTGTCAATAAAATGCTGATGTGTAAACACAAATAACGTAAATACTAAATACGTAAACTAATTATTAAAAGATACAAACCTTTTAAGACTATTAAACAAAATATCATTATATTTATGACTATTATATGACTAACATATCAATGACTATTTGGTGGTTATACATATTATTTGTAAATGGACAAGACTAAAGCGGCCCTCACTAACAAGTCTCCACTCTGATTCCACACACGTCAAATTGTGAAATGTTTCAGCAAAATTTATTTTGATTATGACAAATTTTGTCACACGCAATAAAAAATTAATTGCGTGTAGCAAAATCTACCATAATCTAAATTGGAAAATGAAACGCATTTCGCGTTTCTTGCAGCGCAACTTACAAGAAACAACCGCAATTAGTTACGAGCTTTACAGATCCCTTCAGCGCCACTTCATTCATGAAATACAGGATAAAAAGGATCATCCATCAGCTGATTCAATTCTTACAGTTATGCTGACAGTAATTAATCTGTTTTAAGTAATGCGCAATGCGATCACGAACCCCCAATTTTTTGTTACATAATACATGCCGTAAAATGATAAATGAAAAAATACCGCCATGCATATGGCATGTTATTGACAACATGTGACGCAACTTGACAAAATAAAAAATGAAAAGAAATCTGAAGGAGCTCTTCAAGGAATCGCTAATAGCAGCTCTCTCTGAAGATGACACATGTACAACTAAGTTCATGAAGTCCCCTATAT
Organism: Amaurobius ferox; assembly: GCA_951213105.1. NCBI lineage: Eukaryota > Metazoa > Arthropoda > Arachnida > Araneae > Amaurobiidae > Amaurobius > Amaurobius ferox. The sequence goes on along the minus strand of OX578133.1, from coordinate 125,622,499 downwards.
AGGAGACAACGAGCCCTTTGATGTCACGTTCAAATTGTGTCTCCAGTCATCAATCAGTTCATTCAAAGCAAACAATTGCCGGAGGATACCTGTTTTGAGATTTGTAGCACTGTAGGCCCAGTTGGGGCACCGCATCAATCAAGATTGATTACGCGGTATCAGGAAAAAATTTTAGCCTTTCTACAATGCTATACAACACAGGAGGGTCTAAAAACGCTCGATTTTATTTTCCGTTTTCTTTCTGGTTGTATTGAAGTTCTAAATGTTGTGTAAATACTTCTTGAATGCATTTATCTCGAATAATCAATATATATTTCTTGGTAGGAAACATGAATTATTATTTTTCTTAGTATAGAAATAAATCACAAATATATAAGTTATGTTTTGTAGAAATTATGTAGAAGTGGGCTATTTAAATGTACTAAAGCATGCAGAAATTTTACATTTCAAAATTTAAAAAAAAAAAAAATTATGCAAACAGTTTAAGTTTTTTCTAAATGCAGAGACAATGGCAATAGACAAGATTCAAGGTTAGCCATTTGGTAAGTGTAGGTATCAAAATGTACAACTGTTGCTTGTGAGATTAACACAATTAGTTACTTGCATATGTTTGTTTTCTTTAAGGACGTACTAATTGTGTTAAGTGTGGTTCTATATAGATGTCAGGGGATTTCTTTTCCTTTGACAGCTAACTTCAGAAAAGTAAGACGCAGATTAATTAGAATTTTCTTATAAAAGGGCATTTACAAGTAAGTAACGTTATCAAATATTCAAGACTGATATTTTTTTTTGTTGTAAATGCTCATTATAAACCAAATTGAATACAGTCAATAATGAAATTCGAAACCAAATAATTGTTCATGAATCAAAATATAAAATAATTTATTTTCATCTAACATTGGGAATACTTTTGGCATGTCTTGTTTCATCTACTTTCATTTTCCAGTTTCAGGAATGTGAGATACCCCGATAATTATATGTTGATGAGTGCAATTCTGCTTCAATAATCCTTAATAATAAATAAATTGTGGATAGAGATGTAACAGCTATGAAACCTTTAAATTCAATTGCAAAGATATATTTCATTTAAAAGTATTCGACACAAAATCAAAAGCACTTATATTATAGTGAACGATTTCGTATGGTATGGTGCGCTATATTCTATAAGTGTAAAATATTCGGGTAATGTGTTCTTGCAATGACACAAGGCAAATACAAAGTGAAAAAACAATAAAGAAATAAAAATAAAACAAAAAATTTTCGAGATTGCTATATTACAAAAGAAAAGTTTGGAAAGGTCATTTGTTTTGTAAAAAAAGGAAAGAGATTTCCTGAAATTGCATTGCAAACACAGCCATTCTATCCAACTGTGGCCAAATGGTTCACTGTCTGACCTTCAGATCCACAGGACAAGGGCCTGTTCTCTTGCACTGACGAAGAGGATCAAACGTATCCTCAAAATAGCTGTATTCTGCAATGCTATTTCTGCTGTATGTGCTTAAATATGTAACTCAAGTTTTCCATTGGACAACAGTTTGAATCCATTTATCCATTTAATCATTGGGTCAAACTAGATATCATGTGCATAAAAATATTGATATAGCACAAAACAATCCAATCCAGTTCAATCCGAGAGCTGCAAACAATGACAGATTTATTTCAGATATAGCTCGTTCTATGTAAGGAAAATAGTCAATATCTTGAGAACGCTCTACGAAAACTCCTAAACGATGGAGTTCGGTAGATTCCCGTTAAAAGTACATGCAAAGGGTTCACTCATTTAACAAGCGTGAGTCTATTTATTACTTAGGATTCTTTCTATTTTAGATTCAAAATATGCGATATGTCAAGAACGGCGCATCTTAAGTGATGTCATTCGATTTTAAATTCAAAAAATTACATATAAAATAGCTATTTTTGTAACATTTCTTAACATAATTATCTCTTTATAACGATTTTCGAAAAAGAAAAAAAATGTTCGAAAAATTGAGGGCCATTCACTTAAAAAATAGCGCTTGAAATATATTGTACTAATTTTCATTCGATTTATTATCTCTGTTCAAGAGATGTCGTCTCCACAGACTCCCAGAAAGAAACACAGACATCAATAAAAAAATGTGTTTATATTCAGGGATGCTCGAAACGTTTAAACATATTCTTCCTCTTTACATGTACTACGTATTGTAGCAAAAATCAAAATAGTTGAATCATCATTCAGCTGATATCCCATAGCAGTGGTTCCCAAAGTGAGATCCGTGACAAACTTTAAGGGGATATGCGAATAACACAAAATTATATGTAATAACTAATAACATTTTTGTTAAATCTTGTTTTTCATTGAAATTTTTTTGAAATTCTGATATCAAGGGGGGGGGTCTACATTTCCCCCCCTTATTTCAATTATTCAGGTGTGCTTGAATTAAGGGGGTTGTTACACAAAATTATATATATTTATTTAAATCACTGTATACGGATGAAAAATTAGTCTTGTTATTTACAAGTTACCTTGTTGTGAGACACATTATAGAAAAAAAAGACATATATATATTTTCTAATTTAAATTTGAGAAATTTAAAAAAATTTAAAAACATTACCTTTAAAATGCTATGTTATTAAAATACAAAAACATCAAAATTAATTATGATACAAATTTACTTTTTGTGTTTTGTAGATCATTATATTTTGTTCTATGAAATTATGCATTCCTATTTATAATATTGCTCTAAAAAAAAATTTACAATAAATTTATATTTATCACATAAAAATTTTGTCGAAAAATACGTATTTTTCAGATATATTAATATTTTTCAAAATTATAATGCTGCAATTTTGGAAAATAAAAATGCATACTTTTATAGTACATGTTCTGAACATTATAAATGTACCATGATTTTTTATTATTGTAAATTGAAGAAAACCTTAGAAGTTACAATAAAATAATAAATATAAAATTTGTATGCTGAGAAAAAGCAAATAAAGTTTTTAGAAATCACTCCTAAAAAGCACTTTGCTTCTAGATAAAAATCTATAATTTTGGAATATATAGATGTGAAATTAGAAAGAAAAAAATCGATGTGTTGACGCTAAATTTCAAATTTTTGTGAAAAGCCCTCCCCCCTCCTTAAAAATTTTGGGAACCACTGTCCTAGAAGGATTATAGCGAGTTTTAAACAGATATCCAAGAGATGTTAATTTAAAATAAAAATATTAATCTAAGATAAAGGGAAATTAATCTGAAATTAGCTAAATATGCGAATTTTTAAAGATATATGTCCAATTTTTCAATTCATAACCCTTCCATGCTGTGTTTCAATATTGTAAGTTCATAAACATATCTGTGTTAAAAAGAAATATTTAAATTAAAAATCGTAATAAAATTTCAATAAATTACTAAACACACACACACACATATATATATAATAAAGATGAATTAAAATAGAATAATTAAAGAGAAGTATATATATATATATATATATATATAATGAAAAAAAAGGTCTGTGAAATAGTTTTCGTGATATTGTTTATATAATGTTGATTATTTTTTGTAGTTCAAGTTCAATTTACAACTATAATAAAAGCAGTTGGAAAAATAAGTCGAAAAAGAATCATAATTGTGTTCCTATAGTTAAGAATAAAAGGCACTTATCATTAAATAAGCCGTATCGGATCAACTGAATTTTTCCACGAAGCAAAGAAAAATAGAGATATGACAAAGCGTTCGAAGAACCGCAGTTTATGCAATCCATCAGCATTTTCTAAATAAAAACTTTAAAAGAACTTAAATGACAAGATCGGTTAGTTACATCAATATAAATTGGTTTGAAAAGTTCGCTCGCTTTAACTTTATTAAGTTTTTAGGAACGGCAGCTTACAGTCAATTCTTTATTTAATCTCGAAGATAAAAATAATGTTCCATCTAACGCGAAACAACACCCATCACAAAGAAAAATAATGTTTTTCTCTAAATCGAAAATAGAAGCGTAACTTCGTTTTTGATTACTATTTGTTTTCCTGCAGAAATGAATATAAAGTACTTGGCTAATCGTATGTGAAGTCCCACCCAGCCGAAGTGAGTTTTCCGTTCTTGATTGGTCTAAAGTGAAAGTCTACGAACCAATTGGATATTGTCGGAAGTCACAAAGTAAATTCAGATTTCCCGGAAAAGCAAAGCAAAGAAAGTTCTACGTAAGCAGCGGCCTCTAGTGGCAAAAACTGTAAAAAAACAATTTTCTTTTCTTTTCATATAATAAAACTACGTTTGATAGATTTAAAAAAAAATTCAGAACAATAAAATAATTTAATTCGCAGTTTGGGAAAACAGTTTTAATACGTTTTAAAGAAAAATGAAATTCCTCTATATTTTTAAAAAAATATATAACATTTATTAAAATGAACTACGTTGACAGAGTAAAAAAAAAATTCATTCCGTTTTATGATTCAAAAATATATCTTAATAAATTTTACGTAATATTACTTAAGGAAAATAATACAACGTGCCAATCTGGATCTTTTATCGATTACATTTAAGAAAATGTATAAATGTAGAAAAGGACATGAAGGGAATCGTTATAGATTAATCGAGGAAATACCATTATTTTTTTCAATTACAAAACAATGCATTACATAATTGCATTTTAAAAAAAAATTTTATAAAAATATTATGCGTAACTATGTCCAATTATAAAAATATTATGCGTAACTATGTCCTATATTCAATTTAAAATATTAATTTAAAATATTAAATTAAAATATTAAATTACTACGATGGATAAAATATTTAACTATATCACAATTTCATAATTTCTGGTGAAGAATTAAAACTTAAATATCGCGACAAATAAAAATAAGATATTCGCCCAAAATTATCTGTCAAAAATTGGAGATTGCTTTTTATATATTTTGATAAGTATTTTAATTCTTGAGCACATACCACATACTCTTTTTCAGAATTTTAGGATAAGACAAATCTTCATCTTGGGCACATTATTTCATATGGACGACATTCCCATTGTAGATACCAAATATTATAGTTTATAGCAAGTTTTTTACTGCCATTGCAGGTATCGGCTATTCCATGCTGGCGAAGGCATAATAAACAGGTTACCGGCCCATGGATACTGGTATCTGCAATGGGCGTATGTTACGTGTTTTGAGGAGTGTCTTACGTAATAGATGAGTTTTGTGTTTTATGAGCATTTTTTCAAATTTCGTTTTCTTCGTTGTTGATTTGTCATTTATATATGATTTGCCGACATGGTGGTCGAGTGGTCAAGGCGAGCGTTTCCACAGCAATCGCTCGACCGCCGCGTTGTGGGTTCGAGTCCCACGTAAGACATGGATGTTTGTGTTGTGAGCGCAGTGTATTCCGCCCCCCTCTGGTGCACCTGGGGCAACGTCCTAGGACGGCTAAATGGTTCACGTTCTGGCCGCTGACAAAGGCGAATGAGGATAAGTCAAGTGCCTGGCCATTTAATTAAAAAAAAATTATATATGATTTAATATTATATAATATATTATATTGTATTCACACGGCAGTAAATCAAAATTTATCACTTTTTCCTCTTTTTTTTCTACACATAATACATAGTAAAAGTATTATTACGGGGTAGAAAATTCAAAGGAACAGTTTTCAACAAATCTACACATTTTAAATTTTAAGTATCCCTGAACTCAAATCTAACTTTTGTGTGAGAGCGCGCTCGCGCGTGTGTGTGAGAGAGAGAGAGAAAGATAGAATTAAATTTTGAAAATATCCTAACAAAATCAAAACATTCAATAATGTAAAATAAATAATCATTTTATGCGTAATTTTTCATTAGAAAACGAATAACTCAAATTTTAGAACTCTAGCACGAACCATTAGAAATTGCACGTTTTTCAAATAAATTTTCCGAAAAAATCACGTAAAATTAAAACAAACAAAAAGGATCAATCATGCATAAAGCATTGAATATGAAACATTTTCCAACTGAAATGCAATTTTATTTAAACATCTATAAAATGCGATAAATTCAGCGTTGATACACTATTTTAAATTATCACAGAACTACAATAATTTATTATATTAAAAACTTAAAACTTCATTGAAAAAAATGAAATTTATTCAAATGACGTCATTAAAATATAATCGTCTGGCTGGCTCTCTATGTAAAAGCAATGAATATTTCATTCATATCACTTTTATTCCAGACTACAGAGCTAAATAATTTTGAGTGAAAAGAATTCAGCAATTCTTATACAACTCATCTCACAATCACTTGTTTGAATTCTGCATCCATTAAAATTAGGCTTCGTTGTAGAAATAATCAAAGTTTGATAATCATTTAAACTCAAAAATATTGTAATTGCGTGGCACAGAATATAGATGCACAGAAAATACGCAAAAATAAAGCGGTTTTAGGACGTTATGCAACACTAAATATAAATTTAAAAGAACTTTAACAAGAAAGATCAATCATGCTTAAAGCATTGATTATGAAACACATTCCAACTTCAATGCAATTTTATTTAAAAAAGTCGAAAATGCAATACATTCCTCGGTAATATTTTGAAACTTATCACAATACTACATTGATTTATTATATTTGAAAACTTAAACCTTCATTGAAAAAAATGAACTCATTCAAATGACGGCATTGAAATATAAATTGCCTGGTTTAAATATCTCTAAAATGCAATACATTCCACGGTAATATTTTTAAAACTATCATGATACTACGATAATTTATTATATTTGAAAACTTCATCGAAAACAACTGAAATAAATTCAAATGACGTCATAGAAAAAAATAACACACCTGGATCTCTCTATAAAAGCAGAATTTCATTCATAACTTTCTCCATTTCATTCATCACAATACTATAATAATTTATTTTATTTAAAAATTAAGACCATGGAGCTACAATTCATAAACTTTATGCTTAAAACTTCATCGAAAAAAATCGTCCTTCTGTTTATAAAATCAATTAATATTTCATTCATATCAGCCATGCAGACTCCATGGACTGAATTATTTTGTGTTAAAGAAATACAGTAATTCTAATACAACTCATTCTACATATTTTGCTGTTTACATTTTACATAGGTGAAAAATAGGCTTAATTGTAGAAATAATCAAATTTGAATGAGAATTTAAACTCAAATATATTGTCATTGTGTTGTTTTAGTATGTAGATGCACAGAATTTAAGCAAAAATAAAGTAGTTTTAGGACGGATACAACACTCAATATGAATTAAAAATAACTTTAAAAAATCACGATTTTGAAACAAGATGTATGCCATATATCATTTTGAAGTGGGTCATGTGATCGTTTCATATCATGGTCACGTCATCGTTTCATATAAGATGTGTAATTATTATTTTAATTTTTATTTAAGAAACTACTGAATATATTTCGCTGAATTTTTTTTTATATATTTTATGGAACAATTTGACTATTACCTAAAATTTTCGAAGCAATTTGTGAATTTTAAATATGCTTAAAAAATGTTTGAAAAATTAGGTCCCATAGGGCTCAATGTATTTCATTTTTTCAACCCGGGTTCAATCCAAAACTAATTGGGTGATATTATTCATTTATATTCCCATAGGTCCTACAGACCGTCTGAACAACATACTAAAATTTCATTTTGATTAAGTCATTTTTACGGCAGTTATCGTGCTAACGGGCAGACAGACAGACAGACAGACAGACAGAATGAACAAAGTCATAAACACTTTTCAACTTTGTTGTAAAGTGTTAAAAATCACGATTTTTACACTGGGAGAAAATATGGATGCCATATTTTATTTTGAAGTGGGTCACGCAATCTCTTCATATAATATAGGTGCAATTAATATTTTAATTTTTATTTAAAAAACTACCGAACATATTTTACTGAATTTTTTTATATATATTTTCTGGGATAATTTGAATATTTTCGAAAATTTTTCGAAGCAATTTGTGAATTTTAACTTTGCTTAAATGTTTGAAAAATTAGGTTCCATAGGGTTCAATGTATTTCACTTTTTCAATTCGGGTTCAATCCAAAACTAATTGGGTGACATTATTCATTTACATTCCCATATGTTCCACAGACTGTCTCAACAACATGCTAAAATTTCATTTCGATAAAGTTATTTTTACGGCAGTTATCATGCAAACGGACAGACAGACAGAATGAACAATGTCATAAACAATTTTCAACTATGTTGGGAAGTGTTAAAAGGAAATAAGATTTTTTTTATTGCTTTCAATCCAAATGCAATAACAAGAAAGATCAATCATGCATAGGCATTGATTATGAAACACTTTCCAACTGAAATGCAATTTCATTTAAAAATTTTTAAAATGTGATACATTCAGTGGTGATATCTTTTAATTATCACAGTACTACAGTAATTTATTATACTTAAATATTTAAAACTGTATCGAAATATATATCATCTGATTCTCTATGTAAAATCAATGAATATTTCATTCATATAACTTTTATTCCAGACTCCAGAGCTAAATAATTTTGTGTGAAAAAAATTCAGCAGTTCTTATGTAACTCACCTTACAATCGCTTTTTCTGCGACGTTATTCTAGTACGATTCAGGAAAAAGGAACAGGCTATTTTTGTTAGAAATAAATGATCTCATCGCTGCGAAAGACAGACAAACCCATAAACACTGACTCTCGCCTTTCCGCAGAAGAGGAATGTGTTTACTTCGAGAAATCTGCGCGCGCATCAAAGAGACTATACCGGTACACTTACGAACTGAAGTTCTGTTCTGTGTTGTGAATGATTCGGTTTGATGCCGCAGCAAATGCTTGTTTCTTAATTTTCCTATGTAATTTTTAAATGCAGAATCTAATTAAATTTGTTTTTTTCTTTCAATTAAGAGTAATTATTCCCGACATCAAGATGGTAACGAAACACAATAAAATTATATTTCGTTTAAGACTTTAGGGGAAAAGACGACAATTTGCCCTACGCCTATCGCTGAGAAAGGTAAGCATTTTTACCTATTTATAATTATGCTGTGGAGAAAGTAAAATGATAATAACATATGTTTCTAATGGTGAGTCAGAGCACCATTACCTCTGCACAACCGAGCTACTATATTTTTATCAGATTATGAGACTGAAGTTGTTGCCTGTCTCGCTGGAGAAATTGGTACTAACAAAATAAAATAGCAGCATTTTTCATGAACAATAAAATTATTTGAAAAAGGGCATAAAAATAAGTAACTGAAAAGAAAATTGATATACAAATATATCACTGTTATTTTTCATTCCCCATTGACTTCGTAAAAAACTTCCAAACCGAAAGTGATTTTTTTACGGAATAAGATTAAAAGGAAATATCGCACTGCAAATAAACAAAAAAAAAGGAAAATATTTCTCAAGGAAATTAAAAATAAAATAATGGCATCTATCAAGGAAAGTCACTTGATTGAAAAATTAAACCAAGGTAACTATTCCAATTGGAAGTTTAAAATGGAAATGACACTATTGAATAAAGAATTATCAGAAACGATAACAGAAGCGGCTCCGGACCCAATTACCGACGAATGGCAGAAAAAAGATAGAAAAGCCAGAGCGCTCATAAACTTATGTATTGAGGACTCCCAAATCGTTCACGTCAAGCATCTCACCTCGGCGCGCGATACATGGAATGCGCTTCGCGCGATACATGAAAGAGCTAATTTATCCAGCAAACTATACCTTTTACGAAAGTTGTACAGTATAAAGTTAGATGAAAGGGGAAACATGCAACAACATATAACCAAAATTCTGGAAACAGTGGATAAACTTAAAGCAATCGGGGAGGAAATAAATAATTCGCATATATCAGCACTATTTCTGTGTTCGCTACCCCCCAGTTACGAAACGCTGATAACGGCGTTGGAAGCGCGACCAGAGGATGAACTGACGCCGGAATTCATTAGCAGCAAACTGATTGATGAATATAATAGACGTAGGGATCACCAAGAAATGCCGCAAAATATGGCAAAGGCTTTTCACGCAAATAAAAAATTCTCTAACACCTACAGCTACAAAATGGATAACAAATACTGCTCACATTGCAAAATGAAGAACCACAACAAATCTGAATGTTGGCGTCTAAAGAATAAGACCAATGAGCCCGGCAGATATAAAGATTATAAAAATAAATTCAGACACAACTCATCACAGTTAGTGTATGAGGGAAACGACAGACCTGCCGCGAAATCACAAACACAAGAAAGATATTCAGACACTGTAGATAAAGTAGGATCGAAATTTAGAGACTTAGCGCTCATAACTAATCAAACTGAAGAAGACAGTTGGATCGTTGATAGTGGTTCCTCATCCCACATAACAAATAATGAGAATCTATTCACTAAAATAAATAATGCAAACAAATCTGAAGTTATCGTTGCTAACGGTAAAGCCTTAACCGCCTATGGGTCAGGCGAAGTAAAAATAAAAAGTCGAGCCTCGGATGGAGAGATAAGACAAGTAACGCTACAGGAAGTACTATTTGTGCCAGAACTGAAAGCTAATTTATTTTCCGTACGAAAAGCAACACAGCGTGGATGCAAAGTAACTTTTACTAAAGACAACTGTCAGTTAACTTACAATGATGAAGTATTCTTAGAAGGAAAAATAAAAAATAACCTATATGAGCTAGACCTGCTCACACCACAAAACAAAAATGTTACATATATGGTAAATAACTGTAACAACCCCAATTGTGTTACATTATGGCACAGAAGAATGGGTCACAAAAACTTCGGCTCTATAAAGGAAATTAAATCGAAACAGTTAGCCGAAGGCATAAACATCAATGAATGTAAACATGAAATAAATTGCGAAACTTGCATAAAATCAAAACTCACCGACATGCCATACCCCAAATCTACTCAAAACAGGGGGACTCATATTCTACAACTTGTGCACAGCGACGTATGCGGACCAATGCAAACTCCCACTATAGGAGGAAAATCATACGTGTTAACATTTATCGATGATTTCTCCAGGTACACAATGACCTATCTCTTATCAAAAAAGAGTGAAGTTTTGTGTAAACTGAAGGAATACATCGCTTTTACGACAAACAAATTCGGAAAAAAACCAGAAATACTGAGAAGCGATAATGGCGGCGAATACGTCAGTAAAGAATACGAGGAATATCTAAGTGACAACGGCATACATCACCAGTTGACCGTGCCACATTGTCCATCCCAAAATGGCGTAGCGGAAAGAAAAAACAGGTCACTAATCGAGATGACACGAGCTATGTTGTCAGAAGCAAATTTAGGCAAAAAATTTTGGGGAGAGGCTATAAACACTGCCAATTACTTACAAAATAGACTTCCCACAAAGGCCAATACAAAAACACCGTACGAAATGTGGACTGGTATGAAACCAAATCTTCGTCATTTAAGAGTCTTTGGCTGTAAAGCATATTCCTACATCCATAAAAGCAAACGAGGAAAATTAGATGAAAAAGCCCAAGAAGGGATTTTTGTCGGATACGACGACAGATCAAAAGCTTACAGAATATATACAGAAGGAAAAAACATTACACTTGCTAGAACGGTTAAATTCCTCGAAAAATCAATGCAAATTTCAGAATTAAGCTCAAAGGAATTATTCGAAGGAACAGATAGTGAAGTCGAAAAAACTAATGCTCAAACAGATGAAAAACCCGAAGAGAGCGAGATCGAGTTTGAGGCACCGTCAGATGATGAACAAATAAACTCTGATAGCATAACCGCCAATCAACCTCGCAGATCCGAGAGATCGAACAAGGGAGTACCGCCCGATCGACTCATCTACTTAGCGCAACAAGCTAACACCGTCGAACCCAGAGACTATAATGAGGTACTAAAAATTAAGAGCCCACAAGAGAAACAAAATTGGCTAGACGCAATGGAAGAAGAAATGCAATCTTTGCAAGAAAATAACACATTCACATTAATGGACCCCCCGCATGGAAGAAAAATAGTAGGTTCAAAATGGACATATAAAATTAAACACGACTATCAGGGAAAAATAGCTAAATACAAAGCTAGACTGGTAGCAAAAGGATTTTCACAAAAATACGGTGAAGATTATTACGAAACCTTCGCACCAGTGGTCTCACACAGCACAATTAGAGCATTCCTGGCAGGAGCAGCATATAGAAAATATAACGTACAACACATTGATATTAAAACTGCTTTCTTACACGGGGATTTAGACGAAACAGTTTACATACAACAGCCAGATGGCTACATCTCCCCTGGTAACGAAAACAAAGTATGGAAATTAAATAAAGCTATATATGGGTTGAAACAGGCCGCAAGAGCCTGGCATCTAAAAATAGGTGACTCTCTAAAACAATTAAAATTCGTGCAGAGTACTACTGATCCATGTCTATTCAAAAAGGGAAAAGGAAGAGAAACTATCTATATAATTGTATATGTGGACGATATTCTAATATCAGGATCAGATGATCAAATTGACAAAACAACGAAAGAATTGGGCAGACAATATGAATTAAAAAATTTGGGTGAAGTTAATTATTACCTTGGAATTAGCATAAGGAAAAACCATGATGGAGATTATCTATTAAATCAAAAAAATAAGATTGAAGAAATTGTAAATACATTTAATTTGCAAGATTCAAAACCCTATAGTACACCAATGGAAACTGGATATTTGAGAAATGAAACAGAAGAAAACCTGCTTCCTAATAACACTAAATATCGCCAAGCTATTGGAGCTCTTCTATATATTGCCACGGTCACAAGACCAGACATCACAGCCGCAATAAACATTTTAAGTCGGAGAAATGAGAAACCACGTCAAATGGATTGGAACGCAGTAAAGCGGCTAATAAGTTATCTAAATCATACAAAGGATCTAAATTTGGTAATAAAATCAACGACAAAACCAATTCTCACAACATACGCTGATGCCGACTGGGCAAGCGATAAAACGGATCGGAAATCCACGAGTGGTAATCTTTTCCTAATTGATGATTCTCCTATACACTGGTTAAGCAAAAAACAATCATGTGTTGCGCTTTCCTCAGCAGAGGCGGAATATATATCCGCTGCTAACGCAGTTCAAGAAGTACTGTGGTTAATCAACCTACTCAAAGATCTCGATATGTTTCAACAGCTCCCGATTACTATTTTCGAAGATAACCAGTCATGTATAAAAATGATTGAATCACCGAAGTACATGTCAAGAACCAAACATATTGACATCAGCTTCCACGCCATAAGAGACTTTCAGGAATCGGGTGTAATCCAGTTGAGTTATCTTCCAACTAAGCTAATGACAGCGGACATGATGACTAAACCACTGCCAAAGCCTGAATTTCTGAAGCACAGATCCAAACTGCTACAGCCGTGATATGCAGCTCCAGAGATCAAGGGGGACTGTTAGAAATAAATGATCTCATCGCTGCGAAAGACAGACAAACCCATAAACACTGACTCTCGCCTTTCCGCAGAAGAGGAATGTGTTTACTTCGAGAAATCTGCGCGCGCATCAAAGAGACTATACCGGTACACTTACGAACTGAAGTTCTGTTCTGTGTTGTGAATGATTCGGTTTGATGCCGCAGCAAATGCTTGTTTCTTAATTTTCCTATGTAATTTTTAAATGCAGAATCTAATTAAATTTGTTTTTTTCTTTCAATTAAGAGTAATTATTCCCGACATCAAGATGGTAACGAAACACAATAAAATTATATTTCGTTTAAGACTTTAGGGGAAAAGACGACAATTTGCCCTACGCCTATCGCTGAGAAAGGTAAGCATTTTTACCTATTTATAATTATGCTGTGGAGAAAGTAAAATGATAATAACATATGTTTCTAATGGTGAGTCAGAGCACCATTACCTCTGCACAACCGAGCTACTATATTTTTATCAATTTTTGCAAAATGGTCCGCAAAAATCGTTAAATATAAAAATAAAGGATTACGTGTGCTCAATTATATCCATTAAATTCCTATTTTATACCTGATTTTTGACAACAAAAAGAATAAAACTAACCCCATTACTCTAAGACAAGCCGTTCTTGAAATATTCTAGTTTTTTCGCGTTCTCGCTACGCCACCTTTGACAGTCCAGCTATCAAATGAGAACCAAATTTAAATTTAACGTACAAATTCAATGTCATTTAAAATACTTATGGCTGTTATTTTGTGCAGATAAACTCAAATTATTATTGAAGAAATAAAGAGAACGTGAATATGAGTCTGCAGGGAAAGACATGTGCTGCCCACATCAGAATTTTTAACAATATTACAACAATGATTTATAGAAGTGAACGGGGATTATTTGCAGGCCATTTCGAAAAAAATGTATGATCTATATTTAAAGATCCACCAAATTTTTGTAGAATAAAATGTTCAACAAATTTAAGCTGTGTACCAAATTTTAACTCTCTAGGGCGTAGGAAAGTGCATTGAAAATGCCATCAAATAAGTATATCATGAAGAGTTATATAAAATTAAAAAAAAAATTGTTAAAAATTGTTATCTACCAAATTTATTTTAAAATGTGAAGCCTCTCTCATTTACAAAATGATTAAACTCTTGGAAAGATATTTATTATATAATATATCTCTTTTTTCTTTCTGGAGGATATCCCAAAAGTCATAATTTAATTGAATTTGCTTTTTTTCCGTATATTAAATAATTTTTAATTAAAAAACTACTTAACATATTTTACTAAAATTTTTTATATATATTTTTTTATATTTTATATATTTTATTTTATGGGATAATATGAATATTTCCTAAAAATTTTGAAGCAATTTGTGAATTTTAAATTTCCTTAAAAAATGTTTGAAAAATTAGGTCTCATAGGGTTCAATGTATTTCATTTTTTCAACCCGGGTTCAATAAAAAAACTAATCGGGTGATATTATTTATTTATATTCCCATAGGTCCCACAGACCGTCTGAAAAACATACTAAAATTTCATTTTGATAAAGTCATTTTTACGGCAGTTATCGTGCTAACGGACAGACAGACAGACAGACGGACAGAATGAACAAAGTTATAAACACTTTTCAACTATGTTGTAAAGTGTTAAAAACAAAAAAGATCAATCATGCATAAAGCATTGATATGAAATGCTTTCCAACTACAATGCAATTTTATTTAAACATCTCTAAAATGCGATACATTCAGCGGTAATATTTTTAAAATTATCACAATACTACAATAATTTCTTATATTGAAAACTCCATCGAAAAAAATGAACTTTATTCAAATGACGTCATTGGAATATAAATTGCCTGGCTCTAAAAAAAAAGCAGTAAAAATTTCCTTCATAAACATTTATTATATTCCTTTCATTCATCACAATACTGTAATAATTAATTTTTCTTTAAAACTTAAAACCATGGAGGTAAAAGTAATTTAACTGTATGGTTAAAAAACTTCATTGAAAAAGTCTGCTATAAAATCGTCTGCTTCTCTATGTAAAATCAATGAATGTTTCATTCATATCAGCTATATTGCAGACTCCAGCGCTAAATAATTTTGCGTTAAAGAAATTCAGCAATTCTTACACATCTCATCTTACAGCTTGATGTGTTTACATTCTCCATAAATGAAAATTATGTTTCGTTGTAAAAATAATCAAAGTTTGATGATCTTTTAAACTAACTTAAATATATTATAATTGCATTATTTCATAATACAGATGCACAGAAATTAAGCAAAAATAAAGTGGTGTTAGGACGGATACAACATCAAACATAAATTAAAAAGATCTTTAAAAATCACGATTTTGACATATTTTATTTTGAAGTGGGTCACGCAATCTCTTCATATAATATGGGTGCAATTATTATTTTAATTTTTATTTAAAAAACTACCGAACATATTTTACTGAATTTTTTTATATATATTTTCTGGGATAATTTGAATATTTTCGAAAATTTTTCGAAGCAATTTGTGAATTTTAAATTCGCTTAAAAAATGTTTGAAAAATTAGGTCCCATAGGGTTCAAGGTATTTCATTTTTCCAACCCGGGTTCAAACCAAAACTAATTCGGTGATATTATTCATTTATATACCCATAGGTCCCACAGACCGTCTGAACAACATACTAAAATTAATTTTGATAAAGTTATTTTTACGGCAGTTATCGTGCTAACGGACAGACAGACAGACAGACAGAATGAACAAAGTCATAAACACTTTTCAACTATGTTGTAAAGTGTTAAAAATTGGCGCTTTACGTGATGATCAAAGACATAGATTTACAGGATGACAACATGTAAAACTATTTCGAAGTACTCAATTAACTTTTATATTGTACAAAACTAATTTGACAATTAGGAAAACTATAGTAGCATCGGCATAGTCCATACATTAAACGAGTTTAGTCATTAATAATGTATACTTTATTATATACCGATGTTTTCAGTTCCAATCCATAGATTCCTGAACTTGAAAATTCAAATTATAATAATGTTATTCATATGTCGTATATTACCCTGACCGTCCGACTTACCCGAAAGTGTAAGGTATCTATTTAAATAGCCACCCAATTTTGACACGAACCCAATGGGTGTGGCAACCACAGTAACCGTACTTATAGCCCATCACCTCTGGCAGATGCACTTTCGACCGTGGAGATTTATTGGACCATACTCGTTTAGATACGGGGTTAGTTTTGGGTGATAGGCGAATGATGGTGTGTCAAGTGCCTGGCCATTGTTAAAAAAAGGGGGGTTGGGGTGGCGTCGAGAATCGAACACAGGACTACCGCGTGCGATCCTGCCGCCATAATCATCGGACTATTCCGGTCCGTTTTTCATATGTCAATAATATATTTAATTTCTCATTATTTAATTTGGAAAAACGAATCTCGCTATTAGGACAAACATCTAATTATCGCTCGTAGAGTCGCCAAATGTTCGTATAAAAAAATAAAACTGTAGCACACGTTTGTTGGCTTTAACTTAACATCACGTACATCGTACGAAATTCAATTAGCATCGTATTTATACCTCTATGCCTGATTTTAAACTTAATGTATAAACTTCAATGTGTAAACTTAATTTCCATTTAAAAAAAAAACGTGATTGATGTAGGTTATATAGAATTCTTTTCAGAAGATTAATTCAGCTGAATGTATTACTCGCGCCAAATACATGTTTTTACGACTTTCTATTGCTCGAATGGTTTGATAAATATCACTAGCAATAATTTTGAGTGCATTGTACTCAACTCTTTCTACATATAAGATGTTTTTGTTATGATTTTATGTACAAGAGTGAACGACATTGTCGCCATAATCTCAAAACGAACGAAGAGTTGACGAATGGGAAGGGGGTCAACAATCGAATGGGGCTGCAATGCTATATATAGTTTTGCCAATGAGACCCAATGCTAACTAATGCAATAGTTCAACCAATGGGAAGTTATAATCCCTAAAGTAAGATAACCACACTAAACTTCATATGGTCCCTGGCTACACCACAAAATACAAGTATGAAATCATGCCCCAAAAAATAATCTTATATGAACTCAGTAAATTTATGATCTCCAGACAAGTGATGTACCAACTGAATCACCTGGTTCGTGAAAGATTCTTATATTCTTTACATATACATGCATATCAATGTCTGCTCGTCAAAGTAAATTTATTAAAATGCAGTCCGACCAACAGTAAACGAACCTTGATGGAGATTATAAAAGTTGGTTGCGAAGACAAGCTCGAGAAGAGTATTGAAAAGGAAGAAACCAATTTCGATCGAAAGGAGATGGGGACACTTGTCGAACTAAATGAAATCCTGTCACATCACGCCATAGAAAATACGTGACTGGGATTGATAATTGCATAAATAAAACCATCAAGGTGAAGTGATGAAAATTGAAATATTATTCTGTTGAAAAGTTCCTCTTAACGCACGAAAACTTTTCAAAAACGCTAAAAATAAAATGTCGGGGTGACGCCGTGTTACCATGACAACCGCCTTGCTACCCCACAACGATTGCTGTCCACAGCACCTGCTCTTGTCGCAATGGAAAAGCAAATAACCGGACAGCATGAGAATAGTTCCGCTTGTGCGCTGAGGAGTGGGACTGCCGACAAGTGTGAGACATTGTTGCATTTGGATTCTTCATCCTGATATGAAAAGTATGTTGCTTGCTATAAAAGAAATAAAAATTTAATAATAAAATATAAATTATACTACTTTTCATAATAAAAATATATTATGCATGAATTAGAAATATATTGCAATCTGTAACGATTGAAATGCATCATAATTTTCATATTTAATTTGACATAAAAGGAAACGTAATTTACAAAAAGATTATAAGCTCTAGTTTTTCATAATATTTTTTAAATTAAAGAATCAATAGAAATCGGTATTTACACAAATCCGTATTATTTAGTTTGCACAACTCAATTCTTCTTATATCAAACATTGCTAAATACTAAATTTTGCTTATATCTAACAAATAAAATCCGTTTGTCTATTTTCAAGTTGCGTAGCGAAAACTCTAGGCTACCCACAGATACAAAATTAGGTACAGTGATAGTGGGGTCCCAAGTGGGGTCCCAAAACACCTCGAAGTGATTTTTTTTTAAATTCGAATTAGATTTTTAGTTAATTTATGTTACGCAATTTTGGACGATTTTCACACAAATCGGTTAATTAGCACTCCAAAATATTATCACGGAGTTTCCATCTTCACACCTTCGATAAACGCCCTTTCCAATTAACTTTAAACTGACTCTGTAAGAATATTCCTTCATATTTAAAAAAAAATGTTGAAAATCATCTAAATATCCTTATGGTTTTGCAAATTCATCTTCATTTTCTACCACCCGATAATTGAAGATTCACCCGCTTCTAATTTTTGGCATGAACATAGAGTAATATGTTTTCATTCAAATAATAAAAATATATTCAAGTAACGTTGTTTGTTAAATATTAATTAAATTTACAGTTAAACTTCTAATACATTTCCAAATATCTAATGGCAGAGTAACAGCCTCCGATTTTTAGATCTTGAGCAGGGCGGTTTTGTATTTATCTTTTTCATACTGGTTTCACTAAGACGGGAGGCATGGAAGAGGGAATACTAAGGCTTCAAAGTCGTGACGTTACAACATGGCTGCTTATCACAAAAACTGATTTGGTTTATATCTATGGCGGAATCAGTGTCAGTGAAAATTTCGGAATGGAGTTTCTGAAATACCTCTGAAAAAAAAATATATATATACAGGGTCTTTCAAAAGTCCGTATAAACTTTAAAAATTCATTAAAATTCGAAAAATCATCGCATTGAGGTACGGTTTGTATCATAAGTATTGCCAGGACGGAAGGAGGGGGGGGGGGTTGACGTGAAAAAATTTTGTAGTTTAAAAAATCACCTATAGGTGGCGCTTACCCGAATACATCTTCTTCCAGAAGTATACAAATGAGACTGTTATAAAAAAGCTGTAGTGCTCTGTAGCTTCTTCATTTGATTCATTTGTAAACGGTGCAAAGAAGAAGTTTTTGCGAGAATGTTAACTATGACCGAGAAAGCCTTGTTACTGAAACTGTATTACGTGAGCGGAGAATTCAGTATCAGGTGCTTTGCGAAAATTTCGATTTAGGAAAAATCTAAAGAAAGGAAAAGGTCATATCACCTGTTCAGAGTTACTTAGGCTTGTCACACGATTTGACATGTACTGAAAGTTATTTCCTTTGTCTTTCCAATGCGTTCAGCGCCACCTATAGGTGATTTTTTAAACTGAAAAAATGTTTAACAAAGAAAAAAAAAAGAAAAAAGTGGGGGGGGGGGGACCGTCCTGGCAATACTTATGGTACAAACCGTACCTCAATGCGATGATTTTTCGAATTTTAATGAATTTTTGAAGTTTATACGGACTTTTGAAAGACCCAGTATATACAGGGTGTCCCAAAAGCATTGACCTCGGCTTTTATTCCTTAAATATTGATCTTAGACATATATAATAAATTACAAAGTTGCATAAAAAAGGTACAGAATTTTCTGAAATCGATTAAAATTCTCAAGGGAATTAAATTTCAAGAAATACAAAATTTAAATTTTTATGCGGCCCCCGTACAAAAACATTTCCAATGAGTAAAATGTGCCCCATACACTAATAAGGTGATGTACAAATTTTAGCAGGACTTTTTATGATAAAATATTGAAATTTTGTACATCACCTTATTATCATCACCACCTAGTTAGTTCCCGGCCACACACTTAGCTACAGTAAACCTTCGGGTCTGTCGTGTGGTCTGGGTTTTCAACATCACCTTATTAGTGTATGGGACACATTTTACCCATTGGAAATGTTTTTGCACGGGGGCCGTATAAAATTTTAAATTTTGTATTTCTTCAAATTTAATCCACTGAAAATTTTTATCGATTTCATAAAAGTCTGTACCTTTTTTTACGCAACTTTGTAATTTATTATATATGTCTAAGATCAATATTTAAGGAATAAAAGCCGAGGTCAATGTTTTTGGGATACCCTGTATATATATATATGCACTCTTAAGACAAAAAAGTCGACGCACCCCGCGAAATAATCCTATAGTAATGAAACTGTACATGCAAACACCTGTCTGACAGAATATGCAAAAGATCAAAAATTCGCGGCCAATGAATGAATAGTCGGAACTACAGGGCATTGAAACCGAGCACCATGCTGCTATATATAAGGAGCGATCCTCGCTTTCAGGAACAAAACGTGAAGTGGATTTCAATTGCGTTTACGTACTATAATTGCAACAATGTATCGCCGGCGAATTCGCGACCACTACGAGCATATGAAGGAGCATGAAAGACGGCGTACGGTAGGACAGCATGAGGCTGGATGGGCACACCGCAGAATGGTTCTTCTTCTTCGACCCAGACCGTCCGACCTACCAGAAAGGTGTAAGGTATCTGCTTGGACGGCCGGGAAGTGCCACCCAATTTAGACCGGAACCCAGTGGGGGAGGCATCCACAGGGACCGTACCCTCCTTCCCCTACCACCAACCTCTCGGAAGGACTTACGGACCCACATGTTTAACGTGATCGTACTCCACGTGAACACTGCGGCAGTTTGGGCAGCGGCGGGAATCGAACCCGGGCCTACCGAGTGCTACTCCCGCGCGCTAACCACAGGGCTATCGTGCCCACCGCAGGATGGTTCGGCATTTGGGTAGGAGCGATGCAGCAATTAGACGATGTTGGCAGGAATGGGTCCGGAATGACAGATTTTAGCGGGCAGCGGACGGCCTACATCGATGACAGAACGGGAAGATAGAGCGATTTTCAGAGCAGCTGTAACAGCATGAGATTCGTCGTTATAAACCATCCAACGTGTGACAAACACGGAAGTGATCTTCCGGACCATTAATAGAAGACTACGGGAGCGGAATCCGTACTCGCGGTGTCCATTACGCCGCCTACCACTGACCAGTATGCACCGTCAACAGCGATTGCAATGGTGCCGAGTCCGATTAACGTGGAATTTTTCTGATTGGGAACGAATTGACTTCAGTAATAAGTCCCGTTTCAAACTGAGTCCCGACGACCAGCGCAGACATGTCTGGAGACAGCCCGAACATCGTCAGAATCCTGTTCTTACTGTCACACGCCACACGGCGCTACAACAGGGAGTTATGGTTTGAGGTGCCATTTCGTTTGATGGCTGGACACTGGATAGCACCATCACAGCACAGCGATACGTTGCCGACATTCTACGACCTATTGTATTGCCATTCCTTTCGCGACACTTTTCAGCAAGATAATACCAGGTCACACATGGCACGCCTCTCTATTGATTGTCTGCGTGCTTACGACATACTTCCTTGGCCAGCCAGATCCCCAGATCTTTCACATTTTGAGCACATTTGTGCTGAGATGGGGCGTCGCCTGCGACCCTCCCAGAAGGTAGACGAATTAGCTCGTCAATCGGAGGCCATTTGGAACGACATCTGTCAGAACACTAATCGGCAACTTTATGCATCAATGCCACGTCGGGTAACAGCTTGTATCAAGGCCAGAGGTGGACCAATGCCATATTCACGTGCTCACTTTGTGTAGATCTTTCAGTGCAAGAAATCATTCAATTGTTCTGAAATTCTAATCATTTCTTTTTCTGTCCATCCACATTACACGTAGCAAATTTTGGTTAATTCTTTCTTGGTGCGTCGATTTTTTTTGTCTTAGAGTGTATATATACATACACTCACGGACAATGAAAGTTGCGCACCAAGAAGGAAGCATAGGATGGACCTGAAATTTTATTGATGGAAGGATACTGATGAACGATATACATGATCACAAAAACAGCGCAGAAGAACACGTACAGAGGGAGCTGTGTTACACAGTCCGGTCATCCTCAATAACGCTTGCACCGCCTCGTGCAGAGATACAAGCAGCAAAATGGTCCGGCATGGTGTCGAACAGACGCCTGATGTTGTCCTGCGGCAGACGAGTTCACACCTGTTGGAAGTTACTTTCCAAATTCCGAAGATTGCGGCAACGAGGCAGCTGGCGTTTCAACTGGTCCCACACATGCTGGATAGGGGACAGATCTGGGGAACGGCAGGCCATGGAAGTGTCTGGACATGACTCAGGCAGGCCTGGGCGACCTGAGCCGTGTGCGGCCGGGCATTTTCCTGCTGGAATTGCGCACCTGGAATCCCAGCAACGAATGGGAGCACATGGGGCCGTAGAATCTCATCCACGTACCGCTGGCCCGTCAATGTTCCAGGTACCACTACTAGAGCGGATCGGTTGTCGTAGACTATGGCTTCCCAGCCTATGATGCCTGCAGTAGGGTTGGTATGGCTCTCGATAATGAGGATGGGATTGTGGCGTTGTGCAGGGGACCTCCACACCCGAACACGCTGATCATCGGCCCCCAAAACGAAGCAGCACTCATCGCTAAACATCACACATCGCCGCCAATCTGTGGCGTTCCACGTTGCTCTGGCCCGGCACCTCAGCAACCGGAGCCGCCGATGTTCCCGTGTTAACGGCAGCACACGTAAGGGACGCTGGGATCGCAGATTCGCTTCCTTCAGGCGTCTAGATATGGTTCGTAGGCACACAGGAGTCGCTACGTGTGCCTGTATCGCTGATCGGGTTGCCGTGGGTTCTATACGTGCCTGCCACACGATCATTTGATCCTCTCTACTCGTGGTATGCCTGGGTCGTCCAGAGCCGGTCCTCCGTGTCTGGGTGGCGTCCTGTGACCAGTGCTCACAACACACACACCAACGAGAAGGCCCTTGTCCTTGGGTTCTTTTCCCTCCCTGTGTTTTAAAGTCAGCAGTTGCAGTCATTAGTCTTCCTTGGCTTTGACCTCTGGTTGCCTGTCTCTGTATCAAGCACCATTTGCTTCGGTCGACAGGCCTTTTAGTGTGGACATCAGAATCCTTTCCTTGCCCGGCCCTTCTTAGTTTTAACTTTTCTGTCTTCTCTTCTTAGGTTAAGTTAACCTGGCAGTACAGGTTTAAGACCGGGTTACGACAGCGCCTCTTTAAGTTGTATGCTGCCTCTGCATAACTACTAACGGGTAGAAAGTCGGAATCCTTTGCGAAATCACAAAAATTCACTGTTGGGGCCAAAAGTACGGCTTGTTTCGGCTTTTCAGGTCAGTCACTGCATTCGATATCTATCGTTTCCCGTTCTTCTCGTATGCCCCCGAACTCCTCATGGAGTTGGGGCGTTTTTGCTCAGGCTTCCTCATTTAAGGGAAATTCCCTTGAGGTCCCCTGAGTGTTTTCTACTTTCATCAGCTGTTCCCTGGGGGTATGGTGTGTGTGGTTAGTAGATCTCTTAAGCCCCGTTCACATGCACAATTTGAAGCCGGTATCATAGCCGCATTTCGACTGTGTCACCGTTCACATGTCCAAGCGGGGAAAATACCGGTTCGAAAGAGGGTTGAAAGGAGGTATGATTTCCTTCCTTCTTATTTGAGGGAACGAAGGGGGTAGATTGGGGATTTTTACCCACAATTCCATGCGCGCAACTGCGATTTCTTGAAAAACATGGCGGATACTGAGATACCGCGTGGACCTTGTTTACAAATTCTATCTGAAGATTGTACAATAATGATGAATTTATAGCTTGTTATATAGATTATTTTGCATTCATTACACGGACTTATTTACGAATTAAACGGATTGATCCTTATTATACATCAGAATTTAATGAACGGAGAATCCTACTGAAAAAGACTGATGCGGGTATGTACATTTTGTTTATTTGAGCTAACTGTTATTCATGAATTAGAAATATTTGTTCCTCGATTTCAGGATAATTTTTATAGAAATGTTTGTTTCTTAATTACAAAACGTATACAATTAAGTGTTAGTTAAAAGTCGTAAGCCAGCTGATTTTCCTTTGAAGCAGCAACTTTAAAATATAATGTTTTGTTTCTTGGGCAAATTTTCTGGATTTATCTAAGTAGTTTTTAACAAATGATACAAAGATTTTCTTAGTTTTATATAAGGAGAATGTATATTAGATAAATCTATCTTAATACTCATTTATTTTATATTGTTAAAAAGGAGTATAATGTGTTTATATTTAAATGAATATATGTTGTTAATTATTGTAAACAAATTATTTATACATTATATTTCAAGTTTGATTATTTTAGTTTTGTATTCTAAGCTTTTACATATCAATGCGAAATGTTCCATAACTTGAGATGATGTGATTATGATGCAATATTATGATTAGTAGAGAATTGCGTTTTATAATTATGTATATCAATAACAAAGTAAAATGTTTCAGGCATTCAAAATAACTTTACATACATACATTTTGCAATAAACTGAACTGTGTAAATTAGCTTACAGAATGCTCTCCCCCCCCCCCCCTTAAAAAAAAAGAAAAGAATGATTGCTAGTATCAGAAATATAAATTATTTTTATATATTTTAGATACTAACTACATATGAAGACGATTTTATTTTATTAATTTTATTTTTGGATTACTTAGAGGACCACCTATTTTACATATCAATAAAACATGTCCATCATAAGTATTTTTTATACTGCTATATTAAAAACATTATTTTTAATTGCGGTATTAGTGGTATATGAGATTTTTTGAATCTGGGCCATGCAGTAAGGTCTTATGTGTTTTTAATAAAAAATGAGTTATACCGATTTTGTAATAATTAAAATGTATTCGATATAAATATGCATATTTTTTTCTCTATGCCAACTTCTGTGCATTTGTCTTGAATAAAGTTTCTTAAAATGGTGTTACACTTTTTCCACTAATTCAAGTTTATACGTCATAATTTAGCTTAAAAACGAAGATTAAATGAGAAAAACTTTCTTTTTTGACTTTTAAGAATGAATTCTTTAAACAGTTTCATGGAAAAAAACATTTATATATATATATATATATATATTACAATAAGCATATATTTATAGTTTTAAAAATATATTAAATTTAATTTTGGCATATTATTTTTAATTTGATGTTCAGTTTATAAAGATCCAAGTTTAATTTATATATACATTATTTCGATTTAATTTATATAAGATTATTTTGTTTCTCATTTCCGCACATTTGTCATATTAAATAGATAAAATAATAACATGGGATAATGAATTAAAAATGATACGCTTTTTAAAAAAGCAATTAAAAAAAGAAAAGAAAAAGATATATTGTTTACCAAACATGAATGTCAAAAGCATTTAAGAAAAATTGGTCCTAGCCCTTTAAGCGGGAGTAATGGGGGTTGCACATGTGAACGGGTCTAGAATGGATCTCGGAAAATACCCCCTTTTTCACCCCAATGTTTCATGGCCGGAAAATACGGCCTTGCATGTGAACGGATAACAAAGGAACGTTTAGTCATACTGACTATTTCCGGCGTTGAATCCTTTCTTGGTCCTCAGACTGGTTCTTCATCCACCTGCCTTCTTCTGAGCCTCAGCCTGGTCATTTGTCGACGATTCTCAATGGTGGGGAATTAAACCTGTATACCGAGAGGTGGGTCAGGTCCTCAATGCTGTCTGCCAGTGCTCACAACACCGTCGGACGGTATAGTCCGAACGATCCACGTGACGGGCTATCCGGCGAGCTGATTACCCTACGGTTTTCAGCCCGATGATCAGGCATCTCTCGAAGTCCGTTAGTTGCGTATATCGACGTTTCTGGCGTCTACCCTCCATTCTTTTCACTCCGTACTCGTGCTTACGTCGGCCCAAGCTTCTCGCATTGATGGGGCGTATATATATATTCTTGGGTGGGTTTCAGTGGAGGTCCCTTCAACTATTTGTTCCGCTCTGATTCCATGGTTTATTGTTTTCTTCTTCTCCCGGACACATCTCAACTTTCTTTCATTCAGTCTCAACTACTCACCTTTATAGCACATGGTGTATACAGGATTCGTACCTCATGATTCATAGTAGTATTTGATTTCTTAATAATTTTTCAATTGTTTCCTCTATTAATGCTTGTAGTCTGCGCTATGATATTTATAGTAAGTTACTATTGCCACATCTGAAACAAGCATTTGTTTAGGTTAATTAGGGTTAGGTGCTCAGACCTAATGAAGAGTCTAGTCTAATTAACCTCCAAATTAAGTCAGTGCTGTTAATTTTTTTCTTCAGCATAGTAACCGTGATTTAACGATTTTGGTGATTTTATTTATTCATCTTTCTATATTTTAGAGGCATTTAATATGTGGAAATTTACTATTTTAAAGTCTATTAGAAATGCCATTTGGAGTATCAATTTATCAAGATCTATATATAATATGGCTAATATAAAACACTCTTTAAATGATTTACATAAACCTTTTGTTATTACTTATGTTGATAAAGCCTCTAATAATTATACTATTATCTGTAAAAAATTCTATATACAATATCTGTTAGATTATTTAAAAAATAATAGTCTATTTAAAATTGATTCACACTCTGTTAATAGTATCAAATTGAAAATTATCAATATGTATAGTGATTTAGATATTAATAATAAATTTTTGAAATTTCCATATATTGTGCTTATTCCTAAATTTCATAAAAATCCTATTAAATTTAGAACTGTAACTAGTGGTCATAATTCATACTCTACTACTGCTAGTAAATTATTACTAAATTATTTAAATGTACTAAATAGTAATTTTCGTGATTCTAGTGATAACTACATTATTCTCAATAATAGTAAAGAATTAAAAAATAAATTAACATCACTAGGTAAAATAACAGGATTTCAAACTTTTGATTTTAAAGATCTATTTAATAATATTAGGATTACTGTTCTTTATGATGTCATATTAGCTTTATATAATGCCTATATTACTAATCATTCTCACCTACCTAAATTTACCAATTTTCCTAAACTTCTCCATTTTGTTCTTTTCAATAATTACATTTTTCAAGGTAATAAATTATACTTACAAGTCTCAGGTGTTCCACAAGGTGGCTGTAATAGCAGTATGTTAGCTAATTTATACCTATATCATTATGAAAAATTCTTTACTTGTACAGATTATAAAATTTATAGATATGTAAATGATCTGATTTGTTTAGTATTTACTGATAATTATGTCATAGATATAGATTTCTATCCGGATAATTTGGAATTAATACCTAATGAAACTACTATTAGTAAAAATATTAATTATTTGAATTTAAGTCTAATTATAGAACCTACTAATAGGATAGTTACTAATTTATATGATAAAAAAGATTCTTTAATTTCAATATTAATAAAATATTACCTTTTTACTCCTGCAACTCGATTCATTTGATTAAAAATATTATACTTTATCAACTTTTTAGAATTTATAGATTATCAGATAAAAAATTTCATGCTTTGCACATAAATAACCTCCTATTTACCAGTAAATTATATAAATATCCACCGTATTTAGTAAATGGTATAATTAATAAATTTCGATTAGCCTGAAATTTTTAATATTCTCACCTTAGTATCTTATTTTAGCCTTACTTCTACATTCTCTTGTTTTCACTTTACAATATATATTCATATTTCTATTTTGCAGCTTTTACTGTAGAATATCACATTTTACTGACATTCCGTAGTACGGTTTTTATTACTCACTCTGGCAACGGTAAATCACTTCTTTTCTCTTCTGCGTATGGCAACATTGGTCTCGTCTTTTTTTGCTTGTCACGGTTGCACGTTGGGGTGCATTTTAAGATATTTATGTTTCCTTTCTATTTTTTCAATCTTTATGCTTGTCGTCCTATTAACACATGTTTATAGATAAAATCTATCTTGTGTTTCAGAAACAAGCAGTTTTGTGTTCATTTCGTTTAAAATATTAGGACTTGATAACGAATTTTTTTTAAATGAGCTATTCTTAAGCCTAGAGCTCTTCCACGTGCAAGCTTTAATACTTAATTATTTTGGTATTCCTTTTTTCGATTCCTCTCCATTGACATTTGTTGATTATCTTTAGCTTTCTGAACTGTAATATGTGCGCCGATTTATTAATTTTGTTGATTAAAATTAATATTGTCAAAAAATGCATTTTACATTAAATTAATTATTTATTAGTATATTAATTATACATGTAATCTGTTCTAAAACTTACTGCTGTGTACATTGCGTTGGTGGCCGCAAAACCCACCTATTTCTGTGCTTAACGGGATACTAAGTTAACAAACTAAAAATTAAGGTTAATAGTAAAGGAACAAACATTTATTTATCACATACTCAATTTACACTCTTTAGTTTTACAAATTATATAAATATCACAATAGTGGAATACATCTCAATGGTAGTTCGGGGGGTGTAATGCCAGATGAATTGATATTTGGTTGGAGCACGTGGTGGGATGCATTAATTAGCTTTTCCTTAAAAACACAAATTTAGACAAAGAGGTTATCCTCATATAGTTTAATTGTACGGTACCTGATCTTCTTTCATATAACTTGGGTAACACCGATGCTTTGTCACACTTTACACTTGCAATACCAGATGAACATGAGCTCTCCTTCGAATTCATATATCAGAGACGCACACACAACTCTTAACTCTGCTACCGTCGCTTCTTCTTGACTAGTCTAACTCCAACAGCCTGCCTTGACCAATTCTGACTCCCACTTCGAGCAACTCTCACTTATATCCCTTTTTCGGTCGGCGGTCCACGTGCTGAAATGTAGAGCTGAGAGCTAATCCGTAGACATGGCGTCGCCGTCTCGGTTGCCGCCAAACGGCTTAGTGTGGTATGTAAACATGGGCGTGGTATGTAAGGTATGGGGCCACCTGTATATTATCACCCATCTGCTTAGCGTGGGGATAATCCGCCCGCATTCCTGGTTCCATTATTTTTTAATCCTTCCAAATATTTATTACTTTACATTTCTGGCATTACATTCTCACCCCCCCGCGAAAAAAAAGTCCAAAAGTTACTCTCCCACAGTTTCACCCCAGTGGTAAGAAATTAAGTTCACAATGGTTCCTCGCAAACACATAAGTTCATCCATCGTGAGAAAGGCTGAGTTCCACTTTTTAGCCTCGTACAACTCATAGCTTTGATAGTTCTTTGTAGTTTCTTGATAGTTCCTTGTCAAGTTAGTCCATTATTCATAATTGACATAATGTACCATAAATTACATGAGGATTACCAACATTCACATTATTATTAAATTGTAAATTTTGATATATATTATTTGCAATGCATAATTTTCATTTCTCCTTTTACATAATTATTTACATACGACATATCATTACATAACAGCATTCATTACTTTATTATTATTATACATTTTCTTGTTATCATTTCATTTTGTAACATATTGTAGTAGTGCAACTATCAACTTCCGATTCTTGGTTATGGTTGAATTCCATACCACCATATTATTTATAAATTACTTTGTTATTTCACTTTTTTTTTTTTTTTTTTTTTTTTTTTTTTGAACTTGCCATATATGTAATGTCAGAAATATATAACATACTTTTTGAAATATACTTATATCCACAATTTAAAACATAAAAACATATACATATACACTCAATTATCACTTTCTATTTATGACATTAATTACAAACTTTTTACATATTTTTCATATTCTTTGTTTTATGAAATTACTATTTACAACAATTCGAGGGCGAAAATTATACCCTCTGGCATTATAACAAACCTCATCATCATTTCTATTATTTTCACAGTTTAATTTCTTTAGTGACCTTCCCTTCCTTAATTTGACTTTGATCATTATTTCTAATCACTTTCTCATTTTGATTTTTTTCTTTGTCCTGTGTGTGTGTGTGGTTTGATTCGCTTTCGTCACTATCTTTCAAATATTGTTTTCGCTCCGCTGCCATGTATAGTTTATTTATGTGCACTTTATAAGTTTTATTTTCATCACTTTTAAGACATATTATAACATTATTATTTCGGACTAATTTCGTAATTCTAAATGGTCCATCATATCGATCCTCTAATACCCTTGGTTTTAGGAACTTTTTTAGGTACACTGTCGCTCCTATAAATATATCGTTTTTTCTCACTATTTTATATTTCTTTATTTGTTTGTCATTTATCAGCTTTTGTTGTTCCGATGCGTCTTTCACGACTTTATCTATATTTTTTAAATGCTGTGCCACATAATTTTTATAATTATTTACATCACTATACATTATATCTATTTCTTCCTTACTTGGTATGTTTGTTTGTTTAATATTTTCAAATGGCAATGATAAATCTCTAAGATAGAACAGGAATGAAGGCTCAAATCCTGTATTACTGTTAATAGTGTTATTCACATAAAACTTAAACCATTTTAAAGATTCATCCCATTCAAACGTAGTCTTTGACAAACACATTATACATTGTTTCATGTCTCTGTGTATTCTTTCACAACGACCTAAAGAACTTGGGAAATAAACCGAACTGTATCGCCTTTCAATATTTAATGCATTTGTAAAATCTATGTATTCTTTACTTTTAAAAATTTGAGCATTATCGCTTTGAATAATAATTGGAACTCCATAAGTTGTCACGAAGTTTGTTAGCTTATTCACTATTGTTTTAGCAGTAATGTCTCTGACTGCATAGGCCTCAAAGTATCGTGAAAACATGTCTACAATTGTAATTACAAAATTATTTCCTCCATTACTGCGCGGTAGTTTTCCTACGCAATCCAGTTGTAAATATATTCCTGGTTTTAATATTTCTGGCATAGCCTGAAGTCTGGCTGGTGGTATATTTTTGTGTTTTACTAATAAGCATTGATTACAAGACTTACAAAAATTTTCCACGTCTTGGAAAGCCCCTATCCAAAAATATTTTCTTGAAAGTAATTGGTATGTCTTTTTTACTCCGAAATGAGGGAAATGTGCTATCTCTATTATCTTTCCCTTTAGCGAGTGCGGTATTACAATCTTATTCTCATTTATTTTCCTATACGTTTGTCTTTTATTTTCCTTCTTTACCATTAACAGTTTATTTTGGCTATCAATATAGTATACCTTGTTATTGTGATATCGGTTTCTTCCTTTTTGTAATTCCTCTCTAATTTTACTTAATTTTTCATCTACCATTTGTTGCTCTAATATTTTCTCCACATTTATCTCATCATTTTTAATTAAAGTATTTACATATTTGATTTGGTTATCATTGTCAAATACATATCTCGAGCAATAATCACTTGCGTTATTTTCACCTTTTTGATATTTGAATTTAAAATCATACTGACTTATGTCAATTAGCCACCTCGATATGATATTTGGCATTTTATCTAATTTTATGTGGTACATAAGGGATTTTGCGTCACTCAGCAAGGTGAAACTCCTTCCGAACAGATATTCTCTGAAGTGTTGTAAGGATGCGTGTATAGCTAGCAATTCTAGCTTTATTGCAGGATAACGCTTCTCTGCCGGGTTCACAGGTCTTGAATAAAATTCGATAACATGATCGACTCCATTTACCCTTTGCATCAAAATACTACTAATTCCCTTACCTGAGCCATCCGTAGTTAAGACAAACGGGTTTACTTCATCAGGCTGTCTTACAACTGGTTCTTTAAAAATTGCATTTTTTAATTTTTCAAAAGCTTTTCTACATTCATTATTCCACTCGAACCTAACATTCTTTTTTGTCAAATTTACCAACGGTTCTGCAATTTGTGCATAATTTTTTATCAGACCTCTAAAATAGTTTGTTGTCCCAAGAAAGCTTTTTACTTGTTTAACCGTTTGGGGTTGTTTGAAATTTTGCACTTTTGCACAGTTTTTTATTGATGGGCTTATACCATTCGCATTTACTTTATATCCTAAAAATTCAATTTGCGATTTGCATATCTGTAACTTCGCCGGGTCGAGTGTTAAATTATTTTCTTTCAATCTTTGGAAAACAATTTTGATTTTCTCTAACATTTCGTCGTTATTTTGTGCGCATATGACTAAGTCATCTAAGTAAAAGTATATTTTTAACTCTGATAGATCTCCTAACACTTTGTTCATTAAAAGTTGAAAATATGCTCCTGAGTTTTTTAAGACCAAACGGAATTCTTTTAGGATTAAAATTTCCCATAAAAGTTGTGAACGTTAAGGCCTTTCTATCTTGTTTTCTTAGTTCGATCTGAAAAAACGCCGCCTTCAAATCCATAACTGTATAAATTTTACTACCAGCGATATTTTGTAATATATCCTTCACCATTCCTGGTTCCATTATTTTTTAATCCTTCCAAATATTTATTACTTTACATTTCTGGCATTACATTCTCGTCGACCATACCCAATTCCGAGAGCAGTACGAGAAATTGCGCAAAAAGAACTTGGTAACCATTTTTCATCATTTACATTATCGCGAGTGCTACAATTTTGCATATTAGCGTTTTTTCTATCGTTATCGCTTTCATTATCCTCGCTTATTCTACCTTCATTCTCATTATTGAATTCATTACAACAATTATTTATTTCCTCATATTCGTCGTCATCATTATCATCGCTTATTCTATCTTCATTCTCATTATTGGATTCATTATAACAACTATTTATTTCCTCATATTCGTCGTCATCAGTATTATAATTTTCATAATTACTATTATATCTATTTTCATCGCGAATTCCCTGGCTTTGTGGTTTTTGTTTTGAATTCTGTATTGGGTTTGTATTTTCACTTTTATACAATTTAATCGCAGTATTCCCAAATTGTACTTCGTTATCTTTTGTATTTAAAATTGCTTTATGTGAGGATAAAAAGTCGTAGCCTAAAAGCATTTTATATTGCCCCTGAAAGTTCTGTTTTGTCACGAAAAAATAATTTTTGCATGCCTTTTCCCCAATTCTAAATGAAAATTGAATGCAATTTAAAAATTCTATATTTTCTTTAGTAAACGTCTGAAGTATTACTCTTCTGGTTATGTATTTTATTTTTACATTTCTATTCTGTTTTAGTTTTTGAAATGTTTCCAAATCTATAATACTAACTTGAGCCCCACTATCAATTACACTTATTATTTTTATTCCTTTGCAATCTATTTCTACCATCGGTAATTGTGGGCTAGATACGTTTTCACATTCGCTTGAAAGGATACTTTTGGTATCATATTTTGCTTTATCATTATTTTCATAATATTGTCCTCTCTCCAAATTTGTATAGTTTTGCCAGTCATCTCCATTTTTGTTATTTCTATATGTTTGTGAACCGAATTTATTTATTTCTCTGGAATTTGTACGATTCGTTCCTTGGTCCCAAATTCCAGCTCTTAGTTTAAATTACTATTATTATTGTTTCTCTCATATGTGTTTGATCTTATATTTCTTCCGTTGCGACCCCTAAAATTTCCTCTTATACTTTGCCTCTCTCTATTTTCTACGTTGGTTTCTAATTGATCGTAATAATTTCTTTGATCATTATTATTTCCTTGATATTCCCTATTATTTCTATTATATCCTCCTCGTTCAAAATTTCTGCGATTTTCGTTTCTGTTTCCTCTGATATAATTTGTTTGCTCCAACCCATATTGCTGATAATTCATTCGTTTGGGATTCCTTGCAAATGCAGTATTACACCCATTGTACCAGCAATCTGAGAAATAATGTCCATTTTTTCCGCACCCTATGCAAAAAACAGCTCGTTCCATGGATTGATTTGGTATATTTTGCAATTTTAATTTATTAATTTCTAAAGTCAAATCTTGAACCTGTGTTGTAAGTAACATTTCTTTCAGTTCGTTATGTGATTCTTCTGGAGTCCTATCATTAAGAATTATTTCAAACAGTTCGGCATCTTTTATGGCATCTTCAAACCGCTGCGGATCTTTTTTCTTCACTTCAATTGCCAAATCAGGGCGTAATGCGCTAATGAATTTTCCCAACATTATTTTATTGGTTATTTTCTCTACCTCTCCATCTGTTGTATCCTTAAGGTTCAAAAATTTACGCGCTGCGTTTTTTATTTTTAGCACAAGCTCGTCCACTGACATATCAGGCGTTTGTTTTATTTTATTGAAAGCGTCCTGTTCTTGCGTTATCGTTATTCTGTTTGAAAATATATTTATTAGAAATATTTTTATTTTATCAAACTCCTTTTCGTTTTGTAATTCAGGGTTTTGAATTAAAAACTGCATAGCCTTATCTTTTAATCTGGTTTTAATGATAGCCACTTTATGCTCTTCCTTCCAACTTGCTAACTCCGCTAATTCATCAAATTGTTTTATAAAGAAATTTATATCTTCCTCCTTACTCCCACTAAATAATGGCAGGATCTGCATTACTGGAATATCCATATTTTTATTATTTCTATCCAATTTACTATAATTTTTATTTGATATTTTTGAATCTTCTTTCAAACTTGAACTCCTTGTTATAATTGAACTTTTCACCACTTTTTTAACTGGTCCCATTCCTATATCCCATTTTTCTAATTATACCTTTGATCTCATTTAAAAGAACCATTTTTTCCATTTCATTGATAAAACTTTACATAATCATACATATAACATAAGGAGAAATGAGAATTGTGCACAATATTTTCACAATCATCTATGTCGCCACCAGTTGTCCAACCTTATCAATATTTATTTTTTATTATTATTATTCCTTTTATTTTTATTAATTTCATAAATCCTTATTTTATTCCCGTTACTGCTAAAGTCACGAGCACCAAATGTGCCGATTTATTAATTTTGTTGATTAAAATTAATATTGTCAAAAAATGCATTTTACATTAAATTAATTATTTATTAGTATATTAATTATACATGTAATCTGTTCTAAAACTTACTGCTGTGTACATTGCGTTGGTGGCCGCAAAACCCACCTATTTCTGTGCTTAACGGGATACTAAGTTAACAAACTAAAAATTAAGGTTAAT
Source organism: Amaurobius ferox (assembly GCA_951213105.1). Lineage (NCBI taxonomy): Eukaryota > Metazoa > Arthropoda > Arachnida > Araneae > Amaurobiidae > Amaurobius > Amaurobius ferox. The sequence continues at coordinate 125,587,227 of OX578133.1, read as the reverse complement.
AGTAAAGGAACAAACATTTATTTATCACATACTCAATTTACACTCTTTAGTTTTACAAATTAAATAAATATCACAATAGTGGAATACATCTCAATGGTAGTTCGGGGGGTGTAATGCCAGATGAATTGATATTTGGTTGGAGCACGTGGTGGGATGCATTAATTAGCTTTTCCTTAAAAACACAAATTTAGACAAAGAGGTTATCCTCATATAGTTTAATTGTACGGTACCTGATCTTCTTTCATATAACTTGGGTAACACCGATGCTTTGTCACACTTTACACTTGCAATACCAGATGAACATGAGCTCTCCTTCGAATTCCTATATCAGAGACGCACACACAACTCTTAACTCTGCTACCGTCGCTTCTTCTTGACTAGTCTAACTCCAACAGCCTGCCTTGACCAATTCTGACTCCCACTTCGAGCAACTCTCACTTATATCCCTTTTTCGGTCGGCGGTCCACGTGCTGAAATGTAGAGCTGAGAGCTAATCCGTAGACATGGCGTCGCCGTCTCGGTTGCCGCCAAACGGCTTAGTGTGGTATGTAAACATGGGCGTGGTATGTAAGATATGGGGCCACCTGTATATTATCACCCATCTGCTTAGCGTGGGGATAATCCGCCCGCATTCCTGGTTCCATTATTTTTTAATCCTTCCAAATATTTATTACTTTACATTTCTGGCATTACAATATGTATTATAATTTCCTCTTTATTGTTGAATTTCCCTTTATTTCATTGTATTCTGTAGGCATAAAAATTTTTTAAGATAGTGTATTATGAGTTACTTCTTCCATTCTACCATTGGATTTACTATTTTAATATATATATATATATATATATATGCTCATGTTTGTAAAAATTGCAACACCATAAAGGAATCACGCGATTGAGCTGAAACTTACAACAAATACAAATTTGGGTGTGCTGTTCAAATTATTAGAATTTCAGAGTCACGGCGCATACGTGAACTGAGCAGCAGTGCCCTCTGAACTGTTGCATTAGCCGTATAAATAGATAGATGTAGCGGGGCGTTAAAAATTGTCTATGGTTGTCTGCCAGCGGTAAACGTTTCATGAGAAGTTACTATACCTCTACGAACGACAAAGGGCGCCATATGAGCAAGTTACGGAGTTTGAACGGGGACAAATGACCAGCCTTCGTGAAGGGGATTTTGCTTATCGTGCAATAGAAGCTCGTATGGATCGCAGTGCCACGACAGTGATGCGAGTGTGGAAGCAGTGGACTGAAGAGAACCGGACAAAGTTGAAACAAAGTTGAAACAAACTTACAACAAAGTTGAAAAGTGTTTATGACTTTGTTCATTCTGTCTGTCTGTCTGTCCGTTAGCACGATGACTGCCGTAAAAATGACTTAATAAAAAGGAAATTTTAGTATGTTGCTCAGACGGTCTGTAGGACCTATGGGAATATAAATGAATAATATCACCCAATTAGTTTTGGATTGAACCCGGGTTGAAAAAATGAAATACATTCAGCCCTATTGGTCCTAATTTTTCAAACATTTTTTAAGCGGATTTAAAATTCACAAATTGCTTCGAAAATTTTAGGTAATAGTCAAATTGTCCCATAAAATACATAAAAAAAATTCAACGAAATATATTCAGTAGTTTCTTAAATAAAAATTAAAATAATAATTACGCACCTTATATGAAACGATCACGTGACCATGATATGAAACGATCACATGACCCACTTCAAAATGATATATGGCATCCATCTTATTTCAAAATCGTGATTTTTTAAAGTTATTTTTAATTCATATTGAGTGTTGTATCCGTCCTAAAACTACTTTATTTTTGCTTAAATTCTGTGCATGTACATACTAAAACAACACAATGACAATATATTTGAGTTTAAATTCTCATTCAAATTTGATTATCTCTACAACTAAGCCTATTTTTCACCTATGTAAAATGTAAACAGCAAAATATGTAGAATGAGTTGTATTAGAATTACTGTATTTCTTTAACACAAAATAATTCAGTCCATGGAGTCTGCATGGCTGATATGAATGAAATATTAATTGATTTTATAAACAGAAGGACGATTTTTTTCGATGAAGTTTTAAGCATAGAGTTTATGAATTGTAGCTCCATGGTCTTAATTTTTAAATAAAATAAATTATTATAGTATTGTGATGAATGAAATGAATGAAATCCTGCTTTTATAGAGAGATCCAGGCGTGTTATTTTTTCTATGACGTCATTTGAATTTATTTCAGTTGTTTTTGATGAAGTTTTCAAATATAATAAATTATCGTAGTATTATGATAGTTTTAAAAATATTACCGTGGAATGTATTGCATTTTAGAGATATTTAAACCAGGCAATTTATATTTCAATGCCGTCATTTGAATGAAGTTCATTTTTTCAATGAAGGTTTAAGTTTTCAAATATAATAAATCAATGTAGTATTGTGATAAGTTTTAAAATATTACCGAGGAATGTATTGCATTTTCGACTTTTTTAAATAAAATTGCATTGAAGTTGGAAAGTGTTTCATAATCAATGCTTTAAGAATGATTGATCTTTCTTGTTTCTTTTGGCTTAGTATCATATAGATCATGTCATATCAAGCCCTAATAAATGTATGTATATGTAATACAAGCTAGTATTTGAATTTTTAGAAAATATTATACAAAATATTTTTGTATGGAAATAAATCATTTTATTGCTTTTCAAAATATTCGCCTTTAGCATCAATACATTTTTTATTCGAACAAACAGACTTTCAAAACAGTTATGCCATTTAGAAGTTGGTGTAACAGAAACATGTGATTTATAAGCTTCTTCTGGGCTGTTAAATCGTTGACCACGCATTTCATTTTTTATTGTTGGGACAAGAAAAATCATTGGGTGCTAAATCAGGCAAATAAGGACAATTACTCATCAAATCAATTTATTTCATGCTTCAAATAATTGATAGTTTTAAAAGCAGTGTGTGAGTTTGCGTTGTCATGATGAAGAATGATTTCGCATTATTTTTTCTGATGTGAGCAACTATTTCTGGCCAACAAATTGCCGTAGACCAATCAGCATTTACTGTTCTATGATCCTCCAAAGCAACGGTTGCAACATAGTTGGATTTATAAAAAAACGAGGCAATCATTTTCTTAGAAACACGTCATGCACGAACAGCTTTTGTAGGATTTGGTCCATTTTGAAACACCCAAAGAGTAGGTGGTTTAATTTCGGGAATAAATCCACATTTCGTCATCTGTTACATTGTCAAAGGCATGTTTTGAGGCACCAGAGTTGATTTTTTTTTTTCCTTGCACTGTTTGACACGAGCATACTTTTGAGCTTAAGTTAAATTGGGTGAACTCTAACGCGCACATACCTTTTAGATGATAAAGTTAAATTGAATGCACTCAGGTCCTTGAAATATTCAAAGATACCTCAATTTCATCATATGTGACGTGACGATCAAAAGTGATTATTTATCAAAAGTGATTGGTTTGCACAGCATCAATATTTTCTAGCGTCATAGAAGTTCTTGCTCGACCTTCACAACGACTACGTCCAAGATGGAATTATTTAAACCATTTATAAATTGTTACTTTGGATGGTATTTCATCACCAAAAGTCGAATTCATTCGATTGGCACACTGTAATTACAGTGCCTAGAACAGATAGTGTTCCAACCGAGACAAAAAATGCGTTCCTTAAGAGCAGTCACCGCCAGATGGTGCTGGTTTCGAACAATAGATCAAAAGCCAAAGCGTAAACGTTAAAACTAATCCGAATTTAATGCAAAAAAATGGCCGATATCTTTGGAAATAACTGTAGAATTCGTGTAAAATTTGGTTTGATTATTGCAAGTGGTATATACAAAAATACATTTAATTTTCAGAAATTGAGATAAAGATATATTACTATTTTTAAAATTTTATTTAACTTGATCTGGTATTCGTTCAAATCTTTGAGGTCCAAAATAATCAGCTTCCATTCATCACAGTAACGTGAAATTCGGTATGACGTTTTCTTTTGTGGTATATTTGAGTCATTTCGATTTTGAAGCTTATCGGGCTAGTCCATCCTGCCGCAGCCATAGGAATATACCCAATTTTTGAGAATAACTCGGAAATCAGAGCAAGTAGACAATCTAAATTTAATATAGCCTTTTCTTTTGTGGTATATTTTAATTCTTTCAATTTTGAACCGTATCGGGCTAGCCCGTCTCGGACCCGTCTTAACAATTCATCCATTTTTGCGAAATAACTCGAGAACAGGAATATATAAAAATTCCAAGATTAGCATATTCTTGTCCTTTGTGGTATATTTTAACTCTTTCGATTAAAACCTTATCGGGCTAGCCAGTTCTGAGCCCAACAAAAGGAATGTATTCGGGGTTTTTTTTTTTCAGATTAATTAAAAAATCGGAGCCTCTAAAATGTCTAAATTTAGTTTATCATTTGGGTATATTGTATTTCTTTGGATTTTGAAGCTTGTCGGGCTAGCACGCTTTAGGCCCGTCATAGAAATTTACTCGTTTTTCAAGAATAACCTGAAAATCAGGGAAGCTAGAAAATCTAATTAAGTGTATCATGGAGTTTATCTTAATTCTTTGGATTAACCTTTCGGGCTAACCCGTCTTGCGTCCATCTTAGGATTGCACTCATTTTTGGTAAATAATTCGAGAATTGGAGTAGTTAAAAATTTCAAGTTTAGCATGTTGTTGTCTGTAGTAGCAGTGGCGCAGCGACGGGTGGGGGGACCAAGGGGACTGGACCCCCCCCCCCCCCCAGAGCCTTAAATTAAAAACATAAAACTATTGATTAAAATAAAAATAACTACTTTTTTTCTCATTTTTGGTATTTATATTTTTACTTTTTCTCGTACTTCGTTCCAACAAATTTAATTAACCTAAAATTTTATTTTTACTCGACACTTCATTTTTGGTTTAAGGGAAATTCCCTTCGGAACGGAAAAGTCCTTCAGAAAGGGAAAAATCCTTCGGATAGGGAAATTTCCTTTCGAAAAGAACTTCCTGCTGTCACATGTCTGGTCTTGATTTGGAAGCACGTGTTGAAGCTTTAAAAAATAAAACCTATACGTTTTTCGATCAAGGGATCTTTAATCTGTTTTTTTATACTAGCAATTGTATAATGAATAGCAACAAACGTAAGTTATTTGACAGTAGCATATGCAATTTCTTTAAAAGAGAAAAGAAAGAAGATAGTGAATGTAATGAAAATAAGTTGAAAAATGTTGAATGCTCTGAAGATGACAGTTCAGAAAGAAAAGCTCCAATAGACGTTAAGACATCATTATTTACAATTTACACCATTTGAAATCGACGTGAATCCCAATGATATTGGGTTATTTGTAGGAAAAAATGTAAGGGCTGTTTTTATATAGTTGTCATAATAGATCGTAAATATAATTAGCAAAGCTCGGATTTTCATGCATAAAATTTAGCTCAAATAATATGCAAATATGCTCAAAATTATTACACAATATGCACGAAAATATGCAGAAATATGCAAGTGCATAGAAATCCGGACCCTACTCGTAAGCGATGTTTCGAAATGTATAAAATGACAATTTATTGAAACAGTGCAAATGTTCTTGAAAATATTGCATAATATGTGTTGAAATGCATAAAATATATCACTTTACGTCCTTGAATATCATTATGCACAAAATTAATACAAAATACACAAATGTATGAAATACGGAGATATGTTTGAAAACATGTCATCATAAGCATTGGCTTAGGCTAAGGGTGAAATATAGGGGGAGGGGGCAAAGGACTTCCTGGAAAGAGTTGGAAAATATTTGGTCTTGACTTGGAAAGTATTACGTATATTGAGAAATATCACCACAGAAATGTAAAAACGCATAAAATTATTTTTTCTAACTTTAATATTGTCTAATGGACCTTATGCACGTGACGTCAAAAGTCACATGATATGGAAAAAACAAAACGCAAATGCATTACCTTTTTACTCTCGAACCCAAAACGTGCATAAGGTCCATTATATCATTTAAAATGGAAACTATATATATATTTTTTTCATTTTTATTTAAATGCCTTTGGCCTTTAAAAAAAAGAAACATGGAAATAATCTAATTGATTGAAATACAGAAAATACATTTTTCTAATAATATATCGCCTTTTCCAGATTACTCCTCTCGAACGTGAAAACCTCCTTTTGAATGTATGGAAACCGACTGAAAATTTTGTTTTTTCATCGACCAATTTTGGAAAGCGGCATCTGAAGTTTCAGTACAGTTGGTTCAACAATCGTGAATGGCTTGTCTATTCAAAGAAATGTGATGGTGCATTTTGCAAATATTGCGTTCTTTTCTCACCATCAGGAGCTGGAAAACAAGGCCTACCTTTGGGAAAACTAGTGAGAGTACAGTACAGTAATTGGATTGGAGGCATGCAATAGAAGATTTCAACAAACACCAGCTTACTAATTATCATGCCAAATGCAAGCTTGATTCTGAAAGCTTTCTTGCAATCAAGTCAGGTAAGAAAAGCGATATAATAAATGATATAGCTAAAAGTATAAGCAGGAAAATTATTGAAAATCGACTTATGTTAACTCCTCTGATAAAAACTGTAATATTTTGTGGTAGGCAAGGGATAGCTCCCAGGGATCATACAGATGGTGGCTCAATTGACGTTGATTCTTCTGAAGAAATCGTGCAAAATGAAGGGAACTTTCGCGCTCTTTTAAGAATGCGACTTGAGACGGGATGATATCCTAAAAAAACATTTAGTGAGTGCGGGTAAAAATGCAACTTACTTAAGTTGGTCTTCTCAAAATGACATCATTGCAGCATGCAATGAAGTAATTTTGAAAAAACTTATCAAAAGAATCAATAACACGAAATGTTTCAGCTTTCTAGTCGATGAAACAACTGGTGTTTCATGTACCGAACAATTGTCATTATGAGCTCGATATGTTTATATGGAAAACATGGCAGTACGCGAGGACTTTCTACAGTTTGTTCCGGTTACAGACATGTCTGGAAAGGGTACAAGTGAAATCATTTTGAACAAACTAAGGTCAATTGGTGTCGCAACAGAATTCTTGCGTGGTCAAGGATATGATGGTGCATCAGCCATGAGTGGCGATTTCCGTGGAGTACAATTACATATTAAGAACCATTTTCCAAATGCTTTGTATGTTCATTGTAGCAGCCATTCCTTAAACCTGGCTATATCTGATTCATGTTCTTTAACGTTTATCAGAAACTGTATCGGGACCATAAGTAAGGTGTATGACTTTTTCCATACGCCTAAACGTCAAGCTGTATTAAATAAATTCAGTGAAAATTACTCAAAGAAACTCAAGCAGCCATCCCCGACTCGATGAATACAATGACATGACGCAATAAACATTTTCGCTAAAAAAAAATACGATTCAGTTATGAAGGCCCTTACAGAAATATCATCTACATAGACAGATAGGGATTCTTCCAGCAGTGCAAGCATTTTGTACAATGCAATTAACAAGTGTGAATTTATTATTTCCCTACATATTGTTAAAAACTATTTTCGTACAGTTTACCTTTGTCGAAATATTTACAATCTGAAAAAATTGATCTTTCCAAAGCCATTGGTTATGCTGAAGATACACGAGCAATTATACAAAGTTTAAGGGACAATTCTGAAAAAGAGTTCTCCGTGATTTTTAGAGATGTTGAAACATTTTGTGAAAATTATGAAATCCCCATATCAGTACAAAGAACTGTAAAATATCAAGCTACACGAATTAACGTCGACTATGATACTCCTGAGGTATATTATAGGAGAGCTGCTTTTATACCTTTTATAGATCATTTTCTAATACTGCTCGATGAAAGATTTGTGAAACATAAAAATATATTAGCTTCTTTTCAAATCCTATTGCCGAGCAAAACAGCTCAAGACCAAGACCTTACAAAAGAAAACAGTGAAGCAGTGAAGAAGCTATGTTCCCGGTATTCAGAAGATATTGGTCATATCACATGAGAAAATTTGTATGGGGAGAAAAAAATATGGCACAGCAAACTCGAACGACTTCAGAAATATCCAGATAATGCTTTGGAAGCTTTTCATGAATGTGATGAAATTATGTTTCCAAGTATACGAAAACTTCTGCAGGTAATGATTACACTTCCAGTCACAACGTGTAGCGCAGAGAGATCTTTCTCCACCTTACGATATTTAAAAAATTATTTAAGAAATTCAACAGGTGAACACAAATTAAATGGACTGTCTATGTTATATATCCACAAGGACATTGAAGTAAACCCTGAAGAGGTTTTAAATGAAATGGCTAAGAAGCCTAAACGACTTGATATTAAACTTTGAATATTGTATACTTTCATTTATAGAAGTTATCAGTACTGTTCTTATTTAGTAAACGTAATGTTAGATAAATAAATCTGTTCGGCGATAAATTGATTTATTTCAATATATTGTCATTTGACATGCGTAATAATATACAGTGAGGTTTGACCCGTCCCCCCCCCCCTCCAGAACGAATTCCTGGCTGCGCCACTGTGTAGTAGTACCTTTCAGTTCTTTTAATTTTGAACTTTATCGGGTTAGCCACTCCTGAGTTCGATATAGGAATAGGAATGTACTCGTTTTTTGAAAATAACTCAAAAATCGAAGCAGATGGAAAATCTCAAAAAACGAAAATTTCAAATTATTCTCAAAAAATGAGTACATTGCTATGGCGGGCCTAAAGCGGGTTAGATCCATAAGGTTCAAAATCCAAGGCAATAAAAAATATCCCAAAAGACAATGATATACTAAATTTAGACATTCTAGCTGCTGTGGTTTCTAAGTTAATTAAAAAAAGAGTGCATTCCTAAAAAAAGAGTCGGTCCCAGGACGGGCTACATCGATAAGGTTCTTAATTCAAAGAATTAAAATATAACGCAAAAGATAAAGACATGCAAACGTGGAAATTTTCGCTACTTCGGTTCTCGAGTAATTCTCCCAAAACGAATGGATTCCTAAGGCAGGCTCAAGACGGGCTAGCCCGATACAGTTAGAAATCGAAATAATTAAATTTTAACCCAAAAGAAAATGATAAATTAAATTTAGATTTTCTAGCTGCTCCGGTTTTCGAGTTATTCTAAAAAAAAAAACGAGTGCATTCCTATGGTGGGCTCGAAACAGGCTAGCCCGAAAACGTCTAATATCGGAAAATCTGAAATATACCATAAAAGACAACGACATGCTAAACTAGGAATCTTTAGCTACCTCGGTTCCCGAGTTATTCACCAAAAACGAGTTCATTCCTAAAGCGGGCCCAAGACGGGCTAGCCCGACAAGGTTCAACATCCAAAGAAATATAATATATCCCAAAGGATAATGATGTACAAAGTTTAGACATTCTAGATGATCTGATTTTCGAATTATACTCCTGTTCTTCAGTTATTCAGCAAAAACGGATGAATTTCTGAATTTTCTAGCCTAAGACGGGTTAGCCCGATATGGTTCAAAAGCGAAAGAATTAAAATACGCGCCAATAGAAAAGGATATATTAAATTTAGATTTTCTACTTTCTCTGATTTTCGAATTATTCTCAAAAACGAGTATATTTCTATGGCGGGCCCAGGACGGGCTATCTGGATAAGCTTCAAAATCGAAATAACTCAAATATACCACAAAAGAAAACGTCATACCGAATTTCAAGTTACTGTGATAAATGGAACCTGATTATTTTGGACTTCAAATGTTTGAACGAATACCAGATGAAGGTAAATAAAATTTTAATAATTGTAATATATCCTTAGCTCAATCTCTCTGAAAATTTAATGACTTTTTGTATATGCCACTTGCAATAATCAAACCATATTTCACACGAATTCTTAATGTTCTGGTTGTAATGCTAACGCCTATGCTTTTGATCTGTTATTCGAAACCAGCGTCATCTGGCGGTGGCTGCTTTTATGGAACAAACAGATCCCAGCATTGGTAGGTATAGGCGGTCGGCACACTATTATTTCTAGACACTGTACTGTTACTGTGTCAACCTTTCTTCTTCTTCGACCCAGACTGTCCGACCTACCCGAAGATGTAAGGTATCTCTTTGGACGGCAGGGAAGTGACACCAAATTTAGACCGGAACCCAGTGGGTGGAGGGGGGGTATCTACAGGAACCGTACCCTCTTTCCCCTACCACCAACCTCTCGGAAGGACTTACGGACCCACATGTTTAACTCGATCGTACTCTGCGTGAACACGGTGACAGTTTGGGCATAGGCGGGAATCCAACTTGGGTCGTCTGAGTGCAATCCCCAATTGTGTCAATTTTTGTCGAAAGTCATAATATATCATTGCCCGAAAATCCCTTCAACTTAAATCCATCTTTTGTCACTACCTTATTAACTTCAAAACGACGCTGTAAAACATAATTTTATATTATTTCTCGTTCTTTAACAGCCAATATTCATGTGAAAGTTCAAATTTTAAAAAATCATCTGCATTGCAAGCTGTTATTTTTGGTATTGTCACATTTTAAAAACTTCCAACGGCCGTACCGTGCTGATAACACCGGTTCTCGTTAGATCACCGAAGTCATGCAGCATCGGGCGCGGTTAGTACTTGGTGGGTGACCACCTCGGAACACCGCGTGCTGTTGGCCATCTCGGGTGCGGTATCCCCGTGGTTTGCGCGCTAGATTTGCACGCTACCACAAATGCCGCCGTGTTCATGCGGAGTACGATCACGTTAAACATGTGGGTCCGTAAGTCCTTCCGAGAGGTTGGTGGTAGGGGAAGGAGGGTACGGTCCCTGTGGATGCCTCCCCCACTGGGTTCCGGTCTAAATTGGGTGGCACTTCCCGGCCGTCCATACAGTTACCTTACACCATTCTGGTAGGTCGGACGGTCTGGGTCTCAACAACAACAACATTTTAAAAACTTAAATTCTGGCCCTCGTATTAATTGCAAGTATTTTAATTTCTTTTAGAATTAAAGACAGAAACTATGAATATTTCAAATTTAAAGCTTACTTTACTTTACGATTTACGTAGATCATTTGTTTGTCTGTTTGTTTTTTAATCCAAGCAATTTTCCGCTTTTCTTGTAACATAAATTTATCCATTATAACATCATTATCCAATTTTTTTACACTGTCTGATTCTAAAAACTAGATTAGCAAGTTTGAAAGTCTGTCCTATCCCATAGTTCACCATAACCAGTTGTTTATGCGCCGCATAGCTGAAGAAATCATCTTACAGGTAACAATCAATGACGGAAGAGTTAAGGCGATATCAATCATCCGAGCCAAATTTGGATGCATAGCACGACTCATTGTGTCTTTGAGTTGAGTTTATTAGCTATATAATTTTGTGAACTATCCTTTAAATTTACTGCTGAATTCGATGTTTCGATGATATTTTTTGCAATTTTCATCTGAGCTTTTATAATATTTGGGTATGTAGTTGGAATTGAGTTAGAGTTAGAAAAAATGCGCATCATCTTCTCCATCTAAGCTCCAGAATATTGTACTTGATCGTACCACTTTTAAGGCTTCTCCTGAAAATATATTCTCATTTGTGTCTGAAGTAGATTCAAAATCGGGTAAAATAGATGTCTCATGTAATGCTCTCCTGATAGCACCTCTTCTTCATAACTGTCTGGAAAATTATCTTATCTTCTATGTCCAACGAGAAACATTAGCATAAAGTGATGAAGTATGAAAGGGATCAGCCGACACCTTTTTACAATAGAGCTGTCATAATTTTGAAAGGGCAATAAGATATTGTGAAAAGATCTTCTGAAAAGTTTTAGACCTTCTCCCACTTTTTCATCCATTCTTCGTCATTCCTGTGTGTTTGGGTAATCTGAATTGTGCTCCCAATAACCTTAGAACATGAAGCAATAGACGTGTTAACTTTTTGTAAAGACTTACTGAGGACATTCAGTAGTTGTAGGTATTCTTGAATTACCAACAGACTTACTTCGAGTCATTGGGCAGCAGCTACGATGCCCTTAGCTTCGACTGATATGGAGTGTCTTAAGTTTTCTGCAATATTCTGCAGCACTTGAACTATTGGTTTAAATAAATCTCTTACAGTGGGTGCGGCTGTGGCTCTGCATGGCCAGAATCTATCGCTTAATGTAGCGTTGAGTGCTATCACAGAGTTCCGTGTTTTGTTTGTTATAAATGTTTATATAAAGATTGTATAGTGTTAAAAAAAATGCAAGCAAAATCATTGTCTGTACATACTACACCGAAAATTAAGTTTAGTTCATGTGGCATGCAATAAATGTAAGTAGCATAAGGATGAGCTTTATGCATTATTGCCTGAACTTCGTTATTTACACGTGATATAAAACACTGAACCTAAGAACCTGATATAGAGTATTGAACCTGAAAACCTGATATTAACACTCTTATAACAGAATTTCTAACCAGCTATCACACGCTTGGCGCGAAGCTCCCCAAATCATTTTACTAAACAAAGCAGTATACTACAGAGAATAATGTAAATATAAATGGTTCGGCAGACGATACATAAATGTATGGCCGCTGCTTTATATATTTCGCTTTGGTCCCGTTGCCCGCTTGATGATGATATACCACCTGACTAATACTCGTAAAAAATTTTCATTAGTTAAAAAGTTATCATATTGTGGCAGAAAATACATGTAGCGTGGATCTTGCCACACGTCCGGTCAGGAGGCCAACGGCCGTACCGTGCTGAAAACACCGGTTCTCGTTAGATCACCGAAGTCAAGCAGCATCGGGCGCGGTTAGTACTTGGTGGGTGACCACCTCGGAACACCGCGTGCTGTTGGCCATCTCGGGTGCGGTATCCCCGTGGTTTGCGCGCTAGATTTGCACGCTGCCACAAATGCCGCCGTGTTCATGCGGAGTACGATCACGTTAAACATGTGGGTCCGTAAGTCCTTCCGAGAGGTTGGTGGTAGGGGAAGGAGGGTACGGTCCCTGTGGATGCCTCCCCCACTGGGTTCCGGTCAAAATTGGGTGGCACTTCCCGGCCGTCCATACAGTTACCTTACACCTTTCTGGTAGGTCGGACGGTCTGGGTCTCAACACGTCCGGTCAGGAAGCAAAATTCAGTAGTAAAATTCATTCCTCAATCGTTGTGCTTTAAAATTTTGCCGTATCGTAAGTTACAATATATGGAAGATTAAAGTTATTCTAAAATGAGGACACAATGTGTATGCAACATTTTATTATAATAACTAAAAAAACCAACTTTAACTTAATTTTCATACACACTATAAACCTCTAATATGGTTCAATTTCCATACAAGTAATAAAACTCGCTCATCATTATCCTTTTATATAAATTACCAAACAATAATTGCACGTTAATAAATATCTTAAAATTATTCTATTAACCTTCACTACTAATCAATCTATTATATACATTACATAAACTACCTTCACATTCCTCTACTAAATTCTTTCTGATTCACCGATAAACTATCATTATTTAGTTCTGAGAGAGATCTGAGGATTCTAAACGATGGACATGAAACATACATAGGCCTACCTCGGTTATTTTATGGGAGAGTCCGCCGTCTCGGAGGATCCCAGGAGTGGCAGACATCATATTTTGGTGTGCACTCTGTGGCTGTCCGAAATCCAGTCTTTGATACTTCTCTTAATTTCAAACTATTTCCAATTTGACATAGCATAGGGTTACACCTACGCCCCTTGTTGCTCCCATTGGTTCGGTATCACCTTTGATATAGATGAGAGGCCCAACATTATTATCATCGTGAGACCGGAGTAGTTATAAATTGCCAGTTCTGCAGCTAACGGAGGAGGCTGTGCAGGTGACTCATGGAGGAGGATTCCTCTTTTGGGAGGGAGTTTGCCTCTTTGGGGAGGAAGTTTGTCTCACTTGGGAGGAAGTTTGGTGAGGCGGTGCACTCGATGGCCTCACTTGGGAGGATCATCTCGGAGGGTCTTTAGACCAACTGCGGAGGCAATTCTACCTCTTCGAAAGAAGGAGATGACCTTTGACCGGAGTGAATTGCCTTGAGAGGGGTGGAACTTCGAAAGAGCCCTCCAAAGGATGAACTTTGACCGGAGGGACTTTTAAAGAGGTGTCGCAATCGCGTTGAGAGAGGAGCACCTCCGAAAGATGAACTTTGACCGGAGTGCATTGCACAATCTGATAATCTGGAAATGACCGGAGTACATTGGTAGACGTGTCGCAATCGCTGACTAACCTTTGGTTGCACAATCACAGGAACTCTTAGCACACGTCCTCCCTCGACGCTGGTCAATGACAAAGTGATCGTTCTTATCAGCATGACGTAGTTAAAGCGCCCTCTGGCGAAAGTTGGTGAGGTGCTGCCACCTATCGGCATTTTTTTTAATTTCCAAAAGAATTTAATTTTCCAGTTGTCAGATACGGGACTCGAACTCGGAGCTGCTTGAATACAAGGATAGTGTCTTATCCACTGTGCCAGCGGGGTCTTACCTCGTAGATTCTTATCGTTGAAGTGATGATTGTGAAAGTAAGCGGGAGATAGATTATTTTCGGGGTTCGTTCGAATCGCTCTGCGCGTTATGAACAGATTGAATAGTGTTTTGAGCTATATTTGTTACAGAGAATGTATCTAATAAATGGGGTACTTATTAATTTTTCGATATGTTACCAACTGTTTTTCAGAGTGTTTTAAAACACATTTAATATTAAGTTATGGACTGAATATAAAATTGTGCGTGAACAAGATTCAATCATTTTAAGTGTTGTGTACTTAAAAATAAAATGTAATACTGCATTATACTTAGCTATTTTCAAAAATTGTGTTAAGTGAATATGATTTGACCATTCTAAGTGTCTGTGTGTGTGTTTAATATATAGCAATGTGATTTTAAGTGTGGATATGTTTAAAAATAAATCTAACAGTATATATCAATATGATTTTTACAATAGTAATAACGAAATGATTTCGAATGTTTAAAAACAAAAATATAATAGTACACTATTTTACGGATTTCCGGTGAACACAAAAATTGTATTAAGTGGATTTAATATAGTGCATAGGATTCAACCATTTTAAGTGTTGTGTACCTAAAAACCAAAATTTAATACTGCAATATACTTAGCTATTTTCAAAATTGTATTAAGTGAACAAGATTCGACCATTTTAAGAGTGTGTGCATTTAACACTACAATTTTTAATATGTACAGACTATGTTTAGCAAGCTTTAAAATAGATTTTACGATTCTAAATATGAACGCAGTATTTTATGAACTAACATTTTCATAGATTGCAAATATGTACATGGCAAATATTTTAGTGAGCTTAGTTAAAGTTTAAATATATAGATACATTCTATATATTTATAGGAGATGTGTATGTATGTTACACATAGCACTAAAAATAATTAACAAACAAATTGAGACTCACGGAGCGACGTCTTCACAGCTTGCCGTCCTATCTGCAAATGAGTTATAACCACTCATTACGCTATTAACAATTAGCTTACATATATGATGTCAGCATTTTGAGCTGTTGCCACTTATTTTTTTTCTTAATGCTATATTTCTAATAACCTTCCTGTGCTAACCAATGATTTGTCACACATAATCTGAATAGTGTAGGTCATGCATGATTTTAATAATATAGAGCATTGTATGTGATTTAACTATTTTTAAAGTGATGGGTGTAATTTAAATATCGAGGTTTAGAATTTAACAAGCTAACGAATCGAACATTTTCACAGATGTGTGTGCACCCCAAAATTTTAGCATTAAGTTTAAAATAAATAAATTAGATAAAAGCCAGCGAATATGATTTGACCATTCTTATAGTGACGGGTGTAATTTTAGTACCATTATAGAATGTAGAAGTGAGTGTACAGTTTCGACTATTTTTACAGGACGACAACACATTTTAAAATCTATTGAATAGGAATGGACCATTTTTCACATACATATACCTAGATTTCAACACCCAGTATTAAAACCTGCTAAACATGAAACGAGTAAGTATTGTGTGAGATTTTATCTCACTAACTTTTAAACTTTTTAAATTTTTAAAAATGTCCGAAATAGTTGTATTTCATCGATAGACATAAATTGTATGGAGTACATTTTTTTTTTTTGAAAAAAATATTCGTTTCGACAGTTTTTAAAATAGATTTCTACGGTTGTACACTACGGTTCTAGAATTTTCTAAATATGAATCGACTGTTTGAACTAGCAATGGTGTTTTTACCGATGTAAATATTTACATGACAATTATTTCGATGAAACCGAGCTTATTTGAAGTTTCTATGTTTGAATATTTAGAAAGATTTTATATATAATTTTTATATTCACACTGAAAATAGTTAACAAAATTTGAACTCACGGAGCGGTGTCTTCACCAGCTGCTGTCCAATCTACAAATGAGTGATGCACTCTCATTACATTATTAAAAATTAGATCTTATCTATAATGACGTCATCATTTTGACGTGTTGCCACCAGGCAGTTATTCTTTCTTAATTACGCATTTTTTAATAACTTGCTATTAACCACCTTATGCTAACCTTTTTTTTTTATTATTATTATTATTTCATATAAGCAGATATTCCATATACATTCTAAATTTGAAGTTATAGTTTTGAAAAAAAACATTAGAGATGTATTTTACGTCTGAATTTGTCCAAGTGAAAATCCGACGATTGCAAATGTATGATTGGAACCTAACATTTCCATGAACACTACTAAAATGTGCTGATCTTATTTTGAAAAATCTGCTCTGTGAGAAAGAATATGTATATGAATACATATTTTGTATAAATACAGATTCCCTCCCCCCCCCCACACACACACCATACACACACACAATATGCAAGCCAACGACTCGCACACTGAATACATTCCAAATCGGCTATATAGCTTATCGCGCTTATCAGTATATTAGATAGTGACCCAAAGTTCATGTTCGCAGAGCCAGAAAATTGCAATGTTATTGTTTTAAGCAGATCACATATTTAAATGAAAAACTTATCAAATTATACAATACATACAAAGGGTGCAAGATCTTAACATTTCAATATTTTAGAATAGTCAGGGATGCGTTTTTTTTCCGTTTAAAATTATCATATTTTAATGAAATTTACCAAAAAATTGCACAATACATAGTGTATGACTATCAAATAAGAGCTAGGTTTTTATTGTTACAACAACGTTTAAGATCATTAAATGACTATATTTTTTTAAAACTGTCTTAAAGAAAAATAGAATATAACTTACTGCTTTTAAGGATATGCGATTGTTAACATTGAATTTAAATGAAATAGTGACCCCCTGAGACAACTACACTACTATGCAATAACATTAAAAATATGAAAGATATGCAATTAACACCTTAAAAGAAACATGTAATGAGTTTTGATATCTTAATGCGAGACATTATTGATATGCACATAGAAATGTCACGATTTCGCGGCTGTAGGTGCATCATAAAACCAACCTGTTCCTAATAAATGGCCACATTTGAATGTACATATTTAACAACACACACACAGAAAATGGCAGAACTAAACTGAGATCTACAACAAAATTTTACACTTATTACAGAATGAATCTCAACTTCGTGGATTTTTAAGACACTGGAGTCGAATTTTCACCGATTCCTAGAGATTGAAACACAACATTGTTTATGAATCTTCATACTTTAGAGAATGGAACATAACTTAGCATTTATTTTGAATGAATAAGGATATTTCAGAATTGTAACATTGATTACAAATTTTATGATTTAAACTCTGTAAAGTGTAAATATCTTTCGTTGTGAAACTCACTGTAGACATTTGATATGATTCGAATAAATCTATTTTTAATTTTTTTTCATATTTTATTTTAAAAAGCGAGATTAGTAAACCTGTTACACTTGAATGCATAGATACATAACCCATAACCATATAACATTTTTAAATGAAACATGGTAAAAAAAAAAAAGAATTAGTTAATGAGCGTAAATAAGGAGTTCAATTTGAAAGATAAAAAACTATTTAATGAATCTATTATCCATAAAATACACATTAACCATTATCTGTTTTACATTAAAACGAACAAGTTAAAATAATTTCCTTATCGCTCATGCAAGTCCTCTGATTTGAATGACTTGAAAAAATTTCTATCATACCAGTAAAAGACTTCTTCATCACGCAACAAAACTTTCTTTGCTATGTTATTAATGTCAAGATTTAGAAGTACTTGTTCAGCCACTCTGTCACACATTTGTAATGGAGTGCTGTAAAGACATTCATGGTAACTTAGATCTTCAATTTGAGCAGCACAGCCAACACATTTGAAAAGTTTCCTTACATGACACATGATGTTGTCATGAATACAAGAGATTAATTGTTCGAATGCGAAATTTTTGTCTCAAATAAGTGATGGTAGAAAGGTTATAGTGTTCTTTATTTTTAATATTTGAGCAAGAAGCCACTCTATAAATATACTTTCAAGTTTTATACTAATGTTGTTAACACAATTCTGTAAACATGCTATCTGATTTTTATCTAAGGTAATATGACACTCTGTTAGACAAAATTTTGAATCATTTAATTGAATTATTTTCTGCAAATGCAGTTTTCCGTTGTCATTGAAACAGAACAACTCATTGCGACTGACGAAAGAGGTATCTGCATATAGAATATTGAATGACCATAATTTTTGAGAAAATTCACTCCATGTAGCAAGTGACAGTGTAACACCTTCACGCGTCTGTATTTATACAAATCATCTGTATTTATACAAAATATGTGTTCATATACATATTCTTTCTCCAGAGCAGATTTTTCAAAATAAGATCAGCACATTTTAGTAGTGTTCATGGTTGGTTGGTTGATTTAGGATTTTTGGCACAAGATCCAAAGAGGATATGCTGCGCCGGACATAAGTAGTGTTCATGGAAATGTAGCGTTCCAATCATACATTTGCAATCGTCGGATTTCCACTCGGACGAATTCAGACGTAAAATACATCTCTAATGTTTTTTTCAAAACTAAAACTTAAAATTTAGAAGGTATATGGAATATCTGCTTATATGAAATTAAAAAAAAAGAAAAAAAAAGGTTAGCATAAGGTGGTTAATAGCAAGTTATTAAAAAATTCGTAATTAAGAAAATATAACTGCCTGGTGGCAACACGTCAAAATGATGACGTCATTATAGATAAGAAATTTGAAATCATTTCGTTATTACTATTGTAAAAATCATATCGATATATACTGTTAGATTTATTTTTAAACATATCCACACTTAAAATCACATTGCTATATATTAAACACACACACAGACACTTAGAATGGTCAAATCATATTCACTTAACACAATTTTTGAAAATAGCTAAGTATAATGCAGTATTACATTTTATTTTTAAGTACACAACACTTAAAATGATTGAATCTTGTTCACGCACAATTTTATATTCAGTCCATAACTTAATATTAAATGTGTTTTAAAACACTCTGAAAAACAGTTGGTAACATATCGAAAAATTAATAAGTACCCCATTTATTAGATACATTCTCTGTAACAAATATAGCTCAAAACACTATTCAATCTGTTCATAACGCGCAGAGCGATTCGAACGAACCCCGAAAATAATCTATCTCCCGCTTACTTTCACAATCATCACTTCAACGATAAGAATCTACGAGGTAAGACCCCGCTGGCACAGTGGATAAGACACTATCCTTGTATTCAAGCAGCTCCGAGTTCGAGTCCCGTATCTGACAACTGGAAAATTAAATTCTTTTGGAAATTAAAAAAAATGCCGATAGGTGGCAGCACCTCACCAACTTTCGCCAGAGGGCGCTTTAACTACGTCACGCTGATAAGAACGATTACTTCAGGGGGGGTGCCACTCCGCTGCCACGAACATGATCTGTGACGTCAGATGGAGTGAACTTGCAATAACGACACAAAGCGCTACAAGATGGCGCGACAATCGCCGCCTGAGATTATATATATATCTCGCCCGAGAGTGCCGGCGAAATATTTTATTATTTCTCAAGCTGTTTCAATCTGATCGTTTGTTGCGTTTAAGGGGACTCATACCTCACCACAACTTATGAGCTGCCTCCATGTTAACCAATGGGGAAATTTGTTTAGAAGATTCCTTCGTAAATTTTACCTGTAAATGTTAACAGTTTGTTCGATATTAAAGGAGAAACACATACGTTTCAGTTGTCGTACGATTTTTTTTAATATTTAAATTTAAAGTGTTTCAAAAATGAATTTAAATGTTAACAACACAACGGAATTTGCCATTAGGAAGCTTCTGTAGCAAGTTTGAAAGGAAATTTGAATATTTGGCCTACAAAAAAAAAATAGTAATACATTTTTCTATTGATATCAGCAAATATTATAATGTTGTCATTATAAAATCTATTTTTAATGATCCAAAAACTATTTCAAGTGCAGATATGTAGAACAGAATTAAGATAAGTTTACGGCAACCCTGTAAGTCACACGTTGTGGGTTGTACAATCTCTGTCTGTCAGCAATAGATCTTTATGTGGGGAGGGTGATAATGTATTTGCTTGACAGCCGTAATCAAGGAAAGTGCAGCCCTCTATATTTCCCTGCTTCTAGAAGCAACAACTCTCTGGTTCTGTGGTTTCATGGGGGACTGGGACAATAGAGTTTTTCCCCAGAATTCGTAGAAGTTTCCAAAGCAGTTTTGTGCAAGATTTCAGTTCAAACCCTTTTGTTGTTGATACAAATCTGTTTTTCATTTTTGAAAGAAATATTTGTCTTTCCAATTCTTTTTTTTTTCTACCAATATTGCAGTACTTCTTGTTGAAAGCATTACATAATTAGTTTTCAGAATGTATAGACTGTCTACAAAAGTGGGTTTAAGATTTTTAGCCCACGGGAGCCGTAGCAAGTGTGCATTATTTTCCTTTTCAGTTCATCACAATATATTTTTACTTTCCCTATATACATAATATATAATACACAGGGAATAATATTGAGGGGGGGGGATCCTAACAACTAAATCAATAGGGTTCCACTAATCATCGAGTGTGAGAATCGTACCAAATTATTTCCAAAGTACTGTGGCATGGTTTAAAATTCAAATACGAGTTTTTGACGGAAGAGTACGTTTCAGGTATCCCTAAACTCGAATCGAACGTATTTGAAGTAATCTGTGTGAGCCTGCGGCCGCGATATCTCATAAACGAATGAAGAGTTTTAGAAATAATTTAATACAACTATCGCACTCAGTGATTAGTGAAACCCTATTGATTTAAAACTCGGTTAGGACGAACATCCCCCCCCCCCATTTTATGAATTTAAAGAAAAAAATAAGGACTTTCAATAATTACAATTACACATTTACAGGCATTTTTTGCTGGAACTTTGGCAAAAAAAAAAAAGGTTCTTTTATCCCGAATTGTAACAAAATCTAATCGGAACCAGGGTCACCCACAAACAATTTACCTATAAAATTCAATGAAATTCGGTCAATTAAATTTTGAGTTAGAGTGAATACAAAATCTGTACGCACACAGACGTCACGCTAAAAATAGTGTTTACTTGTTCTAGAGGTCTCAAAACGTGTAGATCCGTCGAAAACTCGAGTTGGGATTTTCGACATGATTTCAATACTTCCCTATATATTACGATGTACTGCAGAGAAATTAAAAAAAAATTTGATGTGGGCAGCACATGAATTTCCCTATAAACTTTAATTCATCTTCTCCTTATTTATTTATTTAATAATTCATTAAATTGAATTTAATTGTACAAAACACCGAATTTACACTTTTAATCCAATTTTGGTTTTTTGTGTGTGTGTTATCTGGACATATTTTCAAAGGCGGCGTAGCAAACACGCGAAAAAACTAAAATATCTGGAAAACGGCTAATGCTAGAATAATGGGGTTGGTCTTATTCTTTTTATCGTCAAAAATTACTTGCAAAACCAACATTTAATTGATATATTTGAGAATACGTGAACTTTTATTTTATATTTTAATGATTTTTGCGTAGCATTTTGCAAAAAGAAAAAAAAAAATGGTACTGTTTTCCCAAATCTTTCCAGGGTAACCTACAAGAGATTTATCTAACAAATTTTGTGAAATTTGATAAATTAGTATTTTTAGCTATAGTGGATACATGCGATTTTTGTGGTCATTTCTCAAAAGGAGGTAGGTTCTTTTTTCCCGAATCATACCAAAATCTAATTAGCACCAGGATCACCACAAGTAATTTACCTTGAATAATTTTTGAAATTTGGTCAATTACTTTTACAGTGAGAGTAGATACATACATTGCACAGACAGACACACACACAGACGTTACGCTGAAAATGTTTTTTTTTTCGTGTTCTAGGGGTCTCGAAACTTGTAGATCCGTTGAAAATTCGAATAGCGATTTTTGATATGATTCCAATATCTTTCATGTATTGCAGGGAAAGTAAGAAGAAAATGAATTTTAATTTGTAGGCAAAGTCATGTGCTGCTCACATCAGATTTTTTACTTTCCCTACAATATATGGTATATAATATATAGGTAAAGTATTGGAATCGTGTCAATAATCGCAACTCGAGTGTTCGACTGATCTATACACGTTTTGGACCTCTAGAACACGAAACAAATATTTATTAGTTAGAGTGTTTTTTAGTTAGAGTGGATACAAGCATTTGCGGGCCATTTCGCAAAAATTGGCGGGTTCTTTTATCCCGAATCGTACCCAAAATGAATCAACACCAGACTTACCTACCAAATTTTGTGAAATTAGGTCCATTAGTTTTTTAGTTACAGTGGATACAAAATCTGCACAGACAGACAGACACAGTGACAGATGTCACGCTAAAAATGGTTTTTTCGTATTCTAGAGGTCTTGAAACGTGTAGATCCGTCGAAAATTCGAGTTGCGATTTTCGACATGATTCCAATACTTTCCCTATACATTACCATGTATTGCAGGGAAGTAAAAATCTTATGTGGGCAGCACATGACTTTCCCTGCAGACTTATATTAACGTTCTCTTTATTTTAATTAAATTTGTTTCACTTTTAATTCAATTTTCGTTCTCATTCGGTAACCGGACTTATTTTCAAAGGTGGCGTAGATTCCAATTCATATTTTCTTTATTTTTTAATAATTCGTTAGATCGAGTTTAATTGCACCAAATAATACTAAATTTGCATTTTTAATTCAATTTTTGTTTTTATTTGGTAACTAGCAGCATACCCGTTCTTCGTACGGAGTATATAATATAAAGAAACTTGAAATTCATAATCATGCCCAAATTCTTATAGTATACTAAATGACATGTTTAATCAAAATATTCTGTTAAAATATTTAATATAATGCTCCTAAAAAGAAGTTTAAGAATCTCTGTTCTCGCTATATAAAATTATCTTCATGGACATATCTGAAGAATAAAACATCTTGGACCCCTTATGTAAGCAAATATAAAAAAAAATATATGGAATTGAATCAATATATGCAAAATAAAAGCGTTAAAATTGTATGGGACCCGTACTAATTATATACGCGAATATTAGAAAATATAACCTGTATTAGTAGATTACAGGTATAAATTGAAAATACCAATAAACCCGTAATCTTTAATCTGAAGACAGTCATTTATTCCAATATATGTCAAAATTAAAGTGCTAAAATTATATGGGAAGATATACACGTACTACTTATAATGTCCGATTATTAGTAGAAGATTACCCGTTTTGCAATATGAGTCTCAAATGTTTTTTGGTAAAATACAACAGACGACGTAATAAATTGAATATATAATTAATCCCCTTAATCTTCATACCAGAAGACTGTACTTGATTCCAATATATATGCCAATATATGTCAAAATACATGCCAATATACCTGTACTACTTATATTCTCGTAGGTTAGAAGATATACCCGTGCATTCCTAGAAGATTACTCGTACAACGTACAATATGCGTGTGTCAGCAATTTTTGCCGCAATAAAACAATGGCGTAATAACTTAAAAATATCAATAATCCCTGAATCAATAATTCCGGAAAATATCAGTAATAATAATGTTTAAACCTGAAGAGTATAATCCAGTCCAAAATGAAATGGCAATGAAATTTATATTATATACATATCTTCATTATTCAAATCGGAAAGGATTTAATAAAAATCGTCTGCCGCATAAACACATTGGATTTAAATCCGTTGCTAAGCGACATGATATCATTTGCTTCAAATAAATTGGTAGAAAAAATATCGTCTAAATAGTTATATTTCTATGGAACATTTGGCGACAGTTTCGTCAAATTAGCGACATTTTAAAAAATCGCCAAATTTATCGCCAAGTGGGACTGTAGAACTGACAGTTCCACTTTGCGACAAATTGACGAAATATCATCACAATACTATCCCCTAACAAAAAACAATTAATATCATTTATGTAGCACAATTTTATCAATTTCAAGATATTTTTATAGATTTGAAAACATTTTTATCAATTTGGTGACATTTTAAAAATTCGCTAAATGTATTACTAAGTAGGATGGTTGGTCTGACAGATAAATGCTAACCGAACATCATTTCAGTACTCTCTTCTAACAAAACAAAAAAAAATTTCATTGATATGTAGAAGACCCAAACCACACGACCAACCCGAAGGTTTATGGCAGCTGTTTGTGTGTCGTTTATAACAATTTGGCGACATTTCCGTCAATTTGGCAAAGTTTAAGAAAAGTTGTCAAATTAGCGATATCCCTCCAAATTCGTAGCTTTGAATTTGCAGATCTGAATGAAACATTCTTATCCCGTTTCAATATACTAAATGAAAACACTACAATTGTATTAGAAGATATACCCGCTCTACTCTTTTTCTGTTTCAACAATCGGCTATATGAATTTATTGGCTAAACACAATATATGAGTTTAGTAGCTAAATACGATATAAGCTTGAAAACTCTTTGCCTGCTTTTAGTTTTTTCGTATTTTCTCTACGGCACCTTTGAAAATAAGTCCAGTTATCAAATGAGAACGAAAATTGAATTAAAAGTGAATTAAATTTAATTAAAATAAAGAGAACGTCGATATAAGTCTGCAGCGAAAGTCATGTGCTGCCCACATCAGATATTTTTTTTCTAGAGATCTCAAAATGTGTCGATCCGTCGAAAACTCGAATTGTGATTTTCGGCACGATTTCAATATTTTCCCTATATATTGCCATGTATTGCAGGTAAAGTAAGAATATATGTATGACAGTGAAAAATTCCAGTTGCACATTAAAAAATCTGATGTGGGCAGCACATGACTTTTTCTGCAGACTCGTATTCACGTTCCCCATTTCTTCAGTAATTCATTATATTGAGTTTAATTACAGAAAATTACGTCCACAATTATTTTAAAAAATGACACTGAATTGGCATTTTTAATTCAATTTTCGTTCTGAGTTGGTAACTGGACATTTTTTCAACAGTGGCCCAGCGTAAATGCGAAAAAACTAAAATATCTCGAGAACGGCTAGCCCTGATGTAATGCAGTTGGTCTTATTCTTTTCATTGTTAAAAATTGTGTATAAAACAAACATTTAATTAATATATTTGAGCATACGTAGTTTTTTATTTTAGAGTTTGGGGATTTTTCGGGTCATTTTACATGAAAGGGTAGGTTACTTTTTCGGAATCGTACCAAAATCCAATTAGCACCAGGGTAACCCACAAGTGACTTATCTACCAAATTTTGTGAAATTCGATCTATTAGTTTAGGATGGTGGGGGGAGCCCCCTAGTTTATAAAGAAATAATTACAAAGCAACTTTTTATGCAACATTTGGGTTAGATCTTGTATTAAATTCCATGTCACCGATGAAAATCGAATATTCTCTTTCATCAGGGAAGGCTTAGTATATTTTTTCATGGAGGGGGTCAGTATTAAATTCCATGTCACCGATGAAAATCGAATATTTTCTTTCATCAGGGAAGGCTTAGTATATTTTATCATGGAGGGGGTCAGTCCCCTCTGGCCACTGGTTGGCTGCAATCTTGTGTTTCTGTCATGAGCTTCTGACAAGGACTCTGAACTTGTTCACGATGAAATTTGAGCATTGCAAATGGTAGAAATTTGCAGTGTCAACGGAGATCAGTTAGTCTGGCATCGACCCCCCCCCCCCCTCCACCAGTGACTTAAGTCTTGCGTGTATACTCTAAAATTTTTGAAATACGCCAACATCGACAATCTCGATGTCTATTGCAATTACTGTTGATTTAAAGATTTAAATAAACACTAGTTGCCGATGGATATAAAATATTTTACTCTAGTATTTTTGAAGTGGAAGATTTCTTTTTTCTTATAGAACGATGTATGTAATAACAATTCAATAAACAGGAATCTTACGATGTATGCAATCACAATTCAATAAACAGGAATCTTACATTGTCTTTCACATCAGTTTTCCAATTTTAAACCCAATTTGGTGTTATTAATAAATGTTAAAGTAATTCTGCTGCTGGCTCCAACTTTCAAATAAACTTTATTTGAAAATTTACGCAAATTTCCAATAAAATAATCTAATCATCAGTACGATATGGCATCAGACAAGAGCAATTCAAAACTCTTTCTTTCTCTTCAGAGGGCTGAAACTGAACTGGTTTATTCAATGCAGTGCCCATGACCACAAGGCATTGTATCGTGACACTCCCTCACCCGGGATAAGGGTACGGGAATTTATGGCTTTAGTGCGTCCCGAAATAGGATACAAAGAGAGGCTTACTTTTTGGTGTGAAAATCATTTCGATGATGGGCAGCTCAATTAGGAAAAGGGACTGTGAAAACAGAGCTAAAAGTTGAATTCTTGCAACCATGCCATTTTTACAAGCGACATCTAGGGAACAGATTGTCGCGGATTTGAGTTTCATTGAACGGTTAGCGGGGCCTTAAGTGTTGAGACCCAGACCGTCCGACCTACCAGAAAGGTGTAAGGTAACTGTATGGACGGCCGGGGGGCCTTAAGTGTGTACAAGTCAATGGAATGGTCGTAAAAATCTGTAAACTTGTACTTTGAATGCATACTTACAAGTCAATGGAATGGTCGTAAAGATCTGCAAACTTGTACTTTGAATGCATACTTACAAGTCAATGGAATGGTCGCAAAGATCTGTAAACTTGTGCTCTTGAATGCGAGTGCAAAAGTTACTGGAATATGTGTGTGATATTTTATTTATATCTTTCACTGTTATTACTTTGTTATTTTAGTGTGTGTGTGTGTGTACCCAATGAAGAAACTAAATGCCTGTTATGAAACTAAATGCATTTACAGAGGGTATTATTTATACCCTCTGAGGGTATATTTTTCATCATGAATCAATATACTATTATACATTTAATTTATTATTCTGAAAGTATATCATAGTGAGTGTGTTAAACGATTGGTTTCTATATTTTTATATGTTTACATTGAATTTCGATTTGATACAAATTCTCTTTTTGATCTAAAAAAAACTAATAAAATCAAGTGTTTAGCAATAATATAAGTTCTTCAGTATAAAAGCATCAATTAAATTGTTTACTAGTTAGGCATAAGTACATCCCTCCCCCCCCCCCCCCCCGAAAAAAAAAAGAAAGACATAAAACTCTTAGTGTTAGCGTTTTATTTATTGTTTTGATTTAATCTCGCACATTTTGCATTAATTAAATTTCATTACATTACATTTTATTAATTAAATTTTAGTACATTCAAAAAATGAGGGGGGAGGGGTACGATTTAAGAAAATAAACAGGCGCTTGCTCGTATATTTTCATCATGAATCAATATACTGTAATACATTTAATTTATTATTCTGAAAGTATATCATAGTGTGTTTATTAAACGATTAGTTTCTATATTTTTATATGTTTGCATTGAATTTCGATTTGATATAAATTCTCTTTTTGATCTAAAAAACACTAATAAAATCAAGTGTTTAGCAATAATATAAGTTCTTCACTATAAAAGCATAACTTAAATCGTTTAATAGTTAGGCATAAGTACATCCCCCCCCCCCCCTCTAAAAAGATATACAACTCTTAGCGTTTTAATTATTTTTTTGATTTTCAATTATTACAGATAACGTAATCGAAAATAACTTTATTTATATGCATTTAGAAAGAAATTACGCGATGTTTATTTGTGTATAATGAAAGTTTTAGAATGATTGCTTGTTTAGAAAACTTTCCGAACATATTTCTGTAAATTCGTGTATTTAAAACAAAGTTCATTAATAAAAAAAACATCGCGTCCTGTAATAACAATGACAGGTGTCAAAAAGCGAAACGAAACTTTCAGATGATTTATATTTTTCAGAAAGGGAAATACAGTTTTATTATGTATGCACCCTTCCAAAAAACCCCAGTACTGCATATTTAAGTTGTGTTCACGTAAAATTAATGTTATTTGAGTATTTATTTTATATTTTAAATTAAAAAAAATGATTAAATTAATTTTGTTACCACCCTTTAACATTGGAGTCTACCGAGCCGTTCCTGATTTTCAACTCCGAGTGACGTTGCGTCTTTAAGTGCTCTCATTGGCTAGAGGTGAAGTGGCGCAACCTTATAGATATAATAACCTTGCGATTACTTTGTCATTGACCAGCGTCGAGGGAGGACGTGTGCTAAGAGCTTCTGTGATTGTTCAATCAAAGGTTAGTCAGCAATTGAGACACGTCTTCCAATGTACTCCGGTCATTTCCAGATTATCAGATTGTGCAATGCACTCCGGTCAAATGTCATCTTTCGGAGGTCCTCCCCTCTCAACGTGATTGCGACACCTCTTTAAAAGTCCCTCCGGTCAAAGGTCATCCATCAGAGGGCTCTTTCGAAGTTCCACCCCTCTCAAGACAATTTAATCCGGTCAAACGTCATCTCCCTCTTTAAAAGAGGTAGAATTGCCTCCGCAGTTAGTCTAAAGACCCTCCCAGAGGATCCTCCCAAGTGAGGCCATCGAGTGCACCGCCTCACCAAACTTCTTCCCCAAAGAGGCAAACTCCCTCCCAAAAGAGGACTTCTCCTCCATGAGTCACCTGCACCGCCTCCTCAGTTAACTGCAGAACCGGCAATTTATAACTACTGACCGGCTTCCAAAGAACACGTGCTACTGGGGCGGTCAAGTGATCAGCTTCGTTATTGACCAAACCTCGGCGCCCTATGAAACCTTAGCATCCTCTCTTGAACAGCAAAGTGGCGAGAAGCCGTTCCGTTGCAGGTGCAAGTAGAGGGAATCTCGCACAAATTGTGTTGTTCATTCAGGGGCCCTCTCTTTAATCACTGATCTCCTCTTCATTACAATGTTACATTTGCGTTAAATATCAATATAACAATACGGATGCTGGATTTTCATTTTTTACCAAACATTGTTAGAGAGGATGGTGTCCCCATTCCCCTCCTCCTTATCTCCGCTTATGTAGCTGTCATGGATATATTTCTCGTCATTGTGCGGGAATCTCCCGATTTTTCATATTTAGAAATTGATGGATATGGTATGTTGATTTAAGCTACCAGTTAAATATACGCATAGAAGAATATCATAAATACACGCATAGAATCCAGTAAGAAATCCTTTAATGGGGGGGGGGGGGAATCCCTTAAAATCAATTAAAATATTCCTTATTAGGAGAAAAATAAAACCTTAGAATCCGCTAAAAAATACCTCTGTGTATAAATAAATCCCTTAGAATTCACTAAACAAGCAAGCCCCTTATCAGGAGAAAAATCACTATGAAACACCAAAATCCTAAGGAAATCAGTGCATTCATTCGATACACCACTTTAGAGGGAGAAAAATCAGTAAGAAAAGTCATAAAAAGCAAAATATGTACTTATCAAAGGATTAAAACACACACGCTATCAGTAAACATCCTCTACATACCATATGATCACTCCTTTCAGTAATTGGGAGGGGGAGCTAGTAGGGTTAAGGCGGAGAGTTCATCAACAGGAAAGGAGCCCAGTATGCTATATGCTCTTCCTGCAGGAGCATACCTCACGGATAGTTCGATTCCCACCTCTGTCAAAAGTGTCGCCGTGTTCACGCGGAGTACGATCACGTTAAACATGTGGGACCGCAAGTCCTTCCAAGAGGTTGGTGTTAGGGGAAGGAGAGTACGGTCCCTGTGGATGCCTTCCCCACTGGGTTCCGGTTTAAATTGGGTGGCTCTTCCCGGCCATCCATACAGTTACCTTACACCTTTCTGGTAGGTCGGACGGTCTGGGTCTCAACAACAACAACGAGGTGTGTTCCCAATTATCAGTTCATAAAAACCCTATCAAATTTAGAACTGTCACTAGTGACCATAATACTTATTCTACTACTGCTAGCAAATAACTATACAAAATTGTTTAAAAGAATTGAGTGACATTCTAAGTTACTCTAGGAAGGATTATTTTAATCTAGATAATAGCAAAGAATTGATTAATTAATTAGATACAATAGGTAATATTTATGGTTTACAAACTTTTGATTTTAAAGATCTCTTTAATCTCTCTATATTAAAAAAAAAAGTAGGTTGACAAATTTCGAGTTTCACAAGTTTCTCTGTCATGTAGCGCAAAAGCTATAGCATACAAAAATTTGAAATTTGGTACATTTGTAGAGAAATATTAGGGGAATGTCGCATGGTAAACCCATGAGCCAATATTTTCGGGAATGCGACCTAGAGTCTTCTTATTTATTTTGGGGGTCAGCCTTTCCGTTCGGCCATCTGCACTCGAAATAGAAAACCTGGATGTCGAAGCTGCTTTGGATCTCGGATTCGTACCGAAAGATTTAACGTCCTTTTCGGAAGGGTCATAGGGTCCTCGGCGACTTTCAATTAGTGGCCGAAGGAATATCAGTTTCGCAGGGGCTTGAGAAGGGGCTTTTTGTTTTTGGAAGGCCTAAAGCCAATGGCGGTGCTTTGGGGTCAAGAGGTTAAGTCCCTGAATCCAATGGGATGTTTGTATGCGCCTCAGGGGCGTGTTTTAAAATCTTGGAGAGAGAGAGTTTTTGAGAAATTTGAAAGAGGAGCAGGGAGAAGGTTTTGTGTTGTGAGTGAGAACAGATACTCCAGCAGCATTGTCCTCAACCATGAGAGGCTGTTCATTCAGCGAATGCTCGGTGAGTTCCACATTTAAGGGCCTATGCCCGATTTGCATATTTTCTCTCTCTCTCTCCGGATTTAAGGATATTTAAAATATTGCATAGGATTGTTTAAATTTAATTTTTAATTACCATCTTTCACATTTTAGTCTATGAGACTACATATACGTTTGTAATTGTTTATTTGTTATCTTAAAGGGGTATACTTTCATTTTGAATATTTTGAATCAATTTTGTTGTAAATATTTTATATAGTGTAAATAAATTAATGTTTGTAAATACACATAAATACACACGGCCTTTTTTCTTCTTCGCGCTCTTACCGGGCGTGTCCTAAAAAGGAAGTTACCTTAGGACAAATAATTTGGTGCCTTAGGCCAGGATGAATTTGGTTGGGTTCAGTAACGAAAGAAAATAAATTGACGCCAACGAACTGGATAAGAATTATGTTTGGTGCATTGACCAAGAAAAATTTTTTTTTTTTGAAAGATGGTAAAAATAAAGCAAATAATAGATGTCAATATCTGCAATAATTTTTTTTCCCTAGTAAAAAATAAATTTTAATATGAGAAATTTAGAAGAAATTTTTAAACATTGGATAAAAGTAGAAACTGTTTCATTTGCCATGAAAATATGTGCTATTTTAATGTTACATTGATAAAATACGAAGAATTGAAATTGGTGAGAGTTATGTGTATATATATATTTTTTGGTTTTCATATATATCATTGATTGCATTGTTACACATAGACGAGGTTTTAAATTTTTTGTTTGTTCACTAATATTTTTCAATTATGCCAAATACGGTAAATTCCAACGGTGCTACGGGCAATTCTTCCAAAATTCCCGGGTTAACCTATTTATTAAACACTTTTGATGGCGAACAGGATTGTAGCGCTTTTATAGAGCACTTTGAAGCTTTGAGTATCCTTGGGTCATGGAGCGATGAGGAAAAACTCGCGATCTTTAAATCGAGACTCCGAGGTCAAGCTAACGATTTTTATGTGAATTCTCAGCAGCTCAGGCGTGAAACGTCTTTCAAAAATTTCAAAAAAGTTTTTCTAGACTATTTTTCTAAAGAACAATCCATAACTTCAAAACAAATTCTTTTCTCCACAGCGAAGCAGAATCAGGGAGAAACGATAAAATCTCTAGCCCACAGAATTACAGCGCTAACGCTAAATTATATAGGTGACACGGGTGACAATGAATCGACTAGGCAAATTACAGACAAATTAAAATTAAGTAAATTTTTAGAAGCACTAAATGCTGATTTTCAAAGCGAAATTATACGCGCAAATCCTCAAGATTTTAACAAAGCTGTAGAACTGGCTATTAATTTGGAACAAGCTAATTTAGCAATGGCCCCATCCCTAAATAATATTACTAAACAAGATCCGTTCGAAGCTATTGATAATTTGCGCAAAGAACAAAATGCTTTCAACGGACAACTTATGCAGACTCTAATGGAGGAGATAAATAGTTTGAAATTAAACAGACCTGCCAAACAAAATGAGATGCACACCCAGGAAATAAGTATATGTGGATATTGTGGGAAGAAAGGGCATTACATGAAAATATGCTATCAGTACAATAAAGAAAGGGCAGCCCGTCAATATAATGACCAGCCAGATTATTCAGCCAGAGCGGTTTCGCCGCACAGAAACTTTTCGTACGAGAAAAATAGGCAGTCTCGCCCCCCGCAACCTTGGAACTCCCACGAGCAAAGAAAAGGGGACAATTTCTATGCAAGAAAGAGTAATGACAGGAGAGGATTCAGTAGGCCGAACAGAACGTTTGAAAATTCGCAAACGGAGAGGGAAAATAGTACAAAGTCCTATGAGAGAGAAAATAGAAATGATTATTCCACAGAGAGAAAGGGGGAATTTAAAAATTATAGATCTAGTAATTTAAACTAGAGTCGAGGGTTTGTGGACAGACAAAACGGGTCAAACTCTCAAGTGATATTACAAATCCCGATAAAAATTTTGATTTAGAAACACATGAAATTGTAGCTTCCGCGTCGAATTTTGAAAATATCCCAAATTTACCCACGACATACATACAGATTGATAAAAGTAATTATAGAATGCTTATTGATAGTGGCGCAAGTGTATCCATTATGTCTTTTAAAACTTTTCAAAACATAAAGCAAAGAATTAAAATTACATATATTTCCCGCGCGGTAAAAATTTCGACATTGAGTGGCCAGAATATTGATTATGTAAATACAATTGAAATTCCGTTTAAAATTAATGGGAAACATTTCAAACAAATTTTTTATGTAACGACAGCAAATTTCCCTAACACGTATGTCGGAATCCTTGGCTACGATTTTTTGAAAAGAAACCATGCTATTATTGATACACAAAAAAATGAATTACAAGTACTAAATGATAAAATCCCCATAAACCAGGAGGAGCACAGGTTTCCACAAGCGGACATAGAACATCAGGACGCCAAGATGAATAATATTGTTAGAGTCAAAAGCAAGATATGTCTGAAACCGAATGAATCAAAACTGGTACGGGTTGTATCGGACACTTTTTGCGAGGATAACACGCAGGTTTTATATGAACCCATTGAGAATAATCAGAGATTACAAATCAACTGCGCTGTTGTAAATATAGAAAATAATTCTTTTGATATACAGGTGCAAAATATATCTACACATGCTTTAGATTTAAATAAACATATGAAATTGGGAGGATTTACACAGGATTTTGAAATTACAGAAAGATTCGAAAATAAAACTACGCAACAAAGAGTAAATTTTTAAGTTTAATAAACAAATAAATAAATAAATAGGCCTTTTAACAATTGTTGATAGGATATATAATTTGACCTTAGGCACATATTTTTCTGCGGGCAGAATTGTGTGATGTTTGGGATTTAGAGTGTATATTTCTATATTTTGGGGATTGAATCAAACTGTTTGGGTGATCAACAAAGGGTTTTTTTCATCTCCTGATGACACATAACGTTGAAAGGATTTATTTTAAATAAATAAGCAAAAAGTATTTCATTTTTTTTTGTATCTCTTAACTTTTTTATTCAATATTTTTATCGTCTATAAAGGGTACTTTCCTACATTCACTTATATTTTACTTTTGTTAAAACACACATAATTTAATAAATTATTCGGAATAGAAAATTGATAGGTTTGTTAGATGGTTAGGCTCAAAAGGGGATCAATTTTTGTATACAATAATTTTCTTAAATCGTTACACGTAGTACTGTAAGTGACAGTTGCCGGCATATTTTCTGAACGCATGGAGATTTTTTTTAGTTTCTATGGGTAGTTTAGTAAAGAAAGGTGAGATTTGCTATTTTTTTTTCCTTCGGGTATGTTGAACGCGAACAAAGCATTGGAAGATAAAAAGTTATAAAATGTAGGTGTGGGAGAATGCAGTTGGATAATAATATCACTAATTTAGCATTTTTAAGTAGTGTTTCTAAAAAAAAGAAAGAAAAGAAAGGAAAAATATATGGTGTTTTCTCTTGTGATTTGGTTTTATTGTTAGGGTGTTATCTCTTTACCTACCTAAATGGTCATGGTTAAATATGTATTTTTATAGTTAATAATAGGCTAGGATATAGTGTGGTTAGAATGATAGGGGTATTTTTTCATGATAGATGGAATGGATAAGATATAAAATTGAAGGTCAATGGTATTTCATTTTAAAAAAAGGGGGAAATTTATATTTTTAATGTGAGGCTAGTGTTTATTTGAGGAAAATATGGCTTAATGCATAAAGTGGTGAAAGTATTAATAAAAAGTGTGATAAAACCCTTTTTGTAAAGAAATAAAGGAAGTGAGGAAATGAGTGAATAAGATGATTTTGCTTAGTGAAACAAAATTTTAGCACTTAGAGTAAATTTTCCCTTCGAATGTAAGAAAAGGATTTTCGTTTATCAGGCAAAATTTTGCGAGCTGTGGTTTTATTTTCTGAAAGGTACACGTTTGGGAGTTATTTTGGTTTTTTTTCATACAAACTAGCGAATAAATAGAAGAAAAAAAAAAAAAAAAGAGTTTTTTTTTATGCAGTAAGACACTGTCATTTTGAGATAAAGTCAAGTTTTAAGCGACGGGTTAGACATAGCTAAATGAAAAATTTTCGAATGGGTTGGAAACATTCTTTTTTTCGCAGGGAATGTATAATTTTCTGTAACTTGCAATTAATGAGATATTTTAATGTGTTGGATGATTTTGTTTTTTTTTTTCTTTGGATAGAAAATTTTTAGTTTAGATCATGTAATTTAATTATGAAAATTTTGTGTGATATTTTATGGTTTTGAATTTTTGAATTTCATGGTATATGAAACATGTTTTTTAACGTAAAGTTGCCTTTGGCAGTAAGGTTTTTATATGTAAGGGAGTAAAATTTTATACATTTTTACTTTCATGTTCATGCATTTAGAAATTTTGCATTTTGTTTTAAAATATTTTGTTCTCGGAGGGAGAGAAGAATAAAGTGCATATTGGCTAGGTCTCTTGGTGGTAACTTTGCCGTCACTAAGGCCAGTCTATATATATATATATATATATTTTGTATTTTGTAAAAAAATTTTTCATAATACTGTTGAAGCAGTTTGTACAGCACGTAAACTCCAAGGTGATGCGCACGGAAGGGGCTATATGATATGTTCATTATGATATGTTCATATGATATGTTCATTTCAACAATTTTCATCTCGGGTCAGCAGGTGACCGGATGTTGGCACATGCCAACACTATATAAACAATTTTTGATGACGGAATAAGGCATTGTAATATGTCGATATGTCGTACAGATCAACACAGAGTCAATTACTGTGTTGGTTTTCCTCTATGGACGGAGTGCAGAAGATTCCACCGGTGTTTGTTTTTTCCTCTACGGACGGGGTGCAGAAAGTGCACGATACCACACGAAAGAACTGTGTCCTGAACTGTGCGGGGTGACTGCGTTCTTTTCAGTACTGATGTTAAAAATGTCACAATACGCACATTGGTCACAAAAATATGTAGAAATGTGCTACACAATGGATAGCAATTTTTGCCATTATAGAGCATTTGGCATCAGTTTTTTTTTTTTTTTTTTTTTTTTTTTTTTTTTTTTTTTTTTTTTTTTTTTCAGTTTATGCCAAGTACAAGGCGTATAAACATTTATAGCCACAGACATGCCTTTCGTTATAAACAATTTACATGTATCAGACTTTGTATACAGATATGGCAATTACACGTTCCTGGGATTTCTACCGTCTGTTTTCTACTGTTTCCGTGATTTCTACTGTCTTGTTTTACAATGTATACATTTACACGTTTCCAGTTTTCTACAGGACAGTTTTCTACAGTTTTACATATTCCAGTTTTATATACTGGGAAAATTTGCCTACGTTTTCAGTTTTCTACAGTTTTCCACTTTCCAGTTTTCTACGGGTCCAGATTCCAGTTATTTTTATTGCTGCCACACATCAAACTTTGTGTTTATTTGTTTACAGTACAAACGGTTCCAGATGCCAGTCAATTTGATTTCGTAAGGGCAGACATCGGACATTGTGTTCAATACTTTACTATGTGTTTATGGGGTGTGCACAGAATAGACACTCCTCATCATTGCGGTCAATCAACAACAACTTTTGGTGATAAACTTTCTACACAGTGGTAATTTTCCATAATCACTTATCATAAACAAGGAACGTATGCAGGTATGATAATTTTTGTAAGAAGAAGTGGCCAACAAAATACACAACAATTTTCAGGGATGCCTGATCCCAATGCTTTTGCCTTCTGGTGCACAATTTGAAATAAACTTTTGGAGAACTAAAAAACATTATCAGTGAGAAAAGTAATTTAGTTTGAGTGACTTTGTACAGCCTTGTGCAACACAAATAACAGACTTTCTGATTTGTTGTCCTGAATTCATCAATTTGTTTTATATTTTGATTTTATTGGATTGTGTTTATATTGACAATTGTTTTTTTGTCTTTTATATGCAATACTAGCAGCATACCCGTTCTTCGTACGGAGTATATAATATAAAGAAACTTGAAATTCATAATCATGTCCAAATTCTTATAGTATACTAAATGACATGTTTAATCAAAATATTCTGTTAAAATATTTAATATAATGCTCCTAAAAAGAAGTTTAAGAATATCTGTTCTCGCTATATAAAATTATCTTCATGGACATATCTGAAGAAACATCTTGGACCCCTTATGTAAGCAAATATAAAAAAAAATATGGAATTGAATCAATATATGCAAAATAAAAGCGTTAAAATTGTATGGGACCCGTACTAATTATATACGCGAATATTAGAAAATATAACCTGTATTAGTAGATTACATGTATAAATTGAAAATACCAATAAACCCGTAATCATTAAATCTGAAGACAGTCATTTATTCCAATATATGTCAAAATTAAAGTGCTAAAATTATATGGGAAGATATACACGTACTACTTATAATGTCCGATTATTAGTAGAAGATTACCCGTTTTGCAATATGAGTCACACATGTTTTTTGGTAAAATACAACAGACGACGTAATAAATTGAATATATAATTAATCCCCTTAATCTTCATACCAGAAGACTGTACTTGATTCTAATATATATGCCGATATATGTCAAAATATATGCCAACATACCTGTACTACTTATATTCTCGTAGGTTAGAAGATATACCCGTGCATTCCTAGAAGATTACTCGTACAACGTACAATATGCGTGTGTCAGCAATTTTTGCCGCAATAAAACAATGGCGTAATAACTTAAAAATATCAATAATCCCTGAATCAATAATTCCGGAAAATATCAATAATAATAATGTTTAAACCTGAAGAGTATGATTGATACTATCCAGTCCAAAATGAAATAGCAATGAAATTTATTTTATATACATATCTTCATTATTCAAATCGGAAAGGATTTAATAAAAATCGTCTGCCCAATAAACACATTGGATTTAAATCCGTTGCTAAGCGACATGATATCATTTGCTTCAAATAAATTGGTAGAAAAAATATCGTCTAAATAGTTATATTTCTATGGAACATTTGGCGACAGTTTCGTCAAATTAGCGACATTTTAAAAAATCGCCAAATTTATCGCCAAGTGGGACTGTAGAACTGACAGTTCCACTTTGCGACAAATTGACGAAATATCATCACAATACTATCCCCTAACAAAAAACAATTAATATCATTTATGTAGCGCAATTTTATCAATTTCAAGATATTTTTATAGATTTGAAAACATTTTTATCAATTTGGTGACATTTTAAAAATTCGCTAAATGTATTACTAAGTAGGATGGTTGGTCTGACAAATAAATGCTAACCAAACATCATTTCAGTACTCTCTTCTAACAAAACAAAAAAAAATTTCATTGATATGTAGAAGACCCAAGCCACACGACCAACCCGAAGGTTTATGGCAGCTGTTTGTGTGTCGTTTATATCAATTTGGCGACATTTCCGCCAATTTGGCAAAGTTTAAGAAAAGTTGTCAAATTAGCGATATCCCTCCAAATTCGTAGCTTAGAATTTGCAGATCTGAATGAAACATTCTTATCCCGTTTCAATATACTAAATGAAAACACTACAATTGTATTAGAAGATATACCCGCTCTACTCTTTTTCTGTTTCAACAATCGGCTATATGAATTTATTGGCTTAACACAATATATGAGTTTAGTAGCTAAATACGATATAAGCTTGAAAACTCTTTGCCAAAATAAATGAAATTGATCGCAGTCAGCAATTAATATAATTAAAAGAAAAATCAAACCGTCCATTCATAAGATATACTTTTATATCCATTTATCCATTTATTTATTATTTAAATCGAAAAAAAAA
The DNA here is from genome assembly GCA_951213105.1 of Amaurobius ferox. NCBI lineage: Eukaryota > Metazoa > Arthropoda > Arachnida > Araneae > Amaurobiidae > Amaurobius > Amaurobius ferox. The sequence goes on along the minus strand of OX578133.1, from coordinate 125,548,336 downwards.
TAATAAAAACATTAGCAAACACATTTAATTTAATTGCGATGCCGAGCAACATGATATATCCTCCTAAAATGTTAAAATTTATTAACCACTAACAGCACACCCGTTATTCGTACGGAGTGTATAATTTAAAGAAACTTAAAGTTCGCAATCATCTGCAAATTCTGTTAAAATATTAAATTTATTGCTCCTAAAGAGAAGTTTAAGAATATATGTTCTCACTATTCAAAATTATCTTCACGTTCAGATCTGAAGAATAAAACATCCTGCCCCCTTTTGTAAGCAAATTTACAGAAGAAAAAATAGGAATTGAATGAATATATGCAACCCCGTACTAATTATATTATCGCAGATCAGAAAATATGCCAATGTGTTAGTAGAAGATTACCCGTATTACAATATGCGTCTCAAAAATATTTGCCAAAATAAAAGAGATGACGTAATAAATTGAAAACATCAATAATATCCGTACCCTTTATACCAGAAGGTCGTAATTGATTCCAATATATGCCAATATATATCAAAACATATGTCAATATACCTGTACTACTTATATTCTCGTAGATTAAAAGATATACACGTGTATTTGTAGAAGATTCGTACAACATACAATATATGAGTTTAAACAATTTTTGTCATAATAAAATAATTGCAAAATAACTTGAAAATATCAATAATCCTTGAATCAATAATCCCCGAAAATATCAATAATAATAATGTTTAAACCTGAAGACCGTAATTGATATTATCCAGTCAAAAATGCTATAAGAAAAATCAAATCGTTCTTTTCTAAAATATATTTTTATATCCATTTATTTATTATTCAAATCGAAAAAATAATTATTAAAATTAACAGACAGATTTAATTTAATTGCGTTTCTGAGTAACATGATATAAGATAGAATCTTATAACATGTTAAATATGTCATATCTTATAACATAAACTGCGAAATTAAATAATGATTTTGATTTCTCTATACTTCTGATTGCTCCGTAAAAGCGTGTTTTAAATAAACCATGAACCATGGAGATAGATTTCCCCTTTAAATCATGTTTCAAACAATTCATGTTTTCAGAAAGTGACTAATTAACGCAAAAAATCTCCCATCAAACTCAGAGATTAAATTTTAATTCACTTTCAAACGATTTTCAAGCTTTGCGTTTGGATAAACCACGGAGATAGGGAGTAGAACTCCTAGGAAAAAGTTCCGTTTTTCATTAATATATCGACAACCCCAGGTCTTAGAAACTCGAAACTTGGACAAAATTTATGGGGGGATATTTCAAGGCTATTCACCAAATTTCATTAAATTCGGTTCAGCCGTTTTTCCGTGATGATGAGACAAACGAAAATTTCGTTTTTTACTAATATCTCGAGAACCACTGGTCGTAGAAACTCAAAACAAGGATATAATTTTAAGTGGGGCTATTTCTGGGCTACCCACAAAATTTCATCAAATTCGGTTCAGCCGTTCTCCCGTGATGGTGTGACAAACAGACAGACAGACAGACAGACAGACAGACAGACAGACTCGTGAAGCGAGCTTAGCGAACGTTCGCGAGTAGGAAGCGAAGGTGCTGGCAAGCGTAGCTGGCAGGGTATGAAAGCGTCAACGACCACTGGACACGTAGGAGATATTGTGAACCGGCCGGGTTGAAATAGCTAGCGGTACCAGTTCGAGGACGGGTGAATGTCAGTTAATAAGGAACAGTCCATACGAGCGTAATACGCCTGCGTAGCAGGTGGCACTAAAATGCTCGCGAAGCGGGCGTTAGCGAGTTACGAGTGTTGGCAAGCGTAGCGAGACATGACGGGGCTCAACGGGCATATTACGCCTACCCCAACTTCCGTATTACGCCTGCGTAGCAGGTGGCACTAAAGTGCTAACAAAGCCAGCTCAGCGAGCATGGGTGGAGCCCAGTGGGCATATTAAGCCTGCGTATCAGGTGACACTAAAATGCTCTTGAAGCGAGTTCAGTGAGTGTTAGCGAGTTGGAGGCGAAGCCTTTCGACTTGCAAATGCAGTTACGGTGGCTAGCAAGCGTAACGAGGTGGCTGGCAAGCGTAACGAGGTGGCTGGCAAGCGTAACGAACCCAACGGGCATATTACGCTTGCGTAGCAGGTGACACTAAAATGCTCTCGAAGCGAGTTACTGGGGTTGGTAATCATAGCAAGCAGGGGGCGCAATCCTCTAGTATTATAAATATTCAAAATCTTTATGATGTAAATTTAGCACTATATAATGCATTTATTGCAATAATTATGATCATATAAAAATTCGAAATTTTCCCAAACTTTTCCATTTTGTATTATTTAATCATTATAATTTTCAGGGTAATAAATTATACTACGGGTATTAGGTATTATACTACGGGTATTAGGTTAAGGTTGCTGTATTAATAGGTTTTTAGCTAATTTACATTTTTAACAGTATGAACATACTTTCATATCTGCTGTATTTCAGCAAGATGTAGGCGATGAAATTCCCTATGTTTGGTAAAAGTCAAACAATAAGAATGTTTTATAGAGATTTTTGACAGATAAGAATTTAAACATTCAAGAAATTTTAACTTTATTTTTCGAATCCCAGAAAGAGGTTTTTGAGTGATAAGAACTTAGACATTTAAGAAATTTTAACTTTTATGTGTCAACGGCAACAGGAAACTATTTAATCGTTGGCAACGAAGTAGGTAGGTCTAAAATATGATGATTCATAAGGTGAATATTCAAAAATGGAACGAACACTAACGCTACACGGTGTCGATTTTGTGAAGTAGGAGAAATTTTAAGTCATAGAAAAAAAAATTTACTTTGGAGGTTCTTGAGTGATAAAAATTTCAACATTTTAGGTGGTTATGATATATGTACACTTCTTTACATGACATGATAATACAATGATTCGGAAACTTTTACCGATAAGCACTTTTAGTTGGTGAAGCATTTTTTTTTTTTTTGTGGTAACGATACACATTTTTGTTGATGGTAATGAAGTATGCCTAGAATACGATGATTCATGAAATGGTAATACTAACAAGAACTTAGAAATTTGAGAAATTTTAACTTTTTATTGATGGTAACACTAAATTATTTTTGCGGTGACATTTGCACATAAAGCTTACTGTGACAGTGACTTTCAGTTTTAAAGTGATTAAAATGTAAAGGCAGAATACTTTTACAGTTCTTATCTGTTAAACCGTATGACTCATCACATTCTTACTTCGTTGTCGCCGCAAAAAAGTTTACTGTTGCCACCGTAAAAAATTTGTGTGTTCCTTCTACTTTGTAAAATGAACCCAGTATGACGCTAGTGTTCGTTCCAATTCTAAGTATTGTTCTAATGAATCAGTCTGTTCTAGGCGTACCTCGTTACTACCGGCAAAAGAGCATTTTTTTCAAAATTTCCAAAATTTTATCAGATAAACCTCATGACTTTGTAAAATCGACACCGTCTGGCGTTAGTGTTCCTCTCACTTTGTAAAATCGACACTGTGTGATGCTAGTGTTTGTTCCAATTCTAAATATTGTTCTCATGAATCAGTCTATTCTACACGTACCTCATTGCTACCGGCAAAATATATCTGTCATTACCTAAAATTTCACAGTTCTTATCAGTTTTAAACCTCATAAGTCATCACATTCTTACTTCGTTGTCACTGCAAGAAAAGTTTAGTGTTGTCACCGCAAAAAAGTTTAGTGTTCCCACCTCAAAAGACAGTTTAGGGTTATCGCTGCAAAATAAGTGTTCTCTTAAAATTTCATTCTTATTGTGCCGATTGTTAATTTTGTTGATTAAAATTAATATTGTCAAAAATGCATTTTACATTAAATTAATTATTTATTAGTATATTAATTATACATGTAATCTGTTCTAAAACTTACTGCTGTGTACATTGCGTTGGTGGCCGCAAAACCCACCTATTTCTGTGCTTAACGGGATACTAAGTTAACAAACTAAAAATTAAGGTTAATAGTAAAGGAACAAACATTTATTTATCACATACTCAATTTACACTCTTTAGTTTTACAAATTAAATAAATATCACAATAGTGGAATACATCTCAATGGTAGTTCGGGGGGTGTAATGCCAGATGAATTGATATTTGGTTGGAGCACGTGGTGGGATGCATTAATTAGCTTTTCCTTAAAAACACAAATTTAGACAAAGAGGTTATCCTCATATAGTTTAATTGTACGGTACCTGATCTTCTTTCATATAACTTGGGTAACACCGATGCTTTGTCACACTTTACACTTGTAATACCAGATGAACATGAGCTCTCCTTCGAATTCCTATATCAGAGACGCACACACAACTCTTAACTCTGCTACCGTCGCTTCTTCTTGACTAGTCTAACTCCAACAGCCTGCCTTGACCAATTCTGACCCCCACTTCGAGCAACTCTCACTTATATCCCTTTTTCGGTCGGCGGTCCACGTGCTGAAATGTAGAGCTGAGGGCTAATCCGTAGACATGGCGTCGCCGTCTCGGTTGCCGCCAAACGGCTTAGCGTGGTATGTAAACATGGGCGTGGTATGTAAGATATGGGGCCACCTGTATATTATCGCCCATCTGCTTAGCGTGGGGATAATCCGCCCGCATTCCTGGTTCCATTATTTTTTAATCCTTCCAAATATTTATTACTTTACATTTCTGGCATTACACTTATCACTGTACAAAGTTTTCTCCTTAAAAATGAGGGAACCTTCCTCATTGCCCACTATTGCCCGGTTAGCGCAGCACGCACTTTTTATCATTACTCACGTTTGAGACATGCTGGGACTGCAATCACAGCCTTCTCAGAATACTACTGAATTAACTGACCAGTTGCAACATGGCAGAATCTTTCACATAGGGATATATGCAAGTTAATTGACTCTATGCCGCACCAGATATCGGTTTGTATAGCTGCCAGGGGAAGGTTTACCACTTACTGAAATATTATTTTCGTGTTTCCACCATTTCTTAATAAAAGGTTATTGCTCCGAAATTCTAATCATTAGCATATCTCCTCTCACGATGCCGAGTTTCACGGCTGTAGCTCAATTTCTTATGGGTGTATATATATATTTTTGCAACAGAGTGCGTATATATATATATATATATATATAATTACTTTTAGTAGGTTATTCATCTTCCCATATTATTAATAACAGCTATCATTTAATTCAAAAATTAGACAGTATAAATATAATGGGATTTCAAACATCCAATTTTAAGGACTTATTTAACAACATTGATATTAAAGATCTAATTAATACAATTTGGGATTTAATTAAATCTCTTTATAATAGTAAAAATTTGGCTTTTGATCATTCCTTTGTGCACCACCTTCTCAAGTGTGTTTTATTTAATAATTACTTATTGCAAAGCAATAAATTATATCTACAAATTAAGGGAGTTTCTCAGGGTGAGACTGGTAGTTCTTCTCTAGCAAATCTTTACCTAAATCACTACGAGTCAAGATTTAAAAGTTTTGAGTATGCTGCCTACCGATATATTGATGATATCCTTCTGATTGAGGCAGCTTCCTCATCAAATGAAATTGGTTTTAATTTCTATCCCTCTAAAATTCTAATGAAAGCGATAACTCTTTGGATTTAACTCTTTCTCTCTCTTGATAATTAATTTTCATTTTTGTCAAATATTTTTAACAAAAGAACTAGCTTCTCTTTTAAAATACACAAAACTCTTGTATGAGTAAACAAGTGTACAAAAAAAAAATATCTTAAATAATCAATTTCATAGAATATTTAAGTTATGGGACAAAATACACTTTGGTAGCTATCTAGCAGATTTATTACAAATTTGTAAGGCTGTATCTTATCCTAATAAATTTGTACATTATCACATTAGAAACTTCAATTTTAAATAATATTTAGTTTTGCTTTAGATAATAACCTTTTGTGCACACAGACTTTTTACATAAATATAATTCTTTCTACATTTGAATAATAATTGTGTTAAGATTTAGATTAGTATTATTTCATAATATATAATTTTCTCCATTCCCATTTATTTATTTATGGATTTATTTCTTTAATTTCTGGTCTAAATATGTATCAATTATTCACACGTTTTTCCCAATCTGTCTCATTTCTTGTTTATCTCCTATGATTCTCATCAGATGGCGTTATTTCCATTTTTCTATCAAATCTATTGTATCTCTAAATGTGCCATTTTCAAAATTCTATTTGCAATCAGCATGGAAAGGTACGTCTTTATATTCTTTGATTTTCTCTCATCTCATATCCTATGTCAATATTGTAAAAATTTGTTAACTATAGCTTTTAACAACTTTCTTCCTGTCATTTCCATTTATGTCTTTATGGTTTATACTACAAAACGCATTATGAGTATTTCCATGGATGTAAAGATCCCTAAAGAGTAGCATTTATGGAAGCTCTATCCAATTCCATCTATTGATTTTACTTCTTTTCATCATTTTATTATTTTTTATTTTTCTCTTTGGGCATCTAGCAATTTCATTATCTATTTGATGTTCCTGCTTAGGTCTAGTCATGCCTTTCCTTATTGTTCGTGTAATATCTATAATGTATATTATTTTGATTTTCATCTATTTAATTCCTTTGTTAAATTACCTAGCTTTTCTATACATCTCATTTTTAAGTCACATTTACAATTAGAATGTATACTTGTCTGATATCATAGTTCCCATTTTTAGATTTTATAGTTTTAAATAAACATTGTCGAAATTTTTAAATGGAAATAAACTTAGGATGCAAGTTATTAATGTACAGATCCATTAGCTTCCAGTTCTATTAATTATTTTTTTTATTTTATATATATATATATATATATATATATATATATATATATATATATATAAAACCTGCCCATTTGCTTCTAACTCACAAATTACTAATCTAAATAGTCATAAGACTTTCTGTAAAATTTTTAATTGCATCTACAAATTATCTTGTAATATTTGTAATATATCTTATATAGGACAGACCAGTAATCCTATTCATCTACGTATGAATGTACATAGAGATCATGTTAAAAAATATCTCCAAAATAATAATTTTCTTCCTACTTCTAATAAAATCGAATATAAACACTTTGCTCATCATGGTTTTGAAAATATAACTATACATATTTTGGACATTAAAACAAATACTGCTGATGGATTATTCTTTGAAAACTTCTATATTAAATCACATTGTACTCTGTTTCCATATGGATTAAATCAATTATATCTCAATGGTAATATTGTTAAAAATAATTTTGTAGATAATAAATATTCTATTTTTAATCACCTTTTTTTTAATCCTCTTTTACAAAATAGTAAATTGGCTAAACTCAAAAGATTTAAACGCGGTAAAGGAAGCTCCTCCCATCATGATTTTAAAGCGGAGATTAAAAGTATGCATCAACGATTCAATAACACATTTCAATGGAAATTTATTAAATCATGGGTATTTGCAGTTAAGAAAAAACAATTAAACACAGTTTATGCTATTTTCTTAAAGTTAAATCTTACTAATGAACATTTTAATCATATTTTCAATGATTTGCTCATTACTAGATCAAAATATTTAAAAATAAAACTTAATCAATTTCATAATAATAACTGTTCTAATTCTTATTGTGTAATATCATTTAAGCATCCTATTTATAATTCCATAAACTTTAAGAATTTATTTAATCATTTCCATCATCTTTTGCCTGTAAAGGATTTGAATGTTACTAAAACTTTTAAATATAACAAGCCTATTGGAAGAACCATTTTTAATTACAATGCAATTTCAAAATCTCTCTCAGTCGACATAGATTCCTCAACACATGTAGATGGTGAATGTATTTGTAGTGTTGATAATTATGCTGAATTTATTAATCCACACTTGGGTCATATAGTTACTGGTGACTTAGCCATTGTAAAAGATAAATCTTTAAGAACTATTATGTCATTTGGCACTAAATTCAGGTTACCTTCATGTAATAATTCTAAACAAGTCTTAAAGTCAATCAATCTGGACCTTGATAAATTTATTTATGGATTAACTTCTAAATATGCTCAGCCTTTAGAGGCATTTAATATGTGGAAATTTACTATTTTGAGATCTATTAAAAATGCCATTTGTAGTATTAATTTATCTAGATCCATATATAATATGGATAATATAAAGCAATCTGTTAATAATTTACATAGATCTTTTGTTGTTACTTATGTTGATAAAGCCTCCAATAATTATGCTATTATTTGTAAAAAATTCTATATTCAATATCTGCTAGATTATTTAAAAAATAATAGTCTATTGAAAATTGATTCACACTCTCTTAATAGTATCAAATTGAAAATTATCAATATGTATAGTGATTTAGATATTAATAATAAATTTTTGACATTTCCATATATTGTGCTTATACCTAAATTTCATAAAAATCCTATTAAATTTAGAACTGTTACTAGTGGTCATAATTCATACTCTACTACTGCTAGTAAATTATTACTAAATTATTTAAATGTACTAAATAGTAATTTACGAGATTCTGGTGATAGCTACATCATTCTAAATAACAGTAAAGAATTAAAAAATAAATTAAAAACGCTTGGTAAAATAATAGGATTTCAAACTTTTGATTTTAAAGATCTTTTTAATAATATTAAGATCACTGATCTATATGATGTCATTTTAGTTTTATATAATGCTTATAATACTAATCATTCTAATCTTACTAAATTTACCAATTTTCCTAAGCTTCTCCATTTTGTTCTTTTCAATAATTATATCTTTCAAGGTAATAAATTATACTTACAAGTCTCAGGTGTTCCACAAGGTGGCTGTAGTAGCAGTATGTTAGCTAATTTATACCTATATCAATATAAAAAATTCTTTACTTCAACAGATTATAAAATTTATAGATATGTAGATGATCTGATTTGTCTTGTATTTACTGATAACTATGTCATTGATATAGATTTCTATCCGGATAATTTGGAATTAATACCTAATGAAACTTCTATTAGTAATAATATTTATTATTTGGATTTAAATCTAATTATAGAACCTGCTCTTGGGATAGTTACTAATTTATATGATAAAAAATATTTTTTTAAATTTAATATTAATAAATTATTACCTTTTAATTCATGCAACTCGATTCAATTGTTTAGAAATATTATACTTAATCAACTTTTTAGAATTTATAGATTATCAGATAAAAAATTTCATGCTTTGCACATTAATAACCTCATAATTACCAGTAAAGTGTATCAATATCCTGCTTATTTAGTAAATAGTATAGTTAATAAGTTTCGATTAGCCTAAAATTCTCTTATTCTCCCCTTATTATCTTATTTTAGCCGTACTTCTTCATTCTCTTGAAATTATATTTTCATCTTTTTATCTTGAAGCTTTAACTGTTGAACAACTCATTTTATTGCTTTTGCGCAGTGCTGTTTTTATTACTCTCTTTGGCAACAGCAAATCACATCTTTTCTTTTTGGCATATGGCAACATTGCTCTAGTCATATTTTGCTCGTTATGGTTGCGATGATGAGATGTGTTTTGAGGTATTTATGTTTCCTTTATTGTTCCATTCTATATGCTTGTCGTCCATATAACACAAGTTTATAGATAAAATCTATCTTGTGTTTCAGAAACAAGCATTTTTGTGTTCATTTCGAGAGGATATATGGACCCGTAGAGAATTTTTTCGAAATGAACGTATCGTAAGCCTAAATCTCTTCCATGTGCAAGATTTTTTGCTTGATTTTTTTATTTTCTTATTTGCATTCCTCATTTTTGAAAATTGTTGATTGTCTTTGTCTTTATGACCTGCATTACGCTTTATTATTTCCTCTATATGTCTTAATTTCTTATATTTCTTTGTATTTTGTAGAAAATTTTGGAATAGTGTATTATGAGTTATTACATACATTCTAACTTTGGATTTACTAATTTATATATATATATATATACATATATATATATATCGGTTAGTTTCTGAACTCTTGAGTTTGTCTCACCGAAAATATGTACAACTACTTCCACGCTCTCTGGTCTGGTCCATTCCAACGCGGTTTTTCGCGTGGTGAGCATTCAAGCTGGGTCACGTGGTGGACTCCCATGAAGATTATTCACACTGGCGGCCTTCAGACTTGTGAGTTGCCCTTTTTTTGCATGTTTCTGCATTTGTGCGCTATATTTTTTATGATTACGTGGTATTTTTTATGATTATGTGGTATTTTATGTCTTTAAATTGAATTTTGTCCTCTTGGGTCGTTTATTCCGTTGTTGGGCACAGATTGCATAAAATTTTAACCATGTGTTTGTATGCAATCATAGAAATCACGGATTTTAGTGTATCTGTCTAGAATATGTCCCTGAAGACGTTTCTGGCAGAAATACTATTCATTGGTTTATTTTCCTTGTCCTGGCCTTTCCGTGCTCTACTTTTCCAGCCCGTCCTCGTTACTTTTTAACACTTTACAACAAAGTTGAAAAGTGTTTATGACTTTGTTCATTCTGTCTGTCTGTCTGTCTGTCTGTCCGTTAGCACGATAACTGCCGTAAAAATGACTTAATCAAATTGAAATTTTAGTATGTTGTTCAGACGGTCTGTAGAACCTATGGAAATATAAATGAATAATATCACCCAATTAGTTTTGGATTGAACCCGGGTCGAAAAAATGAAATACATTGAGCCCTATGGGACCTAATTTTTCAAACATTTTTTAAGCGGATTTAAAATTCACAAATTGCTTCGAAAATTTTAGGTAATATTTAAATTGTTCCATAAAATATATAAAAAAAAATTCAGCGAAATATATTCAGTAGTTTTTTAAATAAAAATTAAAATAATAATTACACCTCTTATATGAAACGATCACGTGACCATGATATGAAACCATCACATGACCCACTTCAAAATGATATATGGCATCCATCTTGTTTCAAAATCGTGATTTTTTAAAGTTCTTTTTAATTCATATTGAGTGTTGTATCCGTCCTAAAATTACTTTATTTTTGCTTAAATTCTGTGCATCTACATACTGAAACAACGCAATGACAATATATTTGAGTTTAAATGCTCATCTAAATTTGATTATTTCTACAACTAAGCCTACTTTTCACCTATGTAAAATGTAAACAGCAAAATATATAGAATGAGTTGTATTAGAATTCCTGTATTTTTTTAACACAAAATAATTTAGTCCATGGAGTCTGCATGGCTGATATGAATGAAATATTAATTATTTTCATAAAGAGAAGGACGATTTTTTTCGATGAAGTTTCATAGAGTTTAATTTTTTGTAGCTCCATGGTCTTAAACAAAATGTTTAAATAAAATAAATTATTATAGTATTGTGATGAATGAAATGAATGGGATAAAGTCATGAATGAAATCCTGTTTTTATAGAGAGATCCAGGCGTGTTATTTTTTCTATGACGTCATTTGAATTAATTTCAGTTGTTTTCGATGAAGTTTTCAAATATAATAAATTATCGTAGTATTATGATAGATTTAAAAATATTACCGTGGAATGTATTGCATTTTAGAGATATTTAAACCAGGCAATTTATATTTCAATGCCGTCATTTGAATGAAGTTCATTTTTTCAATGAAGGTTTAAGTTTTCAAATATAATAAATCAATGTAGTATTGTGATAAGTTTCAAAATATTACCGAGGAATGTGTATTGCATTTTAGACTTGTTTAAATAAAATTGCATTGAAGTTGGAAAGTGTTTCATAATCAATGCTTTAAGCATGATTGATCTTTCTTGTTACTTTCTGCTATTAAATACGCGTTATTATATTGCCCGCGGTTTGATGCTGTGTTTACTGATTTGCACTCCTGTACTTTCGTTTTTATTATTTTAATTTATATATATATATATATATATATATATATATATATATATATATATATATATATATATATATATATATATATATATATATATATATATATATATATATATATATATAAATTTTCATAGATACTGTAGCTTACTAAAATATGAAGGATACAATATGCAAATATGATTAAATAAAGAATTTAAAGTTATTAAGTAAGTGGAAAGAAAATGCAAAATACATTTAATTTATTGCGCAAATGCAGCTTATAAATAAAATGATTTCAATAATAATAGTAATTTGAAAATCCAATGAACGAAAAGTAAGAAGCTGCAGCACGATAAACCTAACTTTCTAAAACACCCACAGAATAAAATATAAAACAGCAAATCATCAGTCAAATGGAAAAAAATACAAAACACCAGTTATCAAGTTACGAAAAATCAATAAAATTCAAAGGTATGGAAACGAATAAAGAAAAACTTAAATAATCAAGCTATATCGCTATACACGTGGAAAAAGGGCTAAGCCTAAAAAAATGAAAATGTTCACTTCGTAAAATTCGTTCTCAAGTCCAAGTATTTTGATTAAGCAGACACAAAATATGTATGTTTCTGAAGAAATAGATAGATTATATCTATAAACTATTTCTACTTGGACGACATACATAAAGAAGGAATAAAAAAGAAAAAATGAATACCTGAAAAATGCACAGCATATGTACAAACGAGTCGAAACTGGGAACTGATTGAAGAGACCAGTGTTGCCATTCGCAAAGAAAAAATAAAAAACGATCTACTGTTGCCATTCATAAGAATTGAAAAACAATAAAACGAAATGGTAAGAAAAAGTAATAAAATACAAAAAGAGCTACTAAAAAGAGGGGCTAATAATAGTAATGCTGACATAGAAGAGGATGTAAAAATAAAAGTATTAAAAATACAAGAGAATGGAGATGTCTAGCTAATATAAGATACTATGAATAGAATTATAAGATACTATGAAAAGAATTATAAAAATCCAGATATTCAAAATTTTTTAACAATACCATTTACTAAATAAGAGGGATATTTATATAAATTGCTAGTAATTTTGAGATTATTTATATGCATAGCATGAAATTTTTTATTAGATAATCTATAAATTCTAAAAAGCTGATTAAGTATAATATTTCTAAACAATTGAGTCGAGTTACAGGAATTAAATGGTAAGATTTTATTAATATGAAAATTATAATAGTCTTTTTTATCATATAAATTTGTAACAATTCTATTAGAAGGATCAATAAAAAGATTTAAATCCAAAAAATTAACATTATTTCTAATAGTAGCTTCATTTCATTGGATTTTCAAACTACTATTATATATATATATATATATATATATATATATATATATATATATATATATATATATATATATATATATATATATATATATATATATATATATATATATATATATATATATATGTATATACATATATATATATATATATATATATATATATATATATATGTATATACATATATATATATATTATATATATATATAATATATATATATATATATAATATATATATATATATATATATATATATATAATATATATATATAATATATATATATATATATATATATATATATATATATATATTATATATGTATATATGTGTGTGTGTGTGTAGAGGGAGAGTCTTGATTCATTCCTGAAACTTTCAATATATAGCGCTACCTCTTCTCGTGATAAAATAGAATCTCAGCTTATATAGACTCAATACCCCAGTTACTTCGAGCAGGAACGTCTAATTATGGTACATCCCAATATAGAAATAATGTTTTTTCATTTCGATATACTTATTGTTACTCGGGAGTTTATAAGGATGGTTCACAATAGTATTTTTCTAATCTTTATCCATTTTCTGGTATTTTCATTACATTGAAATTTGGAATATGTTGGATCATTCTACAATGTTTCCATAACAGAATCATATTCTAGAAAATGCATTCTTGAAATGAGTTCTTGAAGACGTTTCAAATTATGGATATTCTATCCAATTCCACCTCATTCTGATCTCCTTAAACTATTCGCTTTTATTCTGTGTGAATCTTGAATATATTTGCTCGTTTACATGCACGTTGCAAGTGTAAAACAGAAATGCATATTTTTAATTTGTAATACATTCTAGGACTTTGTTTTGTGTCTGGTATAAATTTTGCTGTCATTCAATACATTTTATTTCCAAAGTTACAAGTTAACTAAATATGTAATAATTTACTTATATTAATATTAAAATTACTCTACTATACCGGATGTCCCCATAAATTCGTAAATACTTTAAAAATTCATTAAAAATTGAAGGAATTGATATATTTGAATGCGGTTTGCGACAAACATATTCTTATGAAGGAGGATTTTTTGGTAGAACAAAAATAATTAAAATTTTCGTCGATAGGGGCGCTGTACGTATTCAAATCACAAAATTCCGTGAAAATCTATGTTTATTAGCATTCAGGCAAATGTTTACAAGCATATCACAGCAGTAATTGCTCTATGTATCCGCCAGTACAATAAATTGCACTTGCAAGCAAGTGAGAACACCGTTAACTGAAGCATGTATCAAATCCGGATGGATGCCGGAGATTTTGTGGCGAATGGCATCTTTTAACTCCGCTAATGAAGACGGGCTACTGCTGTACAAATGGGACTTAACATAACCCCAGAACCAAAAATCAACTGGTGTCAAGTCCGGTGAGCGAGAGGACCATTCATTCTTACAGTTAAGGCTGATTAATCGTTCATCACAAAGCGTGTTGGTCAGGAACTGCTGCACTAGAAATGCGATATGAGGAGGTGCCCTGTCTTGCATGAATGTCACTGTATGAAGGACAATACGTTCCAATAAGAAAGGTATCACTTTCTCCTGTAGCATTTGCAAGTAGCATTTTGCATTAACTGAGCACGTCTTCTAGCCTGCTTTTGCACACGGCTTTTCGATCCGGCCGGCCAAATAGCTGCTCGATATCCTAAGAATAAGTCGGACCTTCGAGGAGCAATCAAGTAGAGGAAGCCTCGGCAACCTTAATGCAAGACCGAAACCGTTGTCATGTGACTTCAGGAACTCTTCCCGCCCAGATCGTTCCATTTCCCCTGTAGTTCAATTGGAGAAAGTGAATAGGAAAGTGCCCTTGAGAAAGAAAAATATACATGTTTTTAATTATTTCTGCTACCCCTAAGCTTTGGAGGATAAAAAAAAATTGTAGGAGATATTGCTGAGCTTCGTGAAGAAATTCTTCCAACAATGTATTTATAAAAAAATATTCATTAAAACATCTTAAACTGCGTTTTACTACATTTTGGTGATATTTGGCGGTTATGGAAAAACGAAACTGCGAGAATGCGCCCTTTCGCTTTGGATGCGTGCAAGAAATAGTTTGTGCTAAGATATAATTTTGAGATTGCAATCCGGGATATTTTTGCATCCAGGAATATCAGAAATTATTTTTTTTTTAATTTAAGTATCCCGCGGGGTTGAAAATATCCCTTTACTTCATTTTATAGATAAAGAAGATATATTTTAATTATCTTACTTTCTGATTTATTTGTCTATAAATATTGCGTGCATGTGAACGATAAGCATGTTGAGATTTTCTTATAACAAACTTTTGGTATAACGGAATTTCGAACATAATGAGAACATTTTTATAAAAAAAACAATACCTTTAAGTACTTTTTCGCATTTGTAATAAACACTGATATACTACTTATAAAGAGCATTAGACAATAGTTAACCGTCTGAAATAATACACCTTTAATTCGGCAATACAATATATTAAAAAAATCTAGTACAATAAATGTACATGTGTACTTTGACATATGTACTGGAAAATGTAACTGATTGATATCGAACAAATTGCTTATAAAATTTATAAATAAAAGCCTCTTAAGTTAATAATTACATTGCATTTGGCATACTGTATAAATTTTATTATAAAAGAAGTTGGTATGCAGGACGTCGTTGACTCCCCTCGCATTTTGACGTTTCTATGGAAAAAAAATTCTAGTTTTCAAATCGTAGTTTAGGCATATCGCATTGCCATCAAAATCCTGAAATAACTCAATAAGTTATTTTAATAAATATGTTTTTATTTGGTCTGAATCGAAAACAGAAAGGAGAATAAGTGGTAGGAAAAGTATGTTTTAAGACTTCAGTAACACAATTCAAACACTCTTTGTAAGATGTTTGTGTTTTGTGCATGTGTGTGTGTGCAGTGCATATATGTATATGTGATTGTCAAGGGCGGATCCAGCGAGGGGCGGAGGGGGCGATCGCCCTCCCCCCCGTCGGAGTTATAAATAGAAAAAAAAATAAAGACGATGAAGAATAATTTTTGTGTTGTTTGTTATATATGACTGCATGTAATAAACAAAAGTCTAATGTGAAAAATGTTTTGACATTTCTTTTTAAAAATTGCTTTTCAAATTGGCCACTAGATGGCAGCAGGTCCTTGGCAAATTAAGCAAAATTATATTTATTTTTCTATATGCAATGGCAACTCTGTAAGCGTTACAAATAACACTTTCGCGTCCTCGTAAGTGTACTACCCAGTTCAAGCGTCCTCGTAGTGAACCTGAGATTGACTCATTGGATATTAGTTGCAGCAAACACGGTAAGCTAATTTTGATATATAGTTTTAAAAACGTCCAAAATGAGTAAGAGAACAAATCAACCTAAATTACTGAGTTTTTCTAACAAAAAACTCAAAGTTGGTGATAGTGAATTTCAAGGTAAAAAAGACGAAATTCCTTCATGTAGTATTCTAACACAAAAAGGAGATGGCGATACTTCAAAGGAGACTACCAATGAAAACTCTTCATCAACAATCGTCTTAAACTCCACGAAATCGTCAAATGACACATTTCCTGAAACTAAAATGCAAACTTGTGTAGATCCTGAGGTCTGGACTGGTATTCTTAAAAGCGATCTTGGATACTATTTGAAACGTAATTTGCGTCTTAATGATGCCTCAAGGTGCTACTTGTTAAAGAACCATTGGATTCCACCTCCTGACTACGACTTTCCATTTTCAGTCCACACAAAACAGCTGAAAGAAGAAAAAAGATATCTCAGCCAAAATCATCTCAATAAATATAGTTGGGCGGTTCTTTCTGAAGAGCTAAAAGGGCTCTTTTGTAAATACTGTGCCTTGTTTGTGATTAGAAATACTGGAAGTGGCGCTAGAAATGTTATGCCATTAAAAACTCTAGTCACAGAACCCCTGACAAAATATTCAAAGTTGCTTGGAAAAGACGGATATTTAGAAACTCACCAAAAAAACACGTATCATATATATGCAGTACAAGATGGGAAAAACTTTTTGAAAAGATTTCACGACCTTGAAAAAGATATTGTGAATAAGCTGGATTCTCATCATCTGGAAGTTGTAAGAGAGAACAGACGAAGGCTTGTGCCTATAATTGAGGGTTTAATTTTCCTGGCTCGACAAAATATGCCATTTCGTGAGCATAGGGATGATGGTTCTCTCTTAGATGGCGAATCAGAGAGTTTACTAAATGAAGGCAATTTTAGAGAACTTTTAAAATTTCGTATACAATCTGGTGACGAAGTACTTGAAAATCAGATGAAAAATTCTCAATCAAGAGCAACATACATTAGCAAAACTACACAAAATGAAATTATTAACATTGCCGGTGGCTGTATTCTTGAAGAAATCAGTTCAAGAGTGAAAAAATCTAGATTCTACAGTGTTATATTTGATGAGACTACGGACTTGTCTCATACTTGGCCAATCAATACTTACAATTATTGGTGGTTTAGGCCTAGAGTTTGATAACTGTGTTGGCATATGTACTGATGGGTGCAGGGTCATGACATCAGAAAGCTGTGGAGTTGTAAAATTTGCTCAATCTAAAATGAAAAATGCCATCTTGTGCCCTTGCAGTAATCACGCCTTGAACTTGTCGTTAACAAAGTGCAGCAACGTACAGGCAGTTAGAAACATGTTTGGAACAATGAAAGAAGTAATTTCATTTTTCAACATGTCATCAAAACGGAATTTTGTTTTAAAACAAACTTTGAAAGGTAGGCTCCCTATATGAAACACGATGGGTGGAGAGATATGATGCGATTTTACAGTTTCAAGGTGGATTTCTTCCTATTGTGGAGGCTCTAAGTTTCATTTCGGGGTGGGAAGACATTAGTTCGTCATCAAAAGCAAAGTCTCTGTGTGATTCTATATGCACCACGGTGTTCATATTATCTATGTACAATACAGCTGACATTTTCTCCGTCACGCTACCATTAAGTACCAAGCTCCAGACAAAAATTCGCGACAAGCGCTCTGCATCATCACTCATTAAAAGCACTGTAGGAGTTTTGCAAAAGAAGCCAGTGGAGAGTGGCACTGTCTTTCATCTTCTTTTCAATAGAGCAACTGAAATGATGAGCGACTTGGACATCGTCCCCAAAAAGCCTAGAATTATCCGAAGAATAACACATCCAGACAACCCTACCGTAGAAAGTGTCGAAGACTATTATCGAGTAGTCATCTACAACAAGGCTTTGGATGAAGTTAATGAAGATTTGAACTCAAGGTTTGACGAATCCGTACTGAACATCTTTGATATTAATGTTCTCATCCCCAAAAATGCAGATGAAAAAGCCGAGGACAAAGCAAGTAAGCAAAGTGCTCTGCAAAATATATCACACAAATTTGGTTTAATTCTGGATGATCATGGAAGTAAAAGTCTGTTCGAAAGTGCACTTCAAGGAGAATATGAAGTTTGGTATGAGTTTTGGAAGAATGCTTCTGAAAAAAACCCACAGAAGTCTTAGAATTTTTGGAGAAATGTGATCCAGATGTTTTTCCACGAATCTACAAGCTTCTCGCCCTTCAAGCTACGTTCCCAGTAAGTGTTGCTTCAGCAGAACGTAGTTTTTCGTCATTGAAACGCCTTAAAACTTGGCTTCGAATTCGGATGACAGAAGAGAGACTTTCAGGAATAGCATTAATACACATCCATAGAGACATTCATATTGATGTAAATAAAGTGATTGACAAATTTTCAAAGAAACCAAAGCGGCTTGACTTTTCACTATAAACTTTTTTTAGAAAGTTGCTTGTTATAAAAAAAGTAAAATAATTACAACGTTTTCGTAATTTAGATTTAAACTTGTTCTATTAAATACATTGTAAATTATAGCTTTGATTGTTGTATAAATGTATATGTATTGTATCCTTTATTAGCTTATCCTTTCTGTCATACTTATCTATAATTTACCCTAAACCATATTTCCATATAGTTTAATGATAATCTCAACTTTAATTATTAAGTATATTAATATGACTTAAGAACAACAAAATTTATCTAAACTATTCAACAGCCCAAAATTAAAAAATTTCCAGGGAAGGGTCCCCGGAACCGCCCCCCCCCCCCGTAATAAAACTCTGGATCCGCCCTTGGTGATTGTTGGCGTGTGCGCTTATATATATGTGTTCTTGTGTGTGTGCACGTATATGTGTATGTGTTCTTGTGTGCATGCATATGTGTTTGTTTGTATAAGTGCATATTTGTATATGTATTTTCATGTAAAATTTGGGTAAGATAGGTTTGAAAATAGTAAAATCTAAGTTTCTTTGAAGTTTCATTTCATATAATTATTTTACTTTTTAACCAAATTCACTTGAAGAAACAACCCATTACTAACGCATTCAGATCATATATGTCATGTAGTGAACTGCTATATGTCATATATTGAAATTTTGTAAAAACAGATAAATTAGTTATATGATTTATCTTTAAAAAATCAAGGCCAAAAGGTAAGAAAAGATAAATTTATTATGCATTGATATATATTTAATTATCATATATATATATATATATATATATATATATATATATATATATATATATCATATATATATATATATATATATATATATATATATATATATATATATATATATATAAATTAAATGATTTTAATCGAAAATTTTTTGCATAAACTACTGTATGTACAAAAAAA
The DNA here is from genome assembly GCA_951213105.1 of Amaurobius ferox. Taxonomy (NCBI): domain Eukaryota; kingdom Metazoa; phylum Arthropoda; class Arachnida; order Araneae; family Amaurobiidae; genus Amaurobius; species Amaurobius ferox. Next base: position 125,528,463 of record OX578133.1, on the reverse strand, counting down.
CCCATCTCTAGCATATCTGTTACAAATGAGTAACTATAAGCCAAGTCTAAGGATAAAGATAGAAGGTTACATATCACTACATTGGAAAGGGGGATGAGAAGAATATTAGGATTCAAAAATCACAATTAAAAGTATATAAAAGTAAATAAAAATAAAACTCTGCAAAAATGAGAATAGGCAATAATAATCAGCTCAAGACAAGAGATCAAGAATAGAGAACAATCAATCGAAACCACACAAAAAATGGCGGTCAGTTCGAAATTGCATTCTCATCAGGACAGCCATACAATTCGAATTAAAACCGATAGAATAGCCAGTTTCTGACAATGGCGATAGTATTTAACTATAGACACCATTGGAGCTGTCTACTGGCTAGTGGAATTAGAAAAATAAATCAATTGAATTATACAAAAGCTGAAAAACAATACCTCCACGAACTGTAATGTGAAATAATAGCAGCACGTGTAAGATAAACTAGTAACTGAGCATTTCACCTCACTTCGTCAATGCGAGTGGGCGAGCATTTCACCTCACTTCGTCAATGCGAGTGGGAATGAATACAATTGAACGATACATAATAAGTATGGAGACTTTCGAAAATAGTAAACAGTATAGGACTCAGGACAAGTGGAAAATAGACATTCTAAAATAGTAAACAGTATTAGACTCAGGCCAAGTGGTAAGTAAGGTGATAAGAATGGGTGAATTTTCAAAAATGAGTTAACCAATCAAAGATAAATAATGCATGTGTAAAATTATTACGTGGTATATTTGAAATTATTAATAATATTATTTACAAATACTTCCGGATATAGGTAGTTTTGACAAATGCGTTTAAGTTTATTGATGTGGAGAAAGTGAAACTGAGGATCAGAAAGTCGATGTATTCGAAATAGCTGGTTTAAAATGATGTTTCTAAACAATTGAATAGAATTACAAGATTGATATGATAGCAGCTTTATGATAGTGAAGTTGTAAGAATCTTTTTTATCATATAGATTGGTGATTACATGATTATTGAGGGTATCTAAATTGAGGTCTAAAAAATTAACAGTTTGACTAACGCAAGGCTCATTAGGAATTAATTCTAGGTTAGACGGGTAAAAATCAATATTAATGGGATAGGAATCATCAATGATAATACAAATTAAGTCGTCAACATATCTATATATAATATATGAATTAGAGTTAAAATGACATTCATAATAATAAAGATATAAGTTAGCGAGTATACTACTACTACAGCCACCTTGTGGTACACCAGATGTTTGTAAATAAATGTTATCACCTTGGATAATATAATTGTTGTATAACACAAAGTGCAAGAGCATAGGAAAATTTTTGACATTAAAAGCATCATGATTGGAAGATATATAGTCATGATAAAGAGAGATAATAACTTTATGTAAATCTTTAATGACAATATTATTAAATAGGTCTTTAAAATCAAAGGTTTGGAAACCAAGAATTTGTGGTAACTTGCTAAGGTGATTAACTAAATCAAAACTATTGTTCAAAATGAAATATCCTGAATTCCTGAATTTAAGAGATTCATTAATTCGATTTAAACAGTTAAGCAAGTACTTACTAGCTGTAGTGGTAAAGGTATTATGTCCACAAGTGACTGTTCTAAAACTGAGAGGTGATTTGTGGAATTTAGGAACCAAAGTAACATAAGGAAATTTAAAAAACTTACAATTAATATTTAATTGTGTATATAATTTTAGCATTTTAGTTTTGATTTGGATAGACTGATTATTAATGGGTTTAAAAATTTGATTATCTTTTAAGTAATTCTGTAACAGAGAAACATAATATTTTTTTCAAATGATGGCATAATTATTAGAAGCTTTATCTACATAAGTTATGACAAAATGTTGTTGTAGTTCTTTGATAGCAGATAGGAGTTGTTTATAAGGATACCTAGGCTTCGTTAATTTAGTGTTTATAATAACATTTTTAAGTAGATGTAAGGTCGTATACTTCCATAGATTGAATGCTTCAATAGGAATAGAATGTGAACAAGCAAGTTGATATATGAATTTATCAAAATCAAATGATAGAGACTGAAGAAGTTGTTTAGGGTGATGGCAGAATGGAATGCGAAATTTAGACCCTTTATTCATAATATCCCTGAGTATATCATCCTGAACTATACTGAGATCCCCAGTAATAATGTGACCATGAGTGGAGTTGACAAAAGGGGCAAGATTTTGATTGCTGCATACACATGATGTAAGATCATCGGAGTTTAATGTCCTAGAAACTTCATTGTAATTGTAAATAGTTCTACCAATTGGTAAATTATATTTGAATGATTTTTGTATTTTGATATCATTTACTGGTAACAAGTGATTATGTTTTGCAAATAAATTATTGAAGTTAAGAGAATTAAGAATAGGGTGTTTAAAAGAGATTACACAGTAAGCTATTTTAGTATGTGGATTTGGTGAATGGAGTAGGTGGTAATTTAAGAAATGTGTACGTGAAAGAAGCAGATCAAAAAATAAATGTTTAAAATGCTCATGAGTTAATTTTAATTTTAAAAAATGAGTATAGACAATACTTAATTTGCTTTTTCTGACTTTATATAACCATGTTCTAACAGGTAGAAAATTGAAAGTTTGAGAATAATTATATTGTAATTTCAAAATGTCTGCTTTGTAATCAATAGTTTTACTTAAGTTACTTTTTCCTTTGCCACGCTTATATCGCTTTTTACTAGGAGATGATGACTTTGAATAATGAAAAAGATGTTTATATACTGAAGATTTATGAGAATTGTATTCAAAACTATTGTTAACAACATTATTATTATTATAAATTTGATTTAAGCCATAGGGGAAGAGAGTTTTATATTTTTTAATGTAATAATTTTCAAATACTAATCTGTCCGTGAGTGAAATTTTAATATCTAAAATATGAAGGGATACATTTTTAAATCCGTGTGTATCAAAGTGCTGATATTCAAATTGATTTTTGGTAGGGAGATCATTAAAGACTTTATGGTCAAATTTTTTAATATGATCCCTGTGGACATTCATTCTCAGATGTAAAGGGTTGCTGGTTTGGCCAATATAGGATAAGTTACAAATAGTACAATTAAGTTTGTATATGCAATTAAAAACTTTGCAGAATTTTTGTGAAGTGGAATTATTATTAATTTGTAATGGTTCAGCATAAGGACAAGTTTTGCACCTAAGATTGTTGCATCTATTGAAGGAATATGATTTAGATTGAGAGAAGGTATGGTATTCTTCCAAATCGTCTATAACGCTTAATTGGTCAATGTTATATATGATATATACATATATTGGATTTTAAGTGAATCCAGTTTTTACACTTTTGTATTATTTATACATAGTGTTATATAATCTAGTTTAAAACTAATGTATCTTACATTATGTTTTCTAATATTTTGTAATTTCCTCCTGTTATTCATTAGGTTTTACATGGACTTTGTTGTTTATAATTATATATAAGCAAATATTTTATTTTATTTCTATTATTCTCTCTATGTATTATTGTCATAATTATTTTAAGAATTTCACTCTTATTTTATGAATTACACTTCTTATATGATTTAGTGTCTGGCAACTTATTTATACTTATTATTATATAATTAGATAGATATTACCCGGTATTTTTAATTTATGTTGGGAATTGTTTAGACACATATCAAATTACCAACATTGTGTAATGAATAGTTTTGAATATATTAATTACCCCACTAAAAATTATAATTTTGATGAATGTAAGAATAAAAATTGCAAAACATGCCCTTCTGCTTCTAAAACTCAAATTACGAACCTTGATAGCCATCTGCCTTTCTGTAAAGTTTTTAATTGCATATATCGATTATCTTGTAATATTTGTAATCTATCATATATTGGACAAACTAGTAATCTCATTCATCTACGTATGAATGTTCATAGAGATCACGTCAAAAAATATGTACTCTATAATAATTTTCTTCCTACTTCTAATAAAATTGAATATAAGCACTTTGCTAAACATGGATTTGAAAATATCACAATACATATATTGGATATAAAAACAAATACTGCAGATAGGATATATTTTGAAAACTATTATATATAAAATCAAATTGTACTCTTTTTCCATATGGATTAAATCAACTATATCTTAATGGTAATATTGTAAAAAATAATTTTGTAGATAATAAATACTCTATTTGTAATCACCTTTTTTTGAAACCTTTTTTAAATAATAGTAAATCAGTTAAATTTAAAAGATTTAATTGGGGCAATGGGAATTCCTCAATCAATAATCATAAAGCTGAGATAATTGGTTTACATAAAAAATTTAATAGCACTTTTCAGGGGAAATTAATTAAATCCTGGGTTTTTGCAGTAAAGAAAAACAGTTAAATAGAGTTTATGCAATTTTCTTAAAATTAAATCTTGCTAATGAACACTTTAATCATATTTTCTATGATTTGCTTATTACAAGATCAAAGTATTTAAATTTAAAACTTAATCAATATCATCTTAATAATATGTCAACTAATTCATATTGTTTAATTTTTTTCAAGCATCCCATTTATAATTCTATAAATTGTGGTCATCTTTTTAACAAGTTCAAGCATTTAATGCCTATTGGAGTTTTGAATGTATTAAAGACTTTTAAATACAACAGGCCTATTGGAAGATCAATATTTAATTATAATGAAATTTCACAATCTCTCTCTTTAGATCAGTATTCTAAGTCAATTTTAGAAAATAAATGTAATTGACAGTAAAAGATTATGCTAAATTTCTAAATCCAGACCTGGGGCATATAGTTACAGGAGACTTAGGTGTAGTTAAAGACATTTCGTTAAGAACCATTATGTCTTTTGGCACAAAATTCAGGTTACCCTCTTGTCATAATTCTATTAAAGTTTTAAAATCAATTAATCTTGATCTTGATAAATATATATATAAATTAGCTTCTAAATATGCTATGCCTTTAGAGACATTTAATACGTGGAAATTTACTTTATTAGAATCTATTAAAAATGCTATTACTAGTATTAAATTGTCTAGATCCATATACAAATTTGATAATATTAAACCCTCCATTATTGATATACAAAAATCTTTTGTTATCACCTATGTTGATAAAGCCTCTAATAATTATGCTATTATCTGTAAAAAATTTTATATATTATTTAAAAAATAATAGTCTTTTTAAACTTGATTTACATTCCATTAATAGTATTAAATTGAAAATTATCAATATGTATAGTGATTTAAATATTAAATATAAATTTCTTAAATTTCCATATATTGTGCTTATTCCAAAATTTCATAAAAATCCCATTAAATTTAGAACAGTAACTAGTGGGCATAATACTTTACTACTGCGAGTAAATTACTTCTAAATTCTTTAAATCAAATAAATGATAGTTTACGTCAGTCTAGCACACAATAATTACCTTATTCTAAATAATAGTAAAGAATTAAAGAATAGATTAACATCCCTTAAAAAACTAATAGGATTTTAAACTTTTGATTTTAAAGATCTTTTCAATAATATCAACCTGTATAATGTAATTTTAGCTGTATACAATGCTTATATTACTAATCTTTCAACTCATACCAGTTTTGTAAATTTTCCTAAACATCTTCACTTTGTTATTTTCAATAATTCTATTTTCCAAGGAAATAAATTATACCTACAAGTGTCAGGAGTTCCACAGGATGGTTGCAGTAGCAGCATGTTAGCTAATTTATATCTTTATTATTTTGAACAGTATTTTACATCAATAGATTATACATTATACAGATATGTTAATGATCTGATTTGCTTGGTATATACTGAAAATTGTGTCATTAATATAGATTTCTATCCTGATAATTTGGAATTAATTCCTAATGAAGCTACTATTAGTAAAAATATTAATTTTTCGGATTTAAATCTTTTTGTTGAACCTTCTAATAGAATTGTTACTAATTTATATGATAAAAAAGACGCTTTTAATTTTAACATTAATAAAATATTACCATTTAATTCCTGCAACTCGATTCAATTGTTTAGAAATATTATACTTAATCAACTTTTTAGAATTTATAGATAATCAGATAAAAAATTTCATGCTATGTACATTAATAACCTAAATATTACCAGTAAATTATATTAATATCCAGCATATTTAGTAAATGGTATAGTTAAAAAGTTTAGATTAGCTGGATTTTCATGAATTCCTTTTATGGTGTTTTATTTATTAGCCTGACATCTCCCGTCTCTTGTCTTAATTATATTTTATTTTTACATCCACTTACACATTAGCTTTTTTATTTTTGCCCCTCTTGATTGCATATTATCTCTTGTACGTGTCTTTTCGCATTACTGTTATTTATTTCTTACGTATGGCAACAGTAGATCATATCTTATTCCTTTGTGAATGGCAACATTTGTCATTTCTTTCTGTGTTCCCGTGCTCAATGGTTAGTGTATTTTTTTAGTCAGATTCTAGGTATCCATTTTTCCATTTATTTTTCTTCTTTATGTATGTAGTCCAAGTAGAAATAGTTTATAGATATAATATATCTATTTCTTTCGTGTGATTTCAGGAATTTTTTAACATTCATTCTTTTATACATATTTATTTATATATATTCTGTTGTTGATCATGTATAGCTGCATCGCGCTTTTGAACTTCAACTACATACATATATACTTTGATTACAGGGGTGGGGGGGGGGGCTGATTGGACTTCACTCCGGGTGGCTTTTTTTGTTTGTCATGACGGCCTTCTGGTTGTTTCGGTATATTCATAAAAAGTGTGTTTACTACTGAGATATGTTCCTTATGTATCTGTATGTGTGTAAATTTGTATTAGAATATTTTTCAGTGTGCCTTACGGTGTTTTTACGTGTTGTATAAACATTAGGTATGTGCATAGAATGAATCTTACAATCTATATAACAATATAATAAAATTTAATAAATTTTTAAAAAAATAAAAATTATTTAAAATAAAAAAATTAAATAAATAAAAAAATTATATATAAAAAATATAAAAAATAAAAATAATAATAAAAAATTAAAAACTTTATAAAACTCAAATACAAAAGTGTTAGATAATAGAAAATACTTTCTCAATTGGGGGAACATCGAATAATTGGTATCTGTAAGTGGATGTGATATGGCACGGTTGGTGTATTATTGATTGTTTATAAGATACTAAGTGTCTTAAGTGGAAATATTTATATGTCTATGTTACGACAATCTTTCCCTTTTTTGGATTTTTTAGGTCAAAAAAAAATATCCTTTTCTACTTATGATATGACACAACAAATCATTTTAGCGACTGGCAACTTCGTAACAAACGTTACGATGGCCCGGTTGGTCGATCATGGGGGAATTGGCCAATCGTCAGTCACCCTTCCTTGAATACTATAGATAGATATTTTAAGCCTATTGTTCCTGCCGTTGAGAAAGCCAAAAAACCTGTAAATTCTTGTGGTCTTGTGAATTCTGGTAATTGTGATCATCCATCATATAATAGCCATTTTAAAAATTTCTGTAAATTTTTATACAAAAAATGTACATCTAGTCGTTGTAAACTTTGTCATATGGTAAATCCATCTCAAATCTGTAATAACCAAAAATATCGTATAATATGCAAGTCTTATAACTGCATATATTGTATAAAATGCAAGATTTGCGGTTTAAAATATATAGGTCAAACTAAAAATCACATTAACGTAAGAATCAACCTGCATAGAAGCCAGATATATAAATTACAAAAGGACCCTTCTTTTAATGCATCTATGGAAATTCGACACTTCAGTGATCATGGTATTGAGGCAATGCAGTTGACTATATTGGATATAGTAGTCAACCTTAAAGAACGCCTTTGGTGGGAGAGTTACTACATTCACCACTTTAACACTCTTTATTCTTATGGTCTAAATTCCGTGTTATACAATAACAATTATAATTTCGAATATATAAAAAAACACGACTCTAATGTCGTAATCAATAATCAGAAACATTGCAACCAAAATGGTAACTTAACACGTAAAAAACGTGGCGGTAGAAAAATAAAATTAAAACTCACTGACACAATACAGAATCTAATGTTTTTTGCTCGGAAATGTGCTGATAGTGAGGCAATACAACATACATGGATTAAAAATTGCATTTATGGTGTCAGAAATAGATTTTTGAGAGATATTTGGGTTTTTTATAATAGTGACGTTTTTAAGGAACTTTTTTCAAAAAACTTTTATATTGCAGCTATTTTCTTGGATTACATTAAATTACGCGCAAATTACTTAAACTTAAATTTAATCAAAAACAAACCTGTTTGTATCAATAAAGAATATCTCATTATTAATTACAAGAATAAAAATTTTGATAAAGTAAATATCTCATATAAATAATTTTCAGGATAAGTTTCCTATTTCTAATACACAAATTAAAATCGCTTATAAATATGCTAAACCGTTATGCAGAAATTTCTATAACTATAACACTGTTTGTAGAAAGGTGATTTATGATCCACAGCATTGTTCCTGTACAGAATATTCCAATTTTATCGACAGTCATCATGGTCAAGTTATTTCTGGTGATCTTGATCTTTTACAAACATCATCGTTGAAACCTTTCTTCAAACTCGGCACAAAATTTCGTATAGCCGAGTTTCGCTCTATTGGAGGTACAATTACGCAAGATATGGACAGATTCATTTATCGATGTGCAGTGAAATACAGTGTACCCACTTCGATATATAGTGAGTGGAAATCAGCTGTATTAAATGCTTTTTTTAAAACATACAATAACATTGGAAGGAGGGAAGTTGTAAAACATTACAATAGAAATGAATTGATGACTTTACAAAAGAATTTCGTAATTACATACGTTCATAAAGTTACATCAAATTATGCATTTACATGTCAACATCTTTATAATAAATTACTGATTGCATGTTACCAGGATCGTGATGTATATAGCCCTTTACAACTTTCACAGAACGAGATAGAAAACCGTATAAGGGCCTTTTATAAATCTGTGGGTTACACATTGGAGGCTATTAAATTTCCTTATGTTACTTTAATACCAAAACTGCATAAAAATCCTGTGAAATTCCGCCCCATTACTAATGGTTATAAAACTTACTTAACAATAGCAAATAAAAAGCTTCTTTCAATGTTAAAAGAAGTTATGATTAAAATAAAAAATAATGGTGTATATTTTATAAGTAATAGTCTTGAAGTAATAGAAAAAATTAAAACCATATCTGAAGATTTACATTATAAAAGTTATGATTTTAATGATTTGTTCAGTAATATAAATATTAAAGATCTATTTGCCATTTTGATGGAAGTCTACGAAAAATATAATATGCAAAAACATATTACTCTAAGTAAATTTAAATCTTTAGTCAATCTTGTACTTTTTGAAACCGTCTTATACGATGGTACCAATTTTTACAAACAGCTCCATGGTATACCCATGGGAGGTGGGTGTTCCTCCATTCTCGCCGACATTTACCTCAACAAATATGAAGAGGGCACACACATTTTAAACGAATTGCTGTTCATACGTTACGTTGACGATATCCTTTTTGCCTGTAAAGAAAAAGATATTTTATTGGATTTTGGATTTTATCCAAAATGTTTAACTTTAACCGAAACACCATACAACCCTGATGAAAGTCTTAATTTTCTTGATTTGTCTTTGTACAAACTTCCTGATGGATCAACTGGATTTCGTCTCTACGATAAACGTAGAGATTTTAAATTTAATATAAATTTCATTGTTCCTTGGTATTCTTGCTTACATAAGAATGTGTACAAAAACATAATTTTGAACCATCTTTTGCGAAGCAAAAGAATCAACTGTAATGTTAATGATCGTTACAATGACGATATTAACTTCCTCCATAGTGCTATTGCACAGGGTTTTCCGAAGCGTTTCCTGTGTAACATTATATGCAAATTTTATGATATAACGGTAACTGATAGCTATCACATATATTTGGATGCCGAACCTCCCGTGTGTTGATTACGTTAGGGAGTCTGAGCCATCTTTACACAGGTTATGAATGAGTACACTCTTATATACAATAGAGAATAACAAACAGATGGATTGATGCTGGATTCGTCATGGTGAATAGTACATCTGGGTTACGGTACAGTATCTACTTTGATAGTTAAAGTTTATATGTTTGTTTCTTATTGACTTTAGTTTTGTGAGAGTTAAACTAATAGTGCAGTTTTAAAATACGAGTCTTCTGGGTACTCCACACTTTCAGGTTTTGTAACCTCCTTTTTAAAATCCTTTTTAAAAAATTTTTTTGATACTTCGATATTCATATTTGTGCAATATATCGGCTTCCGGGAGTGTTGTCTAGACGCAAAGCTGGCTTAACCGGGGAGTGGGGGTCACACCCCCCCCCAGCCATTCTTTAATATATTGCTTTCTTTCATTTTTATACTTTTCTGGTATATATATATATATATATATATATAATGATTCAAGGTGAGAATTTACAAAGTAGAATTTTAGAAGCAAACAAAGAACCATTTGGAAACGAAGTTCAGTACTTTTATAATAGAAAATGTTTAGCAATTAATAGAAGTCTGTTTACTGTAACGATTTGCTCAAATATTACCTATATCTCGTTAACAAACTGTTATCTATAGATATAATTTATGTTTTACGATTAAAAAAAAATACTGAAATATTAATTAAAAATAATTTGCAATGACAATTTGAAAAAGAAAGCTAAAACAGTCGCAACGTAACAAAATTTGAAAATAAATGTATAAGAAAAGAAAGTGTTACAGAATCTTAATCCAAGCATTTTGAAACTGCATATTTTAGAGATTTAAAAATATGTAGATTAAGACTCTTAAAAAAGAAAGTTGTGTATAACAATGAACAGACTACCACAATGGCACACATTTACAATTTTCTGGAACTGCTACAATTTGCCGTTCTAGCGCGGACGTGCCAAATCTGGCTCTCATTTGTAGCAGCGAAGGGGGACATGCTGGCCATGCTTTTCAGATCACCAAACAAAGGAAAGGCTACCTCTAGTGATTCTAGCTCTTTGACTCGAACGGTCTGGGTCTTCAACACGACTTTTCGAAGAAAAAGGAATCACCATAATGGAGGGCAGTGAAACCACACCAATGAAAAACATACGTCTGAGCCAGTAACAGGAAAAGTGAGATATGAGCTGTTCGTCGTACACCCTGCATTTTATATGACTCTGATTTGCATATTTACTGTGATTGAAATGCGTGCAGCGCCTCCTATTGACGAAAATTGGAACTATTTTTTTTCTACCAAAAAAATCCCCCTTTACGAGAATATGTTTGTCTCAAACCGCATTCAAATATACCAATTCCATCAATTTTTATGAATTTTTGAAGTATTTACGAATTTATAGGACACCCGGTATTTTAGAATTATGAAGAGAATATGACTTTTCTATATAAACTAATAATGGCTCTACAGAATTCCAGCCTAATTTTCTTTAAATGAGCTATTGTATGTTTTGTTGTGGTCTGTCTAAGATCATTATGGCTATTACAGAACTGGATATCATCACAATAATAAAACTGCTGCTTTTGAAAATAATATTATAGCCATCTCCTTCACGCCAAATATCAGTTTATTTTCTTAACAACCGCTAAGGAAGAACTGCAAGATGGTAGGCAGACAAACAATCGAATAGATACGTATGGAACACCAAAAGCGAGAATTCATAGCTTGGGTAACAGGCATTGTAATCGAGACCCCGACCGTAAACATATCAACACATGCCGATAAGGCGGCCTAGACAACCCAACGAAAGAAATAAACAAACCCATATAAAAAGAGAAATATAGCAAAATTGTAAAGAAATAAGACTGAAAAATGATGGAAACATAAGAGACAGGAAAATTGGGATAGCCATATTCAAAATCACAAAAATTTGAGGTAAATAATAAAATGAAGCAAACAAGCTCTTTCGGGGGTTAAATAAGCATCGCATTCACTTATACCCTTAAAGGGATTTGATATGATATGTCTATTGAAAGGGGTTGATAAATTTAACTGAAGTAGCTACCAATTATTTCCTGATTTGTTGTTCATGTTTTTCTTATTTCCAGTATCATGCTTTGGTAATGATAAAATAGTTTAGTTGTATGTTATTTGAGTAATGTGGCTAATGTAGCATTCAAAAACTGGTTGATTTTTCCTAATTGTTTTTATATCCTTAATTATTGGTGTCTGTTTAGTTATATTTTGATTAACTGGTTTTAAAGTTTTGTGTTTTGATGAAAGTATTTAACACCCGAAACAACCTGTTTCCTTTATTTTGTTATTTACTATATGTTTTCGTGGATTTTAATATCGGTATCCTAATTTTTATATCTCTTATGCTTTCATCATTTTTCAGTCCTATTTTGCTATATTTCTCTTTTTATATGCATTGCTTATTTCTTCCTTTCATGAATGTCTCACCATTCCTTATTTTTGCTAGTAATTTTAAGGTTTTTACCTTTTCTCTCTCTCTCTCTCAGTTTTATTTTAAACATCATAACAATGAGCCCTGTTCTTCTTCTTTTTTTTTTTTTTTTGCTTGGCGTAATGGATAAGCTAAGCCGCTTTATCAGCCTGTATTGATGATGTTTTTGTTGTCGGGGACTCGATTTCTTCTGTTGCTCCCGCCACGACTTCTCGCTTTCATATTTATTCGATGGTTTGTCTGCCCATCACCTTACAGCTCTTCCTCAGCGGTTGTTAAGAGAAAACACTGTTTTTCGTCCTGAAAAAAAGGGCTATAAAACGCCCTCGAAACAATTGTAGTCACCTAATTTTCATATGCCTGGATTTCATCGCCTTATGAATTTCCTAAGGCGTATTTAAAGGTCGCGAGAAAACAGTTCTCACAATCGGTCAGAACTTACCAATTCCTCCTAGAAAAAGGAAGTGTATTGGAAGGCTATTGTTTAGCAATGCTCATATTTCCAGCTTTAAATTGCTGTCATGAAACTGTACCAGCTATTTTTTTTTAATTAAAAAATATGAAAGTTCTGAGTTTTACAGTTGGTAATTTTAAGCTTGTACTAACTCGCAAAACAATCATAAACATACACTCATGCTTATGAAAATTGCAATACCACGAAGGAATGAGCTGCTCATACCCTAGGGTGAGTCGGGTGGCCTGGGTCTTTCACCACGAAGGAATGGTCAGATTAGAATGATATGTATACCCCATATTACTAATGGTGATACAAATAAATGATTACCGTTTCAGACCAATACAACCACATTGCTGACACAAAATCAGAATGTTGTGAAGTTGCCCCTAACGGTAATAAGAGCTTCTAAACGTCACGACATCGAATCAAAGATAGTTTTGATGCGTTCCTGGGGTATTGTCTGTCAGGCTTTTTCGATCCGGATCTACAGTTCATTAGTAGTGACTGCTGGAGAACAGTAATGACCCAGTCGAGAAGTGACCATATCCCATACATGTTCAATCGCTGACATGTCTGGCGAACGGGCAGGTCAAGGAAGAAGCGGTATTTGCTGTGCAGTGAAGACTGTTTGAACATTCCGGGCAACATGTGGTCGGGCATTATCTTGTTGGAATATAGCGCCAGGAGTGTGCTGAAGAAAGGATACAACTTGGGCATTCAAAACCTCCCTGATTTAGAGGTTGCTGTTGGGCGTACCCGCAATGCGTAGCAGCCGGGATCGTCTATGATAGCCAATGGCACCCCCCACCATCACACTTAACGTTCGTGCAGTATGATGCTCTAAAACGCATGCAGGAAGATGGCACTCACTACAATACCGTCTAACGCGTATGCGGCCAACATTGTAGTTCAGGTTGTAGCGGGACTCGTCCAAAAACACGATCTGGTGTCAATCCGCACGCCATGGTCTGTACTCCTCCGCCCATTGTAACCTGAGGAGTTGTTGATTCATGATCAGCGGTATCCACCATAAAGGAATGGTTGGACGCAGTCTTCTGTACAGCAGACGCCTTCGAACCGTAGAAGTAGACAATGCCACACCTGTAACAGTGCTGAGCTAACACTCGAAAAGAAGCTAAGCTGTACGGTTCGTCACCGCCATGCGAATGAGATGTTTATCATCCCGTGTTGTTGTCACATTGCTTGGTCCACTGCCGGATTTTCGACTGGTCAAGTTTTCTTCGGTCAACTGCTTCCACACTCGTATTGCTGTCGTGGCATTATTCTCAGTACAAAAATCATCCTTCCCGCAGGCCAATTATGCGTCCTCATTCGAACTCTGTAGTTTGCTTATAAGGCAACCTCTGACGTTGACGAGACATAGTGACTCCAATAGAACAGGTTTCAACTCGCGAACATTGATACCGTACTTGTCTGGCTCTTCCACAGCTCTCTATTTATATTCCTCGTAAGACCGTTCAGAGGGCGCTGCGGAGCCCAAGCATGAGCATTCACTCTACATTTCTAATCAATTGCATGTCCTACTCTGCTTTGCATGTCCCGTACGTTTCATTTTAATCTGACAATTCCTTCATGGTGTTGCAATTTTCATAAACATGAGTGTATATTTCTTATTTTAAAAGTTGCAGTCCATCTGTTTTCTTTGGGGAATATTAGGAAGATCTAGGAAGGACAATCATCCAATATTCCCCGTTTATGGATCCATCCTTGTACTAGTATACAAATTAGACTTCAACTTCTATGCGAAATTAAGCGGAAATAAACACGTTTTCCAGTAAGTATGATCTTACAGAGATCTAGGGAGTAGTCCCTGTACTAGTATACAAATTGGACTGCAACAACCTTCTAGGCGCAATAAAACGAAAATCGTTATCTTGCTTGTATTTATGATTCATTAAAAAAGTTGTTTTTCTTTTTTTTCCTTTTATTTATTTTCTTTTAATTACTATTTTTTTTTTTTTTTTTTTTTTTTTTTTTTTTTTTTTTTTTTTTTCCATAGAAATTCTTTGGTTTACATTTTTTACTTTTCCAAACATTAGATTAAAAATAATCATAAGCAAAAACTATTATTTTAATTCATTTTAATTCCGAGTTTGTAAGTTTGTCAACTGGATGCACATTTAGGGACTTAGTGGAAGGGTCTTATCCCATCCTCCCATTTCTGGACCTGACTCCAGAATTCAATCAAGACTAATTGAAATCACTATTATTCTTATTTAAGAGTCACATGCTCCGAAAAATTTGACAACAGAATTACTTAGAAAAAGACTACATCTTACATATAAAAGCACGGCAAAAAATCCAAGGGTTTCGCATTGAAGTGGCAGTTGGGGGACATCAGAAAATAGACCCCAAAACATGCGGATATGAATGTGCAGGGGGCGTTAGAAAAAAGGGGGGGCATGTTTTACGCACGCGCACACGCAAGGGCCCCCGGAAAGACCGAGGCGCCCGACGTGGTAATCAATCATTTTGTTTCGACATTTTCTGTATTGGCTCCGAAGAAAGCTTGGGGGAGGGAGGAGGGTTCTGCAACGGGATTGTAAGGCAACCTATCTACTTTTCATCATACTTGTTTCGGAACGGCAAAACTGTTTCACAAATGAAAACTTCTTTGGCCGACTGACGCAGGACGAAATGAAAAATATATGAATAAAAAGAGAACTATATACTTGTACCCACATATCTCTTCTTCATGTGCTTCGGTGAATGTGTATATTAATGTGTTTAAAAAACAAATGCATGCATGTCTAAACGTATTTACATTTTTACATGAGCACTTTTCTTATATATGATTTTGAAAGAATGGTTTAGCATGTAAAAATATCTAGTTATGGTTACCCATCTAACGTACTACCCTGAGTAAACTTGGGGTCATATGTTTTGTTTCAGAATGCCATCCCGAGTTAACTCTGGCTTGGGGCATTCTATTTTAGCGTTCCCTGTCTAATAGAGTGCTCTCCCGTTCTTTAACTTAGTAAGGTTTCTCACATTCCCTGCAGAGCTAACTGGGGAAAATAATATAGACCCGTGGCTAATTATTATTCAGAATTAATAAATTAATTATTGGGTAATTAGTATTATTAATTATTATTCAGAGTACCATCTTTCCAAATTAATCTAAAAACAGCTATACAAAATTAGGCCATTGAACGCATTTGAGAAAAAAATAGGTACGTTTAGAAAGTTAATGTTTTGCTGCTGAACCCAAAAGTTATATTAACAAGAAAGATCAATCATGCTTAAAGCATTGATTATGAAACACTTTACAACTTCAATGCAATTTTATTTAAAAAAGTCGAAAATGCAATACATTCCTCGGTAATATTTTAAAACTTATCACAATACTACATTGATTTATTATATTTGAAAACTTAAACCTTCATTGAAAAAAATGAACTTCATTCAAAAGACGGCATTGAAATATAAATTGCGTGGTTTAAATATCTCTAAAATGCAATACATTCCACGGTAATATTTTTAAATCTATCATAATACTACGATAATTTATTATATTTGAAAACTTCTTCGAAAACAACTGAAATTAATTCAAATGACGTCATAGAAAAAATAACATGCCTGGATCTCTCTATAAAAGCAGGATTTCATTCATAACTTTCTCCATTTCATTCATCACAATACTATAATAATTTATTTTATTTAAAAATTAAGACCATGGAGCTACAATTCATAAACTCTATGCTTAAAACTTCATCGAAAAAAATCGTCCTTCTGTTTATAAAATCAATTAATATTTCATTCATATCAGCCATGCAGACTCCATGGACTGAATTATTTTGTGTTAAAGAAATACAGTAATTCTAATACAACTCATTCTACATATTTTGCTGTTTACATTTTACATAGGTGAAAAATAGGCTTAGTTGTAGAAATAATCAAATTTGAATGAGAATTTAAACTCAAATATATTGTCATTGTGTTGTTTTAGTATGTAGATGCACAGAATTTAAGCAGAAATAAAGTAGTTTTAGGATGGATACAACACTCAATATGAATTAAAAAGAACTTTAAAAAATCACGAATTTGAAACAAGATGGATGCCATATCTCATTTTGAAGTGGGTCATGTGATCGTTTCATATCATGGTCACGTGATCGTTTCATATAAGATGTGTAATTATTATTTTAATTTTTATTTAAAAAACTACTGAATATATTTAGCTGAATTTTTTTTTATATATTTTATGGAACAATTTGACTATTACCTAAAATTTTCGAAGCAATTTGTGAATTTTAAATCCGCTTAAAAAATGTTAGAAAAATTAGGTTCCATAGGGCTCAATGTATTTCATTTTTTCAACCCGGGTTCAATCCAAAACTAATTGTGTGATATTATTCATTTATATTCCCATAGGTCCTACAGACCGTCTGAACAACATACTAAAATTTCATTTTGATTAAGTCATTTTTACGGCAGTTATCGTGCTAACGGACAGACAGACAGACAGACAGACAGAATGAACAAAGTCATAAACACTTTTCAACTTTGTTGTAAAGTGTTAAAAACAGTAAACTGATTAGTGTTTTACAGTTACCGACTGTAGCAATTTTATAAACTTATAACTTTTAAACCAGAACAGTCGCAACATCGAACTAACTAGTCGAAGTCTCCGTTGCTCATAAGTGTCAGATCAGAAAGGTCAGAAGCTTCTCCATTTCATCTTTTAAAGTGGAGGATTGGACCATACCGGAATATGAAAATATCGAAGTCATTCACTTTTATGTAAAGTCTGTACATGTGTTAAGACTAAGTATATTTGCATGAAATACTTGCCGCGACTCATTCACTTAAACGAAACGGAATTCCAAAGAAATGTTTGTCTTTGAAATTTCAATATCATGAATCACGATGTTTGTTCATCTATTTCCAGCAAAAAAAAGGGGGGGGGGGTAACATTTGCCTAAACAGACAACTAGATTATCAGAGTTTGAACAATTAAAGCCCCTTCTAAAAATTCAAGTAGATATAGTCATGTCTAATATCGCTTGAAAAAAAAATAAAATGAACTTTTTTCAGGCCAACATTGGTGGAAGATTGATGCTTCTTCTTCATCTTCTGTGACCCAGAGAAGTCCGACCTACCCGAAGGTGTAGGATATCTGATAGGGCGGCCGGGAAGTGCCACCCAATTTAGACCAGAACCCAGTGGAGGAGCATCTACAGGAACCGTACCTTCCTTCCCCTACCACCAACCTCTCGGAAGGATTTACGGACGCAAATGTTTAACGTGATCGTACTCCGCATGAACACGACCACAGTTTTGGGCAGAGACTGGAATCGAACTCGGGTCATCCGAGTGCGATTTATCTGAGATTTATCTTGGCTCCGGTGTAAGTTATCTGGGATTCACAATAGCATTGTCAACGAATATCGTAGCAACCAATGCTTTATAGGAGCATTACACGACCAAAAATGCTGTCAATACTCGAAAGTAATAGCAGTATTATTAAACGTACGTAGAAAGTCGATAGAATAATGCGGTGATAAAACGGCTTCAGTTACTCATCAGTTTTGGGCAATACAAGAGATACTGTTATTAACATTGCTCGCATGAGGGCGCTTGCATCATTACTCTATTAGAGTCCCTTTACGGATTATTTTATAGACAATTCATTTATGAGTGCCCCACAGTTCTATTTTTAGTCGCATATAACCAAGAATGTTGTGATAGCTGAAAATTGCTTTTTTTTTTTTTCTTTTTTTTAACTTTCTAGTGCATTTTACTGAAACAGTTTAACTTCAAAACATTTTTTATAAAAAAAAATTTCTAATAATTTTTTTATATATAAATTCTTTTTTCTAATTTTTTATAAAATATATTTTTCTTCAGTTAATTCGGAAAAATTTGTTGGTGGCATACATTTTTAAACAGTATTATTTTTACGAAAAATGTTTCCTTTTCTACTTCCAGTTTAAAAATGTTCATACTCCTTGAAACATCTATTTCTCAGGATCTGCTATAGATAGAACTCAGATAATGACTGATTTGGATTCAGCATTAAATTCCGAAAGATAATAAGGGTCCATTAAGGTACCACTTATGGTTCTTTTTCCCATTTTACTCTCTAAAATTCTCAGTTTACTTGAAACATTTACTTCCCAAGATTGACAATAGATCGTGCTTAGATAATAACTAATATGGATTCAGCATCAAATTCTGGAGGAGGTTGAGAAGTTCACTAAGAATTTTCACTTCCGGTTTGCTTTTAACTTCCGATTCAAAAAAAATTTTTTGAAGCATGCATTTCTCAGGAGTGGCTATAGATAGAGCTTAGATAATGATTGATATGGATTTAGCATCAAATATCGGAGGAGACTGAGGAGCTCACTAAAGATTTCCACTTCCGGCTCTGAAGATGCCACTGCCAATTCAGAAATGTGCATTTCCTTTGAAACTTCTGTGTCTCAAGATTGGCAATAGATATAGCTTGGATGATGGCTAATATGAATTCAGCATTAAATTTCGGAGGAGAAAGGAGGTTCACTAAATATTTTCACTTCTGGGGTTTTATCATTTAAAAAAAAATTCCTTGAAGCATCTATTTCTCGGGATTAATTGGCTATAGATATAGCTTAAATGATGACTGATATGAATTCATCATTAAATTCCAGAAAGGATAGGGAGGGTCACTCATGATTTTCATTTTTAACACTTTACAACATAGTTGAACAGTGTTTATGACTTTTTTCATTCTGCCTGTGTTGTCTGTCCGTTAGCACGATAACTGCCGTAAAATTGACTGAAATTAAAATGAAAGTTTAGTATGTTGTTCAGACGGTCTGTGGGACCTATGGGAATATAAATGAATAATAACACCCAGAAGAGAAGTTGAGAAGTTCACTAAGAATTTTCACTTCCGGTTTGCTTTTAACTTCCGATTCAAAAAAACATTTTTGAAGCATCCATTTCTCAGGAGTGGCTATAGATAGAGCTTAGATAATGATTGATATGGATTTAGCATCAAATATCGGAGGAGACTGAGGAGCTCACTAAAGATTTCCACTTCCGGCTCTGAAAATGCCACTGCCAAGTCAGAAATGTGCATTTCCTTTGAAACTTCTGTGTCTCAAGATTGGCAATAGATATAGCTTGGATGATGGCTAATATG
Source organism: Amaurobius ferox (assembly GCA_951213105.1). Lineage (NCBI taxonomy): Eukaryota > Metazoa > Arthropoda > Arachnida > Araneae > Amaurobiidae > Amaurobius > Amaurobius ferox. The sequence continues at coordinate 125,508,379 of OX578133.1, read as the reverse complement.
AATTCAGCATTAAATTTCGGAGGAGAAAGAAGGTTCACTAAATATTTCCACTTCTGTGGTTTTATCATTTTAAAAAAAATTCCTTGAAGCATCTATTTCTCGGGATTAATTGGCTATAGATATAGCTTAAATGATGACTGATATGAATTCATCATTAAATTCCAGAAAGGATAGGGAGGGTCACTCATGATTTTCATTTTTAACACTTTACAACATAGTTGAACAGTGCTTATGACTTTTTTCATTCTGCCTGTGTTGTCTGTCCGTTAGCACGATAACTGCCGTAAAAATGACTGAAATTAAAATGAAAGTTTAGTATGTTGTTCAGACGGTCTGTGGGACCTATAGGAATATAAATGAATAATAACACCCAATTAGTTTTAGACTGAACCCGGGTTGAAAAAATAAAATACATTGAACCCTGTGGGACCTAATTATTCACACATTTTTTAAGCGAGTTTAAATCTCACAAATTGCTTCGAAAGTTTTGGAAAATATTCGAATTATCTCATAAAATATATATAAAAAAAAATTCAGAAAATATATTCAGTAGTTTTTTAAATAAAAATTTAAATAATAATTACACCCATTATATGAAGTAATCACGTGACCATTATATGAAGAGATCACGGGACCCACTTCAAAATAAAATATAGCATCCATCTTGTGCCAAAATCGTGATTTTTAAAATACATTTTAATTTATATTTAGTGTTATATCCGTCCTAAAATCGCTTTATTTTTTCTTAATTTCTGTGCATCTATATTCTAAAACAGCGCAATTACAATATATTTGAGTTTAAATGATCAATACTAACCCTTTGTGTCAAAATTGTGATTTTTAAAGTTCCTTTTAATTTATATATAGTTTTGTATACGCCCTAAAACCGTTTTATTTTTGCTTAATTTCTGCGCATCAATATTCTAAAACAGCGTAATTGCAATATATTTCAGTTTAAATGATCATCAAACTTTGATTATTTCTACAACGAAGCCTAATTTTCAATTATGGAGATTGTAAACACATCAAGCTGTAAGATGAGTTGTATAAGAACTGCTGAATTTCTTTAACGCAAAATTATTTAGCTCTAGAGTCTGCAATATAGCTGATATGAATGAAACATTCATTGATTTTACATAGAGAAGTAGACGATTCTATATTATTGCTTTTTCGATGAAGTTTTAAGCATGGAGTTAGAAAATAATTTTGCATCCATGGTTTTACGTTTTTAAGTAAAATAAATTATTGTAATATTATGATAATTTTAAAAATATCGCCGCTGAATGAAAGGAATGGAAAAAAGTTTATGAATAAAATATTCATTGCTTTTATATAGAGAGCCAGGCGATTTATATTTCGATGACGTTATTTGAAGAAAGTTCATTTGTTTTCGATGAAGTTTTCAAATATAATGAATTATTGTAGTATTGTGATAATTTAAAAAATACCATCGCTGGATGTATCGCATTTTAGAGATGCTTAAATAAAATTGCATTTCAGTTGGAAAGTGTTTCATAACCAATGCTTTAAGCATGATTGATCTTTCTTGTTTATATTTTATCTATATTAGTGATTCCCACACACACACACTTTTTGTCCCGGTTTAGAAATAATTTGATCAGAGAGCCTCTGACTGGTTTCCACTATTCTTACATGTGCTTTGAGTTGAGTCCATATGTACGTTGGGAATCATGGACTAATTTTTGTGAGTGTTCTGCGGAGTCCTTGGGTTTCCACAGAGCACTGCTTGGGAACCACATATGCAGATCTAGATTATATTTGTTTTAGAATTAGAAATTGTGCATATCTTGGGCATTGTGCAAAATTTTTATCACTAAATTAATAAAAGTTCCGTAGAAATCATAGGATTTCCTAAAATGTCCATAATATAAATAATAATAATTATCATATTATAATAATAATTTCTTTAACGCAAAATGATTTAGCTCTGGGGTCTGCAATATAGTTTATATGAATGAAACAGTCATTGATTTTACATAGAGAACAGACGATTTTATAGCAGACTATTTCGAACAACAGAAGTTTATAGCAGAAGTTTTAAGCATAGAGTTAAATTACTTTTACCCCCATGGTTTGAAGTTTTTAAGTAGAATAAATTATTGTAGTATTGTGATGTATGAAAGGAATATAATAAAAGTTTATGAGTGAAATATTTACTGTATTTTATAGAAAGCCAGGCGATTTATATTTCAATGACGTCATTTGAATAAAGTTCATTTTTTTTCGATGAAGTTTTCAAATATAATAAATTATTGTAGTATTGTGATAATTTTTAAAATATTACCGCTGAATGTATCGCATTTTAGAGATGTTTAAATAAAATTGCATTGCTGTTGAAAAGTGTTTCATAATCAATGCTTTATGCATGATTAATCTTTCTTGTTGATTCTGGAGATGTCACTTCCGTTTTATCGAAAATTCTCAATTCATATGACTGTATGAAATAAGTACGAAAAAGAGAATAAACATGTTTAATAATTTCGTCAAAAATGAAGTGTACATACTATTTAGCACCATATGCCGTCCCCTTCATAAATTTCTTGTTATTATGTATCCCTACGAAAAATATAATAATAATACTAGCTATTGAAACTGTAGCGTGACTTTTGCGCTACCCTGTATAAATAGAAAATTAAATATTGCACTTAATCTGGAATCAATATAACCGAGAACAAATTAAATACATCGGTAATATGTGAAATATATATATATATATATAGTTAAACATATTTCACTATAATTATATTTTGACATATATGTTGATGTTTGCTGTGAAGGTGGATCAAGAAGCCACTTTGTAATACGGGGATAGGCGGCGGAGACTCATTATCCTGTCTAAGTGAGCCTCACTAAATACAGCTTGAGAACTGTTTATCTAGGTGTGGCAAATATAGTACCAGGGAATAGAAAATATAGTAATGTCAAAGCACAGAAAAGCAAGTTTATTAGTAAAAATTTTTCAGAAAAATAATAAAAATAATCATAATTAAAAAAATTCGTTTCTGCCTTCTCCACCTCCCATTTTTTAACGAAAAAGCAATTACGATAAATATTTTAATGCATTTCAAGCGAGGCACACCTTACTGATTTAGAATCCCTGGTCTAATGTTAATTTGTTCCAAAACATTTTCAGCTCCGTTTATTGAAATTTTTTGCTTAAAAATGCATAGTCTGTTAAAAATGCAGAAATTCTGTACGGTATAAAAAAAATGAAATCATGAAAAAAATTCATAAGTCCGTAGAATATCTTATATATATATTCTATATATAATGTTCTGTTATCCTTGTAAAAACTTAACGAATCTTTTACCGGAATTTACCTAAATGCATGTTACGCATTTTTTCAAAATACAAATTTAAGGTGAACATGGTTAAGTGGTTGATGAGATATAAATTTTTAAAATTTTTAAGTATATGTAAATATGTATCCTTCAATTGCCTTTCTTTTACTGGTGGAATATTAATTGTTTTGAAACAAATTTGTTATCTGGAATTATATTCCAGTTATATATTTGAGACATAAAAGTGATATGGAATTTTGCTAATAGATGGCAGCACTAAAAGTCTGTTGTTAGTTTACAAATGTATTCGTATTAGACCTCAATCTGTCAGACATCAATCTCTGATTGTGATTTGTCAAAACAACAATCAGACAGTACATGTGTAGTGCGAAGTAGAGGGCGACTAAACATCCTGAAATCATATTTTCTAAAATTGGAGAATAAATTTCAAACTGAACAGGAACATCCAGAGGGCCGACCAATTCAAGCGACCGCTTGGGTCTCATGTTTGCAGAAGGACTAACAATTTTGTTCATATTTTTATTAGGCCGCTCTTAAATCTTTTTTTAGACTCATTGGTGCATCCTAATAAACCCAAAGTTTTGTTGTATTTTCAGAGCTTCATCTTTTCATTCGTGTATCAGTTTTCACTTAATTTTTATTTTTACTTACACCACGGTCTGGCTACGAACTTTTCATCAAATTATTGTTGAGCTGAACATATTATGATTATGATCAGTGGCGAAGCGTGATAAATTAATTTTAGGAGATAGAAAACAGGGGACCAAACTTTGTAAATAAATTTCCATGCTATATATTTTAGCTATCCAGGTAGCACAATTCTTACGTATCAAGCAAATACGTAATTCTTACGTATCAAGCATACGTAATCTTTACGTGTCAGGCCATATGTAACTATTACGCAAAAACGGCACATTAGAATACGGTATACCAACCGTTAAGAAAAGGTTATTATTATTAAGCACCCTTATATGTCATTATTACGTATATTCACATACGTTATTATTACGTATCCACATACGTGTTTATTACGTATCCACATACGTTATTATTACGTATATCCACATACATTATTATTACGTATCCACATACGTGTATATTACGTATATCCACATACATGTATATTGCTACGTATATCCACATTGTTTGTAACCTATAGGTTACAAATAAAATAAAATATACAGTTAACTTCCGATAATCCGGCACGTTCGGGACGTCAGCGGTACCGGATTACCAAATTTGTCGGATGTCGATCTAAAATATGCTAAAAAATGAGAAAAATTAATTTAAAAGAAGATAATGGACAATAAATATTTTTTGCCTAAAGCGTTAAACAGACTGAATTACACTGTACAGTAAATGAAAAAATGTTTAAATTAATGAAAAAATTATAGGGTAATCTTCAATGAACATAAATCTGCATATAGTCTGCATTTAGTCTATTACAGTAAATATACTTCAGTACAGAGGAATGGACCCGAACAGTACCACCAACAGAATTTTCGGGACCATATGTAACAAATGTGCGTCACCCCCCCCCCCCTCACACTGCACACATTTTACTAATTGTTGACCTTTCTTATAAACTGTTTCTGCGATACGAGGCACAATCCTCCCGAGCCCCTATGCCAATTATCCTTTTTTCCCCTACCTGTTGGCGGCTTTGGGCACGAATGCGACTCGACAGGCGTGCCGGACTACAGAACATTCCGAAGCATTGGATACCTGACAAACCACTGTTTATCCGGTAAGTGTACTGTAATAACTGAATTACAATGAAAATAAATTAACATTTATTACAGTGGAACCCCGGTTTTACGTTTCTCTGTGGAATCGATTAAAAAACGATATATGTGAGAAAAACACAATACACGTAAAACCCCAATTTAATTAGAATATAAAACTCAAGGAAAATATGTAAGAAAATAAATAGACCACTCTCCAGGCTTTATTTTTTCACTTGTTAAGAATTTAATTTCGGATTCACATAGAAAAATGCCACACATATTAAAAATGTGTCTTTGCATATAACATTCACGATTGATTCGGTTTTCATAAGACATTTATTCCTTGCTCTTAATACACAGACATAAATTTCTTTACTATAGCTATGTCATTTCTATATAAAAAAAACTATTTGAAATAAATAATAAATGAAAATCAAACAATGAGAGGAGAAATCTACTAAATTAAAACATCTGGATATTTGAGATGCATGTTTCATATATTTGAAAAACGTCATTTCCATACGTCGAGTTTTTATCTCTAAAAAATATCGAAACCCCTATAATTTAGCGGTTTTCTAAATCAAATTTTCTATTAACTTTTAAAATTACTCTCCAGATGACTCAAACAGTAAAAGCTATATTTGAGAGAAAAGAAATAAAAACAATGAAAAAAGTCCCTTCCTTGTATATTAGGCATGTATATCAAAGAACGTAGCCCGAGTACAAACTGCTCGCACATTTTTTATTCTTTTTGGTTCCATTTCCAATGGAATATCTTCTGACGTGGGTAGACAGAGGGGGATTCGTTTCTTCTGAACTGTTATACACTGAATAATAGGATCACGTTAAACATGTGGGTCCGAAAGTCCTTCCGAGAGGTTGGTGGTAGGGGAAGGTACGGTCCCTGTGGATGCCTCCCCCACTGGATTCCGGTCTAAATTGGGTGGCACTTCCCGACCGTCCAAACAGTTACCTTACACCTTCCTGGCAGGTCGGACGGTCTGGGTTTCAACAACAACAACACTGAATAATAGAAAATCCCGACTGGCGCATAGAAGAAAAAAGAAAGGCGCCGGCTTTGAGTTCTGCGCCAGACGGAGCAAATGTACTTTGTTGAATTACACAGAAAATATTTTATTCATTCGTTGCGGTAATTATAGACAATTAAAAATAAAATTAAATCGCAAATTATTGGAATAGACTCTGTCTTCCTTATCTCCCCCTGACGTTTCACCATTGATTATGATACTATAAGCCAGAGACGCCCATACAAATTGTGAGCCCCACTACTAACATTTATTACGGGTTCTCTTCCATATTAGATTTTCCCCTCTTTACCAATTTTTCATGTCATCTACTCCCTCAAAAAATTACTGGAGGATCGGGCCTGCTCTAGTGCCCCCTCCCCCCTACACACACACATAGGCATATATTTTACGTCTATTATGCACACACACACTTGAAGTGCATCCGTCACCTTCTATGCAAACCTCGTGGTATGGTATTTTTCAACATGGTTTGGTGATATCAATGCAACTCTTCGGATTTTAGTATTTTGCAATTTCATGGGTTCCAAGGAACTTAACTTACCTCGGTCTCAAAACCTTTGTATAACCAGCATTCCGTCTTCATCCTGTGTTACGCATTAGTAACATTATGCATCGAATCTGGCAACCACACTCTTCTGCTTTTACCCAGTTACGAATAAATACACAGGCCGCATTAGAACACTATAATTACTTCCCTATGTAAATAATAAGAAAGTGAACAGATTCCAATAATAGACTCATCTTTACCCATTCCATAGACATGGCAATTGGTGACGAGAAAAGAAAAAGGTGACTGAGATCGGTGAGTTAAATAAAACTTTTGATTTATTTATACAACGTGTTGAAGAAACGAACACTAATCCAGAAACGAAACTAGTTCAACATGTTCTATATAGTCCCACCCTCCACGGTCACTCACGTTCAAATGAAACATTTGATGAAATGCCGGAACTTAGGAAAATTGGTAAATTTAGTAAGAGGAGAATGATAAGAAATATAAGCATTATATAAAGCTAAAATGACATCATATTGATCAGTGATCTTAATATTATTAAATAGATCTTTAAAATCAAAAGTTTGAAATCCTATTATTTCACCAAGTGTTTTTAATTTATTTTTTAATTCTTTACTGTTATTTAGAATAATGTAGTTATCACTAGAATCTCGTAAATTACTATTTAGTGCATTTAAATAATTTAGTAATAATTTACTAGCAGTAGTAGAGTATAAATTATGACCACTGGTTACAGTTCTAAATTTAATAGGATTTTTATGAAATTTAGGTATAAGCACCATATATGGAAATGTCAAAAATTTATTATTAATATCTAAATCACTATACATAATGATAATTTTCAATTTGATACTATTAAGAGAGTGTGAATCAATTTTAAATAGACTATTATTTTTTAAATAGTCTAGCAGATATTGAATATAGAATTTTTTACAAATAATAGAATAATTATTGGAGGCTTTATCAACATAAGTAACAACAAAAGATCTATGTAAATTATTAACAGATTGCTTCGTATTATCCATATTATATATAGATCTAGATAAATTAATACTACAAATGGCATTTTTAATAGATCTCATTTATTTTATTATTTTGTTTCCCATTTGCTTGAGGATTAGTTGATTTTTACTTTTGTTTTGTAAGCCTGTTAGATAGTTGAATTTAGCTTAAGTTTTTCTTTTTTTGTTTCCATACCTTTTAATTTGGTTGATTTTCTGTAACTTGATAGCTTGTGTTTTGTATTTTTTATCCATTTGATTGATGATTTGCTGTATTATATTTTATTCTGTGGGTGTTTTTAAAAAAGTTAGGTTTATCGTGTTACATCTTCTTACTTTTGTTCATTGGATTTTCAAACTTCTATTATTATATATATATATATATATATATATATATATATATATATATATACATTTCACCATTGGATTTACAATTTTAATATTTTATATATATATTTATATAATATGTGTGTGTGTGTGTGTGTGTGTGTGCGTGTATTTTTGTATAGCCACAGGTGTATTAAGATAATTAAAAATACATACCTCCCACCTGCCTGCTCGCAGGACTGGCATTCATAAAATTCTTGGACCCATGTTGTGGACGCACCCTTTCAAACGAATTTAATTACTACATATACGATAACCGAACAAAACTTTCCTTAGAAAACATTACATAGGTCCAATTTACATTAAAAAAAAACTCAGATGTAATTAAAGTCAAGTACTTACCATCATTGACTAACATCACTTTTAAACCACCATATACTTTAATTATACTTTTAAACCACCATATACTCTTTAATTATACTTTTAAACCGCCATATACTTTAATTATACTTTTAAACCACCAATCCACATGAATAATAAGATTCCAATACAGCACATACTTTCGTTGACGCACATCCACAACTTGGATATATATACCCCTCAATTTCTTCTGTTCCTGCTAATTTCATCGTTTTGACTTAGGATTCTTTGGTTGTCTAGCACTGGCGCCTGCACAGCGTGTGCAACTGTCGTAAAGCAACAAAAGTGAGTCAAAGTTTAACGTGAGTATGTCGAGTGGATTCATTTCATCAAAATCGAAGCAAGAGTCACCGAGATAGATAAAAACGAAGATATAGAAGAGGAAGAATCCCCCACCATCGCCTCTTTCTACCAGGGTCATTTCATCTTACACAATAAAAGACGATGTTTGTTTGTCGATGTGTGTGTGTGTGTGTGTGTGTGTGTGTGTGTGCGCGCGCGCGCACACACGGTCTGTAGCGGGAAATCTGAGCGTCGCAACGGTCATTAAATGTGGTCAAGGAATTCAGAGCCCAGGACAATACACATCAGCGAGATTTTTTGTTAAACCGAAATGTGAAATTGGGGCTACTTGAAGTAAAAGTTATGCCCAAGAGGTTGACACAATGTATATCCAAGTAACATGTACAAATAGTTCCGTGACTGTAGCTACCAACAGAATCAAAATCGCTCAATTATGAGACAAGATGGGAAATTTGGGGAGGGGGGGAGGAACTGAAGTAAACATTACGTCCAGGGGGTTGACAATATAAAAGTGTATATCCAGCTGAAGGGTGCTGAGACTATAGCCACCAGCATTACAATATCTCTCAATTAGGAACCGAGATGCAAAATTGCGAGGACAGTTAAACTAAAAGTTACGCCCAGGGTGTTTATACAAAAATATGTATATTTAGGTGACACGTTCAGATGGTGCAGAAAATATATCCACCAGCAAAATCAAAATCGCTCAATTAGGAGGCGAAATGAAAAATCGGGGGTGAAGAGGTGACTGAAGTAAAAGTTACTCTCAGGGGGTTAACACAATAAAGATGCATATCCAGATGACACGTACAAATGCTGCAGAGACCATAGTCACCAGCAGAACCAAAATAGCTCAATTAGGAACTGAAATGTAAAATTGTGGGGCTTGTTAAAATAAAAATTATGGCCAGGGGCCAAAAATATGTATATCCGAGTAACCATTTGTTACCCTCGATCCGTCCAGATATTTGTATATCCGAGTAAGACATACAAATAGTACAGAGACTATAGCCATAAGCAGAATCAAAGTCGCTCAAGTAGGAGCCGAGATGTGAAATTGGAAGCTACTTGAAGTAAAAGTTGCGTCCAGGGGGTTGATATGAAAAATATGTATATTCAGGTGACACAGATGGTACAATGACGATAGCCACCAGCAGAATCAAAATCACTCAATGGATAATTCCGACATTTATTTATTTATTCGATTGTAAATGTTTCAAAATGAGCGAAAACGTAAAAAAAAAAAAAAAAAAAAAAAAGCGTTAGCGTCTTCGAGAATTTGTGAACAAGTTTACATTCGGAAAGTTCAGGCCAACGGCCGTACCGTGCTGAAAACACCGGTTCTCGTTAGATCACCGAAGTCAAGCAGCATCGGGCGCGGTTAGTACTTGGTGGGTGACCACCTCGGAACACGGCGTGCTGTTGGCCATCTCGGGTGCGGTATCCCCGTGGTTTGCGCGCTAGATTTGCACGCTACCACAAATGCCGCCGTGTTCATGCGGAGTACGATCACGTTAAACATGTGGGTCCGTAAGTCCTTCCGAGAGGTTGGTGGTAGGGGAAGGAGGGTACGGTCCCTGTGGATGCCTCCCCCACTGGGTTCCGGTCTAAATTGGGTGGCACTTCCCGGCCGTCCATACAGTTACCTTACACCTTTCTGGTAGGTCGGACGGTCTGGGTCTCAACAACAACAACAACATTCGGAAAGTTCTTCTAATTATAATTGTTTCTTCCATCCCAAGCTGTCGAATAGGTATATGAATGATATAAAGGTGGGTGGCTCCAGAAGAGCCTAGCACATCGACCAGAGGTCTATTGTACTACCCCAAAAAGTGAAGGTCCCTAAGAGAAGAGACCAGTAGCCGATGCAAACATAAGCAGGCACTTGACAGGAATGTCGTTCAGCTCCCAGGGTTCAATCACATGACGACCAATGTGTTCGAATCTGTGAGCAGAGTAGGCCTCACATTCACACAGAATGTGAGCTGCAGTTTCTTCGCTGTAATTGCAGCCTCTGCAAAGCGAATCTTTGGAGACACCCATAATATTAAGATGTCTCTTGAGAGTGCAGTGCCCAGTAAGGAGCCCAACAGCTCTCCTGATGCCAGTTCTACTGAGCCTGAAAAGTTCCTTTTGACGTGCACTAGGGCAATTACAATTGAGAATTTTCGCTTGCCTTTGCCCTTTAGTGTCACGCCAGTTCTTGCATTGAAGCTTCCTGAAGATGTCAAAGACAATTCTTCTGATAAGATCATTGGGTATACCCAAGGCTGGCTCAGGGCCCACAAAAGGAGTATTAGAGCCTTTCCTAGCAAGTTCATCTGCCAATTCATTGCCAGGAATGCCCGAATGACCAGGCACCCAGTACAGAATGACACTATTATTACTAGCAATTTTACAGAGAGCTTTATAGCATTCCCAAACAAGGGAAGACGTCACAGTGAATTTCCCCAGAGCCATAAGAGCAGCCTGACTGTCAGAACAAATGAAAATCTGGCTATTCTCGTACTTTCTGTCATAGCAAATTCTACAACACATAAGAATGGCAAATACTTCAGCCTGAAAGACAGTAGCAAAATTGCCAAGCGGATAAGATAGCTTAGTGCCATCATCAGGGCAGCAGACTCCCGCACCAGTACTAGTGCCAATCTTCGAGCCATCAGTATACCATACAAAACAGTTATGTTTATTGTAGGTTGGAGTCCTCTTCCAATCATCCCGCGAGGGGACAAGAATTTCATAAGGCTTATCAAACGTAAATTTGACATGTATGCCATCAGGTGGCATACAGAAATAAGGATGCCTAGCAACATTACTGTTAAGTTCGCCCCAAGATAGATACCTTGAGTAATCTTTCCAGTGTTTCAGATATTTGAGTCTGTTCATGCAGATAAGTGCCTCTGCTTCAATACGCATATAAAGCGGATGCAAACCAAGTAAAAGTTCAAGAGATGCAGTAGGAGTGGTTTTCATGCATCCGGAGATTGCAATGCACACCATCCTTTGAAGCTTAACTAAATCAAGTTTAGCAGTTTCATTTCTAATTCTGGACCACCAAACAATGGATCCATAAGAAATGATAGGACAGACTATCATCGAGTAAATCCAATGAATAGCTCTGGGATTAAGGCCCCAGGTTTTCCCAATAGCATTCCTACAAGACCAGAAGATTCTTCTGGCTTTAGTTGTGCAGTAGTCCAAGTGTCTCTTCCAATTAAGTTCCTTGTCAAAGTAAATTCCCAAGAATTTAACCTCCTTGGAGCAAATAAGCTTCTGCCCAAATAAGCAAATATTCCCAAGATTAAGTATGCGTTTCCTTGTAAACGCAACTAAAGCAGTCTTCTGCGGATTAACCGTAAGACCTGCATTTTTACACCATGCTTCAACCCTCCTAAGAGCAGTAGACATCATGTCAGAGACAGTGTTGCCAAATTTGCCCCTGGCAACGATGACAACATCATCAGCATATCCAATGCAAGAAACACCAGAGACATCAATGCTTTCCAGAAGAGAATCCACAACAAGACACCAGAGAAGTGGTGAGAGCACACCCCCTTGTGGACAGCCCGAAAGTGCATGCACAGTCATACTTTCTCCAAGTAAAGATGCACAGATATACCTGTTAGACGAATAGGTATAAGTATTGTATCTTTTGAATGTGCACGACTACTAGTTTTACATCATTAGATAAAATATTTATATCTATGCCAAAAAATAATGTTCATAAAAAATAGTGTGAAGCAAGATAGTAAGCAAAATTCACCACTGTCATCAGAGAGTGTTCGTTACGTATGTAATGGTAATAAATCAGTGACTGTATAATCCACATTTTAAAGTTTTTTTATGATCTATTGAACTTTGACAATCCTTAAGTGTGTCTACTACTGGCTCGGTACTATATGTTTAGTTTTGCTATTACGGAAGAATATAAAACCAGAGTGAATTATTGACTTTGTCCGCGGTTTAATTTGTGATGTTCGCAGGTAATTTTAGAGTGTATAAAAAATTCTAAGCATGAAAATTTCTTATATCCGTATACTGCAGTCAGCAGTTACAATTTAGTATTTCCATTAAGTACATGTGCTTTTGAAAAGTTATAAAATAGATTTTGTCGAAAGAAAAACATTTAAAATATTGCACAAAAGGAATAGAAATTAAATAGAAAATAATTTGCTGTTTATTCTAAGTTTAAAAATAATATATTATAAGAAAAAATTAAAACAACTTTTAATTATAAAATAATTTATTAAATATTATATTTAGAATCCTTACAAAGCATATATAGCCAAGATAATTTGCTAATAAAAAATTTATTGAATAAAAATATATACATAATATATATATACAATATAAAACTTGAAAAAATGCTACAATTTTGAGTGAATTGATTAAAAAGCTAAAAGCAAAAAAATAATTTTTAATACAACTTGTAAAGCGCTATGCTGCAATTTTACATGTGTATACCTATATAAATTCCCAAATAGGACAAGTAGCAATGTACTCGTAAAATTTCTAGATAAGTGACGGAAGTAACGGCCGGGGGGAGTTGCGACCCCCAACACTCCGGTTAAAGCTTTTTTCCGCCATGGCAAACGCTCCCGGTAGCCGATACTCCCTACACTATTTTCTTCATGACTCTTATAAAACCGTAAAAAATTACATACATACATATACACTTACAATAACTTGTAAAAATCCAAATGTTTACTATAATACGCTAAAACAAACCAAAAAGGACACACTATAAAAATATAACAATTAATTTAAAATACTAATGTATGAAAACACTTCACACGTGGTTATTTAATATCCCAATATCTATATATTCAAAAGAGTAATGTTTGAAATGCAAGTCAGAGGGGTTATATTTAAAAATTCGGATACAAGACCAATTGGCAACACTATCGCCATATAAATACAATTGTATGAATTTACTTCACTCGTGGTTATTTAATACTTTAAAATCAATATATTCAAGACTAATGAAATCCAAGTCCGAGAGGTTATTTTAAAATTGGATGTAAGACCTATTAACAACATTATTGCCATAAAAATACCAATGAATGAAATAAATTCACTCGTGGTTATTTAATCCTTTGAAAACTATATATTCAAAAACTAATGTTTGAAATACAAGTCAGAGTGGTTGTTTTTTTAAATATGGATACAAGACCTATTGGCAGCATTATCGCCATATAAATACTGATGTATGAAATAACTTCGCTCATGGTAATTTAATACTTTAAAAACAATATATTCAAGACCAATGAAATCCAAGCCAGAGAAGTTATTTTTAAAAATTGGATACAAGACCTATTGGCATCATTATCGCCATATAAATCCTAATGTATGAAATTACTTCACACGTGATTATTTAATACTTTAAAATCAATATATTCAAGACTAATGGCATCCCAGTCAGAGAGGCTATATTTAAATATTGGATACAAGACCTATTGACAATATTATCACCATATAAATATTTAAACACATAAATACGCTATAGTCCAGACTCTTCGCAATACACCTACCCATGGAACGACAGGTAACCTATTGATGTTATACCACTTTCACGTATAATCTCCCTAGTGAATATTAAAAGATCGTCCGATACTTCAGAAAACCCTTATAATCCCGAACATACAATCTGGATATCACTTGAAGTTATCTACATAAATTAGCTCCATCGATAGAATACCTATGTTTAGCCATATAGAGCTATCAGATTTATGCTCCTCAATTTCGCATAAAACCGCGTCACCTTCTACTTATTTCAATACCGCCACTAGGCGATATCTGAAAAGTCGTATGTTGTTATTTTTCCAAAATATCTCTTTCTAGTCACGGCTGCAGTTAAACCATTATAATTGGAAACCAATCTAATTAGAAAAGCGGGTGGATAACCCTCCTTGATTGCCTCTTTCAGAAAACGGCAATCACAAATGTATCTATCGTTATTTGTAAAATTCAACAACTTATGTCGTTTCATTTGATTTATAATCAGATTTCTAAATATGTTACGGTGTAAACAAGTTGTCCATGACGTCAAATATTTGATATCGAATTTAAAGGTGTTACGTTTATCGTACATACGATAACACTGCAAGGTTGTAGACTTCATAATAGTGAGATCCAAAAAATCCAGACTATTATCCTCATTACATGCTGTTTCTATTAAACTTAAAGATGGAGGATAAAAGTCAAACTTCATTGTATAACTACAATCCTCATATCCGCATAGGAGATCGTCCACATAACGTAGGAATAATATCTCATTTAAAATATGTGTTCCCCTTTCATATTTATCTAAATAAATATCTGCCAGAATTGAAGAGCAGTTACCTCCCATTGGGATTCCCTTAATTTGTTTATAAAAGTTTTCTCCGTTATATAGAACTGTCTCGAATAAAACCAATTCTACCAAAGCCTTGTACTTTCCAATTGTTATATATAGTTGCAAATCACAACTATAGTATGATTCTATGAGGATGTTATATAGATCCTTAATGTCTATATTATTGAAAAGGTCAGCAAAGTCATAACTCCTATATATTCTGATGTTAGGTAATTCTTTCAGCCTTTTAACCACTTCTAGGCTGTTTTTAATAAAATAGCTACCCTGGTCATATAGTTTCCGTAAAACCAATTTTAAATGATCCAATAATAATTTATTGGCCCTGGTTAAATAAGTTTTAAAACCGATGGTAACAGGTCGGAATTTAACGGGATTTTTTTGTAGCTTAGGTATTAACGTTAAATAGGGAAATCTAAAATTTCCCACACATATGCCAGATTTTTTGTATAATGCTTCTATTCGGTTACTGATTTCCAACTGAGATTGATTCAATAACGTGTACATACTTTTATCTTCGTATGCTTGTCTTAATAGACTAACATAGTACCATTTACAAGTCATTGCAAAACTATATGACCAGGGTAGCTATTTTATTAAAAACAGCCTAGAAGTGGTTAAAAGGCAGAAAGAATTACCTAACATCAGAATATATAGGAGTTATGATTTTGCTGACCTTTTCAATAATATAGACATTAAGGATCTATATAACATCCTCATAGAATCATACTATAGTTGTGATTTGCAACTATATATAACAATTGGAAAGTACAAGGCTTTGGTAGAATTGGTTTTATTCGAGACAGTTCTATATAACGGAGAAAACTTTTATAAAAAAATTAAGGGAATCCCAATGGGAGGTAACTGCTCTTCAATTCTGGCAGATATTTGTTTAGATAAATATGAAAGGGGAACACATATTTTAAATGATATATTATTCCTACGTTATGTGGACGATCTCCTATGCGGATATGAGGATTGTAGTTATACAATGAAGTTTGACTTTTATCCTCCATATTTAAGTTTAATAGAAACAGCATGTAATGAGGATAATAGTCTGGATTTTTTGGATCTCACTATTATGAAGCCTACAACCTTGCAGTGTTATCGTATGTACGATAAACGTAACACCTTCAAATTCGATATCATATATTTGACGTCATGGACAACTTGTTTACACCGTAACATATTAAATGAAACGACATAAGTTGTTTAATTTTACAAATAACGATAGATACATTGGTGATTGCCGTTTTCTGAAAGAGGCAATCAAGGAGGGTTATCCACCCGCTTTTCTAATTAGATTGGTTTCCAATTATAATGGTTTAACTGCAGCCGTGACTAGAAAGAGATATTTTGGAAAAATAACAACATACGACTTTTCAGATATCGCCTAGTGGCGGTATTGAAATAAGTAGAAGGTGACGCGGTTTTATGCGAAATTGAGGAGCATAAATCTGATAGCTCTATATGGCTAAACATAGGTATTCTATGGATGGAGCTAATTTATGTAGATAACTTCAAGTGATATCCAGATTGTATGTTCGGGATTATAAGGGTTTTCAGAAATATCGGACGATCTTTTAATATTCACTAGGGAGATTATACGTGAAAGTGGTATAACATCAATAGGTTACCTGTTGTTCCATGGGTAGGTGCATTGCGAAGAGTCTGAACTATAGCGTATTTATGTGTTTAAATATTTATATGGTGATAATATTGTCAATAGGTCTTGTATCCAATATTTAAATATAACCTCTCTG
Source organism: Amaurobius ferox (assembly GCA_951213105.1). Classification (NCBI taxonomy): domain Eukaryota; kingdom Metazoa; phylum Arthropoda; class Arachnida; order Araneae; family Amaurobiidae; genus Amaurobius; species Amaurobius ferox. The sequence goes on along the minus strand of OX578133.1, from coordinate 125,491,600 downwards.
ACTGGGATGCCATTAGTCTTGAATATATTGATTTTAAAGTATTAAATAATCACGTGTGAAGTAATTTCATACATTAGGATTTATATGGTGATAATGATGCCAATAGGTCTTGTATCCAATTTTTAAAAATAACTTCTCTGGCTTGGATTTCATTGGTCTTGAATATATTGTTTTTAAAGTATTAAATTACCATGAGCGAAGTTATTTCATACATCAGTATTTATATGGCGATAATGCTGCCAATAGGTCTTGTATCCATATTTAAAAAAACAACCACTCTGACTTGTATTTCAAACATTAGTTTTTGAATATATAGTTTTCAAAGGATTAAATAACCACGAGTGAATTTATTTCATTCATTGGTATTTTTATGGCAATAATGTTGTTAATAGGTCTTACATCCAATTTTAAAATAACCTCTCGGACTTGGATTTCATTAGTCTTGAATATATTGATTTTAAAGTATTAAATAACCACGAGTGAAGTAAATTCATACAATTGTATTTATATGGCGATAGTGTTGCCAATTGGTCTTGTATCCGAATTTTTAAATATAACCCCTCTGACTTGCATTTCAAACATTACTCTTTTGAATATATAGATATTGGGATATTAAATAACCACGTGTGAAGTGTTTTCATACATTAGTATTTTAAATTAATTGTTATATTTTTATAGTGTGTCCTTTTTGGTTTGTTTTAGCGTATTATAGTAAACATTTGGATTTTTACAAGTTATTGTAAGTGTATATGTATGTATGTAATTTTTTACGGTTTTATAAGAGTCATGAAGAAAATAGTGTAGGGAGTATCGGCTACCGGGAGCGTTTGCCATGGCGGAAAAAAGCTTTAACCGGAGTGTTGGGGGTCGCAACTCCCCCCGGCCGTTACTTCCGTCACTTATCTAGAAATTTTACGAGTACATTGCTACTTGTCCTATTTGGGAATTTATATATATATATATATATATATATATATATGTATGTATATATACATATAAACATAAATATATAAATATTTTTTAATTTCCAGAAAAAATACATCGCTCAATCGAAACTTTCGGTTTTAATTTACAGTACATCAGGCTTATATAACAAGAAAGATCAATCATGCATAAAGCATTGATTATGAAACACTTTCCAACTGCAATGCAATTTTATTTCAACATCTCTAAAATGCGATACATTCTTCGGTAATATTTTTAAAATTATCACAATAATACAATAATTTATTATATTTGAAAACTTGGAATTTCAACGAAAAAAATGAACTTATTCAAATAACGTCATTGAAATATAAATCGCCTGGCTCTCTATGTAAAAGCAGTAAATATTTCATTCATACACTTTTATTCCATTCCTTTCATTCATCACAATACTACAATAATTTATTTTACTTAAAAATTTAAAACTATGGAGGTAAAAGTGATTTAACTCAATGCTTAAAACTTCATCGAAAAAATCTACTATAAAATCGCCAGCTTCTCTATGCAAAATCAATGACTGTTTCATTCATATAAGCTATATTGCAGACTCCAGAGCTAAATAATTTTGCGTTAAAGAAATTCAGCAATTCTTATACAACTCATCTTACATCTTGATATGTTTACATTTTCCATAAATGAAAATTAGGCTTTTTAAATGTTTTAAAAGTGAAATTAAATTCTAAAATAAACGTTAACTTTTGAAAATTTAAGTGTGCGTCCTTTCTCAATTATTTTGTGTTTTATTTTCGAAAATTTACATATTTGTAATTTGGGGAATACTGGTCAGTAGGTATACTTTTAATTTATTTCAGATTTTTGATACTTTAAAATTTTTAGAATGTTTTTGGAAACACTACATTCTTTTCTTCCCAACAACTATAGGTGTCCTCTCTGATTCTTAGGAACATATTATTTTGTATACCTTAGAGATTTGAGTATTTATTAGAATGCTCACAGAACAAAAGGGGAAATTCCTAAAATCAGGATTGTGCTTCCATTGTATATACCAGCATATGTGGATTGGCTTCATGCTTCTTAGTACTCTTCAGCATACAATAGCCATTACCTGCAATGGCAGCAAGCATAGACGCCGACTCGAAAAATTATTGGGAGTTCCGGAAAAAAATCTAATTTAAATTTCATGCTGTCAGATTATATACCACAATAAGACGTCTGAAATGTTAAAATGAAGCAAATTATAGTTAAGTACAGAAAAAAAAAAAATTTTCTTCTAAATAATTATTTATTTAATTTGTTTTGCTTTTGTAGACGATCATCATTATATACAATATACAGATACTGTGAACGTCCAACTCAATTATCTTTATAAAAGTATAACAAAAAACAAAATATAAAATGCATTTTAGGTATTTTTACCAATGTTAAAAATGTAAAAAAAAAACAGTATCTTTAAATCATTTCTGAGATAGGGGTTCGGGGAATTCACAACAATCATTAGGGGTTCGAGGAATCCACAACAAAATTATTGGAGGGTCAAAATGTGTCTCGAACCCACGAAGTCAGCCCTGCTGGCAGCAAGAAAAATTGCAACATGTCAAAATTCTGCAAGCCTCTGTGAAAACTGACAACGTAAGTCTAACGAAACAACTGGTATGAAATTCTAAAGATTGAACCTAGACTGCAATAACCAAGATCATACTTACAAAATCCCCTTAAAATGGCTTTTCCAAAGCTAGGATCGCATTCTCATTGTAGGTACTAGAAATTTGATGCTGACTACGTGATAGGACTGATATTTGCCTGTCTCCAAAAGTTCGCAAATCTACACACATAACCTTTTCTCACTGCAACTGTAGGTACTGGCTACTCTGTGCTGAAGAGTGATGAAAATCGCAAAACTGTTCCAAACATGCTGGTATCTGAAATGGGAATACGATTCTAACTTATTAGAATGTTTCCAGATAAAACTAGTTAGACTACAAAAATTGCAGACCTGACATTTTTCAAAAAATTACAGTCTTATAGACTTTGAAAAAGTTTATGCAAAGGGAAAAGCACTCCAAATATCTATCGTTATGTTGATATGAAATTGAATGGCTTCAGTTTTTTTCTTATTTATGCCAGATCCTTGGAAACACATTTTTCTGTATACCTTTAAAAGTATTGACATTCATTTAGAATATTCCCAAAGAAAAATAGCTGGTTATCCTACAAAAATGAGGTGCTACACCGCCTCAAAAGGTGCTCGCCTCAAAAAAAAAAAAAAAAAAAAAAAAAAAAAAAAACCATGTCCTAATTATGTCAAATATGAGTATGCATGGTTTATGCCCTAAGAATGCAAGGATATTCATTGAGAATCGAAATACACTTTAAGCTATAAATCCAAAGTATGTAATATGAGACGCCTCCTCGGGTGCACTTCTTAGTGCCCCATACTGCTTTTTAACGCAATTCTTAGATACTATCATGTGAGCTAGTGTAATTATATCAATAGTGTCCAAAAATAAAATATATAAATAGTATCCATTTAAAAATAAATATTAATCCTGAGGATTCTGTTTTACATAGAACAGCTTCTATAGGCAAATTCTGTGAGTATGAAAGATATACATATATTGTTATATTTATATAAAGTGTACTTATAAAGAGTCTATATGTAAAATAAAACCACCTGCATTTTATGCTGGGTGTCAAATTGCCATGGAGTAAAGCCTTAATTAAGAACTAATTTTGCCTAATCTTGCAAAACTTCTGTTCTCAAATTAATTGCTCCAATTGAAGCTGCTTTCAAAAACAGCAGGATAACTTATGATCAATTAAATAGTTTAAAACATCTTGTTGCAAATACTGTCGCTTCAAACAATATTAAGTACAAATTTAATTTATCTCTCTCTCTTCACTTTAAATTAACTCCAGCAATCTGTTTTTTCAGAGCTTAAATCTAAAAGTAACTTGCTCATAACTAAGACAAATAAAGGGGGATCAGACTGTATTGTTAGACAAAAATAGCTGTGACACACATTTTAAAATAAACTTGAAGTTGAACTTTCTGATTAATTATCATTAATCTATCATATCTTTATCATGGCCATAAAATCTCGAATTAGTGGGCTTAATTATTATTGTACATTGCTTTATTGTGCTGCTATAAATCCTCCAATTATTTACTTTTGCGAGTCCTGTAAAGGAATTATTAATTATTATAATCCTCATTGACTGCACTATTTTAACATTAACGATAACATAATTATTAAAAACATAAAATACTTATTAAATTCAATTACATTAATTACTTTTATTATCAATTATTTCGTCGGAGGGAACATTGTGAGACCCGCTATCGTATGCCTAACTTATTTTTATAACCTGTGAATACATGAGGAACACATACCTTCAATTTCGGCCTTTGCAATAGACCATAATGCTTGCAAATACTTGGTTGCACTGAACACATCCTAGATCTCCATTATTTGGGAACCTTTACGCAATACTCTGCTTAGGTTGGTGGTAGGGGAAGGAGGGTACGGTCCCTGTGGATGCCTCCCCCACTGGGTTCCGGTCTAAATTGGGTGGCACTTCCCGGCCGTCCATACAGTTACCTTACACCTTTCTGGTAGGTCGGACGGTCTGGGTCTCAACAACAACAATACTCTGCTTCTTTAGTACTGTATCTATCAAATGGAAGGCAAGCCTCCTCATAAGTCATAACGTCGCAGTCGTTGCACACATCTACTCAAGTCATGATTTCAGTTATCTGTTTAAGTGTACTCTCTCAAGTCGTATTGGTATATATCTCGTCGTTCACTTCGATCACAGGTTGTGGTTCCCTCTTTTTCGGGAGTGTCATTACCCCCTTACTTTCATTTGCGGCATTCAGTGTGACGCCACAAGCTCCTTTTTCCATTGGTTACTTATTTAACCAATGGAACCATTCCACATCCTCGTAAGGGTCAGCTCGGCCCTTCTGTCATGGCACCCCTAAATTTATAGTTTTCTGACCTTTAGGTTCACGGGTTGTAAAACTCGGTGCCATCCAGACTGTTAGTATTGTTTGCCGTTTTGACCATAATAAATAAACGGCATAAAGCTGTCTCACCAAAGTGTGAGATCAATTTCTGGTCTCACAATAACTATGTAGAAAATGTTAATAACCTTAAAAATGGGCCTTATGCTATGTTAAAATCTAACCTTACAAACATATTAAAATAAAAAATGCTGCAGAAAATGCACTCATTTTCTGTGACAAACTAAAAGGCTGTGATTCCTTCTATCACAAATTGTGCTTAATTCTATGCCCTGCCTAAAATTCACTAACCTAATTTGGCTTTTTGCTCTATTGTTTCTAATGTTGGCACCCCCCTTTTATTCTATTGCTCAGTTTCTTACCCATACTCTCTCTCTCTCCTTTAACTAGTAGTAGCACACACACTGTTAAGAATTTCTCTTATTTTGACAAGTCAAAATATTGCTTCCCATTGATAGTACCATGCTATCAATATTGACATAAAATCTCTTTTCACCACTGTCCCTACTGAAGGAGCAATTAATTGTCTGGAAAAGAGGTTATGTGAATTTCATTATTCAGATGTTGAAATAAAAACATAAGTTTGACCGAAATTTATGTAATGAACAAATGTCTCATTTTCGATGGTGTTTCTTTTTTAAAATAATCTTATGGTTTGGCTAGGGGCAATTCACTGTCTCCTATTTTATGTGATATCCATATGTATAGAAGAAAAATTTCTTAATTTGTAAAATTTCAAATGCTGGTTTAGATATGTGAGTGATACGTTCGTTCTGATTGATAATAGTTTAAATCTTTCTAATTTTCTTAGTTTAATTCATTGCATTGACACATGCATTGTTTACCCATGAAGAAAAATGTAATAATCGAATATCATTTCTTGATGTTCTTGTAACAAAAAATTGTTTCACATTCTCATCCACGTAGCCAACGTGTTTGTAATATGTAGTTAATCCTAGCTATGATTTGTAAAATATGTGCAATTTTTTATGTATTATGAAATGTTGTGAAGTCTTAAATGGCGAGTGAGTGTTTTACCAATCTCATCATCAAAAGAAGCATTATATGAAAGTGGCACCCAACTCGCAGCCGATCGAATCCTCGATAAAGTTTAGAACGTTCTGTCTTCATCTCGAGTAAGTGAAAGTTAAATTAGTACCCTTTTAATTAGCATAACCATGCTTTTGAGAATTTAAAATTAAAAGTCATCCTGGCTTAAATGAAATAAATTGATGTTGTCAATCCTGACATATATAAGAATTTTGAAATCGTTCGTACTTTCGTTTTAATGTTATTGTGAATGTACTGTTGCGTGTAAGGCGTAATGATGGAATAATAAGTTGAAGTTTTGAAACTTAAATGGATCAAATTGATATATACTAGTGATTTTAAGTAAATTAAAGTGGCATTTATGAAATATTGGAAATAAATATGAATTTGATATTAATGTTGTTCTTGAGCCATTCAAAGACGAAAATTCTATATATTTTTTTTTTAATTATTGAGGTGAAAGTGATTTCTACCTCTTAATTTAGAACTTTTAGAACAATATAATTTTAAATCATTTGGAACAATTATCGAATTTAATAGAAGTAAACATTCATATTTATAAAGAAAAAATAATAAAAATAACGATGGCATTCTTAGCGAAAGGGAAAAAAGCTGATCTGAAACAGCTAGCGACTGGGTTAGGAGAAAACGGAAATGGTGACCTGAAAGTCATGCACTTAGGGATATTATTCTAAAGAGCAAGGCGTACAAGGAGGATGAAGAATTTGTAAAAAATCGTTTTGAAGGTATTATTTCGGAAAGACTGGAAGATGAACAGAGGATAAGAGAAAACGAACAAAGAGAAAGGGAACAACTAGAAAAGGAAAGAGTGGAAGAGCAAAATAGGGAATTTGAGATAGAAAAGCTAAGGCTACAGTTGGCCAGTCATAAAGAAACTGCATCCACGATTATTCAACAGGAAAATTCTCATATGAAAGTGGACCTAAAGAAAATTTTGCCAAGTATCAACCCTGAAATGGATCATATGAACTTGTTTTTAGTCTTATTTGAAAGACAAATGAAAATCCTAAAAATTTCGGAAGACCTGTGGGTGACTCATCTCATAGGAGTACTGCCCAAAGATGTTTCAAAACTTATTGTTAGAGAACCCGAAGACAAATTTAAGGATTATTCTAACATCCATGGCATCCTTTTACAACGATTTAAATCGACGGCAGATAGGTTTCGAAAGTTATTTCCTCAACTTAGAAAAAGCACTGATTGCACGTGGAAAGATTTCTATTTCGAAATCAGAAGTTTTTTTGAAGGATGGACATCAGAATTGAACATTTCCACTTTTGAGCAGATGCAGAATTTGATATCTGATCAAATGAAAAAATGCTGCACTCCGGAATACAAAGAACATTACTTGGATGAGTGGGAACAGATAATTTCTCCCTCAGATTTAGCTGATAAATTGGACGCATACGAAAACTTAAGAAATTCCTTGCCTAATGGACAGAGAAAGATAGCCAAATCAAAAGAAACGCACACAACCGGAAATCTTGATCTCTTTAAGAGAACGGTACCTTTCAACAGGGGAGAAAAATTCCAGTATATTCGAGAAGAAAGACCTTCGTTAAGATGTTATGAATGCGGAAGACCTGGATTCATTAAAGCTAAATGTCCGGATTGTTCCCAAATCAAAAAGGAAGTTTCCTCAAATAACATAGCAGCATTTTCAGCATTCACTAAGGGTTCCCAAGTAACCTTGGTAGACATAACATTTTGTGGAAGAAGAGGTAGAGTGTGTGCTGATACAGGATCTTCACATTCCACTGCGGGAGAAAAAATGTTCAAAGTATTCAAAGAATATGGACCAACATTTCAAAAGACGAAGTTGACAATAAGTCTGGCAGATGGTCAGCAGTCTCTTGTTGATTGCTACACTACCCAAGTGATGATAGAAATTGAAGGAAAGAAAGTATTGACGGATTTCATCATCCTTCCAAACGCTACTGAAAATCGAACTCTTCTTGGAACAGATTTTCTGAAATCTGCGGGTAATGTTCTTGGCGTAAAGAACAAATGCTGGTATTTTTGTGATAACCCAAATTACACGTATCCATTTGAAGAATTGGGCACATAACCCAATGTAGAATCCCTCGAGGATAAACAAGTTCTGATTAAAGTTTGTCAGTTGCGGGAAAGTGAAGGAGAGAATCTGACAGCTATTCAGAAAAGTCAGCTCAACAGTCTACTAGAAAAATATGATAGTATCTTCCAACCAAGGGGAGAAGCCACCTCGATCATCGAGCATCATATTACTACAAGTAATCACGCTCCGATTTCTGTATCTCCTTACAGAATGTTACCAGCTCGGAAGGAGCTGCTTAAAAGAGAAATTGATGATCTTCTCGAAACGAACATTATTGAAGAATGTGAATCGCCTTATGAAGCACCTGTAGTTTTGATCTCAAAACCAGATGTTAAAATTCGACTTTGCGTAGACTATCGGAAGTGACTGTCCCTGACTCTTACCCACTTCCAAGGATGGATGATTTAATGCAAGATGCTAAACATACCTATTTTATGTCAACCATTGATCTGAAATCTGGTTACCACCAAGTAAATGTCAATTCAGCTGATCGAGATAAAACTGCATTCGTTTGGGACATATAGATTCTTAAGAAATCCCTTTTGGTCTTCGAAATGCCCCTGCTACGTTTCAGAAACTAATGGACACGTTTCGTAGAGGCTTACCAGCTCTTGCCTATCTAGATGACCTCATAGTCTTGTCACCATCTTTTGAACAACATCTTAAACTGGTTTTCGACAGACTAATCAAATACAAACTTCGTGCAAACTGAGAGAAATGCAACTTTTCTTGTTCTCGAGTTAAATATCTTGGACTTTGGATTACCCCTCGTGGAATAGAGGTGGATCCTGAAAAAGTATCTTCCATCTTGGAAATTCCTTCTCCTAAAAATGTGAAGCAACTACTATCCTTCTTGCAGACATGTTCCTGGTATAGAAAGTTTATACCGAACTTTTCTAAGATTTCTCGACCTCTGAACAATCGAACAAAAAAGAAAACTCCCTGGAGTTGGTCTGAAACAGAACAGAGAGCTTTCGACTCTTTAAAGCAATGCTTGGTGTCCTTACCTTAATTTACGCCAGGAGATCGCGTGTACGTAACTTTACATCCTGTTAGTAATGCAACCAAAGAAAGAAGTTCAAAGTTTATGCTGCGACGGGATGGACCATATGTTAAACTTGCACAGCGATCCCCATCCTTATATGAAGTAGCTAGCTTAGAAAACCCTCAAGTACCAGTTGGAGTTTATCACTCATCTGCCTTGAAAGCCTATTCCCAAGAGGACAGTATGCAACCCATGAATCCTCTACGTAAACATGGCCGCCCACGAAAAACTTCCAAGTGCTGGTTCCTCGCCGAGACGGTTGCCTTACGTCGGAACCAGAGGGGGAGGTTGTAAGAGACATTGTTTTCCAAAAACGACGGTAGATGGCAGCACGCAACCAGACTAGAAAACGATCGTGGATGTTTACAAAAAAAACATTCGAAGTGGAGCTCGAGATGATGATAGAAAGCACGTAGCCAACGTGTTTGTAATATGTAGCTAATCCTAACTATGATTTGTAAAATATATGTAATTTTTTTATGTATTATTAAATGTTGTGAAGTCTTAAATGACGAGTGAGTGTTTTCCCAACCTCATCACCAAAAGAAGCCTTATACACTTAAATTTACTGTACATTAAATTTGTGTTCCGATTCTTAGATACTTAATTGCGAGACTGACTATCTGAAATTGACTATATGTATCTAGAGGCTTTAATCCCACTATTATTGATAAGACATTACATAAATTCAACAAGTCGAAATTGGTTTTTAACCTTCAACATCAAGAGGTTTGCCCACATAATTCTATTGTTTTACAATTTTATTCATCTGTTAGCTATAAGGTAACCAATATTCTTTAACATGCCAATTTTAAGTGTTACTTTAAACCAAAACCAATTATAAAATCAGTTACAAAATCAATTTTCCCTTCTTTATAAAACCCTCTGTCTTAAAGACTCTTCCCGTCTTGAATTGTTGAGGTGGTTATCACATTCCATGCGAATGTGGTTTTGGATATATATTTGTCAAACGAAATGAGCTCTTAAATTTAATATTAAGGAACACATGAGCCATGTTAAATTTCTAAGTCTGCAATTGCTGAGCACTCTTAAGACTCTCATGTATTTAATTAAACAGAAGCTAAGATTATTTTTACTCCTAACGCCATTTTTGAATTGGACTTTATTGAAAGGTTTCCAATTGCTTCTCAGTTAAACTCCCTTATTAATGATAATTGTCGTCCTTTCTTCTCTTTTTCTTGGAAATATCTGGTTTAATTTTTCGATTTTGTTTACTTTCTTCCTCTTATTCCAGTAATTTTCATTGTGTCCTACCTTTCCTCTTGTTTCTCCCTCCTTGGTTTTTAACCTTTTTCCTTCTCTTGCCATTAGCAACTCCTTACCTTGCTTCAGTTACATCTGCTGATCTTACATTAGTCGCAGATCTAGCTCTCACGAGTGAAGATTTTTCTTCTTTTGCATCCTGATGAAGAAGGCTGTTTCTTGCCTTTGAAACCAGTGGACACTATTATTTTTTGGTTGTATGCTGCTATTAACGAAGTTATTTTAGTTTTACAAAATAAATACTCAGATGTATATATTTTCATGTTGTAGTCCTCAATAAATTATTATTCTTAAGAACCATTCATTTACATATTAAATTGTAAAGATGGTGAATTTTTTAACCCAAGAATTTAGATACTACGAGAAACATTTAGACAGATGTAATATAGGGACCTAAAGTTCAGAAACATAGCAATTAATACACATTCAAATAATTAAATTGAAATTTAAATACAAGAAGAGTTAACCAAAATCGTACCTTACATACGTAGTAGTTAGGTAAGTTTCCTATGAAATTTACTTTTAAAGTCTTCAGTGTAATTAAATTAATTGTATTCGACCCAACAAAAAATTAAAGTTAAGCATGACTAAAACTTTTAACTAAAATCAAATAAAGCATGACTGCTAGAAATAAGTTCATTAGGAAATGTCAGCAAAATTCATTTTAATTATTTGACACATCAGATAGGTAGATTTACGTCAAATTAGCATATATTAAATTATAATATTTATCATAGCATATTCATTGTTCTTTAGCTGACAGAAAAATATAAAAAATTAAAGATTTTTATTATTTTCCAAGAACAGTTATTGATAAGTAACTTTTATAGCTAGCAAGCTTAAATCATTACTAAAATTTTCCAAGATAAATTGGAGTTTCAAAGTAAATTACTTACAGCACCTGTCATTAAAGAAGTTACAATCACACAATGAGTAATCTAAAATGTATTGGCATGACACTATATTTATAATTTCCCTTAAAGAAATGAAACTTTCAGGAAACAGCATCACACAAGCCCTTTTATAGGCATTTCTGATAACTTAAAATTTTTTAAAGATTCACAACTAGACTAAATTTAATGTGAAGCCTATAATTAGGCCAATGGTCTTTATTAGTCCCTGCCATAAGAAACATTGTTACACCACTTTAGTATACAGAAGACTTTCAATATTAAAAAAATGAATTTCATTTCACATTAATTGATGAATTCCATTTTTGCATTTTTAGAGCAGCTTTATAATTAAGACAGTTTATGACTGTATGCCGAAATATCTCCTGAACAAAAGCATCTTGCAGGAGAAGTGTGAATGTGAGTCACTAAGCTAATTTTAAATCCCATCTCATGAAAAAGTAAAGAAATCCAACATAAGTTTGAAATTCTATTGTGAACTCCAAACAAACCATTATTCGTCAATCACCGCCAGACCTGAGTTTTCCACAATGGAAAACACAAATGTAGAATACACATAATGCATAGAAAACCTATCATATGTCACTCCTTTATGGCACACAGATCTAATATATTTCTAAATGTAGTTATTTCTTAACTTTTATATTATTCAACATGGTTTATTTACCCCAATTTTGTTATTTTTAAACAATATATAAAGATATTTGTAACTAACTTTGAACTCTTTGAAACTAAAAATTTTGTTCTAACAGGAAACTTATACAATCTACATATATTATTTACTATAAAATGAATTTATAGGTATTCACATAACTCAACAAACTGTAGCTCAACAAAAGATTAATATATTTTAACTCTTCAAATGGCAATGAAGCAGTAAAGTATTTATCAATATATTACATTATTCAATTTTATTACATTTAATTTTATTTTAACATTTAGTTCACTGTGTAAAAGTAATTATATATACATATTTTTAAAGGCTCAATTTCCCTATCTAAATTTTGTGAATTTCAGCAAAATCTACAGAATGTTTTCTTTCACTTCAGCAATTTCGGAATCAATCTCGAAATCGGAGTACGGGCTTATTCCATTTGTTGCATCAACTTATTTTCTTTAATTTTTTTTTTTTTTTGCTTCAATTCTTTTAACATATCTTTTGCATATTTTGCATTATCTGCTTTCTCAGACTCCTGCTTCTTTTTCCTCCATAGATTATTTACATTTCGCTGATGCTCTTTTGACAGGCATCAACATACTTTTTGTAATATCTACATTCAGCATACCTCCTAATCTACAATCTGATTGCATGCTTCTCTGAGATATAAGGAACTACTCTTGTTGATTCTCTACAAGGCATTTCTTGTTAATTGCAAAACCTCTTTCAACTGCAGCATTAGAATGAAATAAACAGAAAAAATTTTGGTAGAAATCCAAGAATTTATCTACTTGTATCCTACTTATGTTTAGGCAAATATCTTCTACAACTGCCTCCATAAAGATGTCTAATCTATTTCAATTCCAGTCAAACTTCTTCAATTTCTCTAGTATGTGGAACATCACAAATGGCAATATACGTTTTGCGAATCGCATTACCTTTGGAAATTGCTACATAATTTTTTGAAAGAAAATCTTCCATAGCAATGGAAATTCTGTTTAATTTGATTACATTACTGCAAAGTATTGTTGTAGAGGCTAAACACGATGCTTCTTTGACTAGCTTTAAGATGTAATTTTGAGGCTAATTTAATATACAATCCAATTAGAATTTTTTTTACAATTATCTCAAAAAGATAATACTGCAGCTTCTTTTAACTCTTTACAGGCTCTGGATGCTCCAAACCCAATATCAACTTTCCAGATATGTGGGTGATTTTCGGCTTTTTGCCCATCTAGTAAAAACTGTTCTTTCCTACTTTTTATTACATCTAATATTTCCTTTTTCAAAAATCTATCAGTAATGATATTAATGCAACACAATCATCATATAAAAAGGTAACAAAGGCTTATCTGATTGATATCTTGTTAAAAAAGGCTCTAACTCAAGTGCAATTGATAGCAGAAATTTTGTAGGAGAAATTTTGCAGAAGTTTGGCAGGTAACATGTCATCACATACATACACCTTGGTAACATGAAAATTGTTCGAACTTGGAGGTTTAGCTTTCAGTGCATCCATACACCTTTTTTACATTTTGGAGGATTTTGATAGCTCTTTCGAGAACTTGAGCATGCTCAATCCATCAGATAGAAGACATTTTTAAAGGAAATATTGTTGATCCAGGATGGAATGTATAATCTGCTCTCTTTGAAGGAAAATTCTCAAAAAAGAAATACATACATAGATCTTAAGAAATTCACATTCCACCCTGATGTGTCATAGTATACACCATGTATAGTGTGATGACAGCAGACACCTACATTAAGCAAACATGAATTTTCAACAAATTTTAGCTGCTCCTTCATTAGATTTTTGAAATTACTTAGAAATTTTAAAATAACATTAGGGCCATCTGTACAAATTTGCATGGCTTTTAGTAATGGTATATTCAAATCAGAAAAAGTCTGTAAATTCATTTAGCATATCAGCAGTTGTTGAATGACCCAAAAATGCTGAAGTGAGATAGCAAGTCACAATACAGTTCAAGAATGCATAAAAAAATCTCACAATTAGATCTATTTGCCCTTTTTGTGAAATGTTATTAAGACTTTATCTATTAAGTTGAAATAAAATTACACATTCTCAATTTCTGATAGCAAATTTTAAAAATAAAAACTAAGTCTGTAGAATATAATGTAATCCAACTTGTCTTTCTGCATTTAAAATTTCTGTGCTATCCGTATCACCTATTAGGGAGTATGGTTGCAAATAAATCACTTGATTTAAATGTATTTCTGTCTAATGTGAGACACAGTACTCTAAAGCTCACAAAACTTCATGTTTTTGAAACGTCTTCATTAATGATGAAATAATTCATAGATGATAAAGGAACTGGAAAAGTCAAAGGACTTACACTTGCTTCAGATCCACATTCTTGGGATGGTCCTGGGATGTACTTGGCAACATTATTTGGTGGAACTAGAGTTGACTGTAGTGACAAAGACTGAAAATAAAGCATCCTGTGATATATTTCAAAATTTTAGTGAGATTTCACCGATCCCATTCCACTATGGTCGGTATCAAAATTTGATTTGTAGAATACACAATGAGACTTATACTAATTATACAGTACAGGCCTTAACCATTTGGCCAGATCTTTATCAGCTGCTAGCCAATCTTCTCTAAAAGTGCATTTTCTAGGTATCTTTGAAAATCTGTAAAAAAGTATCAGATTTTAGCACAATCACTTTAAAAAAACATTACACAATCATATTATACAGGGTGTCCGCAAACTCTTGCAACAAAAAAAGAGGAGTGACAGTACACAGCAAGATGAACAATATTTGCCATAGAACCAAGGGTCGCAATCTACTCCTAGTGGCAGAAAAAAAGAAAAATGACTCATCCACATTGATCCTTTATTAGAGAAAAAAAAGCTCAAGTGACAGGTGTATGGCACAATACAATTCGCACCAGAGAATTACTTAAAGGAGCTGCTCAAAGTGGCATACGTGGGTTTCGTTACACAGCCGACACCGGCAAAGGAAGGATTTTCACACCCTTTCAAAGATCCCTGATGTGGTGTTGATCTTGTCCGCAGCAACAGAGTCATGCAACAAGATCTTTGATGGAGTCCACAAGTGTCTGGTACACCAACTCTTTCATGTGTCCCCAAGAAGAAGTCCAGTGAATTCAGGTCATAGAAGTGTGGAGGTTAAGCCACAGGTTCACCATACCTAATCCACTACTGAGGATATATCATGTTTAGAAAGTGTCGGACAGCAGTGGAAAAATGTTCCGGGGCCCTGTCATGCATAAACCATGTTACATTATGTGGTGAGCGGAATTCACTGCAACAGACTGGATAACATATGGTTCAGAAACACATTGTACATGGTACCAGTCAGGCGTTCTGGCAAAAGGAAAGGTCCTACCAGTCAATTACTAAGAATACATGCCCAGATGTTGATGGCAAATTTCTGTTGGTGTTTACAAGGGGTAGTAACATGGGGATCTACCTGGCTGTTGTGTATTGAAAATGCCTTTCCGATTAAACATGGCCTCATCACTGAATAGCATTAAAAGAGGAAAGTGCAAATTAGCACTGTCCATCTGCAGCATTCACCTCATAAAATGTACCTGTGATATTATTTTCTGTTTGGTTTTGTGGCAACACTAGTTTTTGTTTTGGTAGTTTGGCAACACCCCAATGTTGTTGATCATTTGCAATGATGGTTGTTATAACGCGTGAAGTGTATCTTCTTAGTTATTAGAAGCTAAGTTGCAATCCTTTTCTTGTTTCATTTACGATTATTAGTACAATTTTAATAATTAAAGAAAGTTTTTGTATCTTAATCACCTTTACTAAATAATATGGAACAATTTCTAAAACCAGAAAGGTTTAATATAGATCTCACGTGTACGAATGCCGAAGCAAAATGGTACCATTGGAAACGAACTTTTAGTAACTTCCTGGAAAAGATACCCAGCATTTCGGATGAAAATAAATTACCACTACTATGCAACTACGTGAGCGCTAATGTCTACCAGTTCATAAATGACTGTACAACTTATACGTAAGCCATATCGACTCTTGATTCCCTCTTTGTGAAGAAACGAAATGTCATTTTCGCTAGACATTGTTTGTCGACGTGACACCAACAAATGGGTGAAATGGTGGGAGAATATTTACAAAGCTTAAATCAGCTAAGCAAGGACTGTGAATTTTTGGATGTTAAGGCTGAAGAATACTGCAAAGAATATATCAGAGACGTCTTCATACGAGTATTAAGATGCGTGCACATCCACCAACGCCTTCTAGAAATTACGTCAATGACTCTCGATCAAGCTGTTGATCAAGCAAAAGCTCTCGAATTGGCCGAAGTGCATGCGGCCTCATATTTGGGGAATCCAAGCCCGGCAACAACTGCCGCGGTTGAAGACCGTTCTCCAGAAGAAAAAGCCCCAACCATCTCAGCGGTTTATACCTCCGCTAGATCCCAAAAATGTTTTTTCTGCGGACAAGAGGTGCATCCCAGAACTATTTGCCCTGCCAGAGACGCCACGTGCAGAAGGTGTGGAAAAAAGGGACACTACCAGTGTGTATGCAAATCCAAGGAAACTAGGAATTCCTCGAATGTAGTGGCATCTTCTAATACACTCGCTGCCATTTCGGGAGCCCTTCATTGTCTCCAGAAATCAATAGTTAAGGCAACTGTGAATAATATATAATTTAGCGCACTTATCAACACCGGAAGCTCCTTAAGTTTCCTAAATGAGAAACACTTAGCTAAATGAAAAATAAAAATGAAATTATATGTGGGCAGAATTGCATGGCAAATTCTTCCATAGTTGCCGACGTGATAGGCTGCTGTAACATAAACTTAAGAATCGAGCAATTCTTCTATCAAGATGCGGAACTATTAATTATGAAAGATCTCTGTAGTGATGTTTTGATAGGCCATGATATTTTGCAAGGACATTCATCTGTGGAAATTGGATTTAATGGTAATAGACCCCCCTTTAACAATTTGTTCCTTGGCTGTGGCACAAGTACCTCCCATCTCGTTATTCGCAAACTTAAATCCTGAGTGTAGGCCGGTAGTGACAAAGTCAAGGCGACACACTGATGAGGACAATGAATTTATGGCTTCGGAAATTCAGAAACTCCTCCAGGAAGGAGTCATTGAGCCGAGCAATTCACCGTGGAGAGCCCAAGCGTTTGTGACTAGAGGTGAAAATCACAAACCCAGGATGGCGGTAGACTACTCTTAGACCATTAACAAATATACGTTACTCGACGCCTACCCTCTCCCCAAAATTGAAGAGGTTATTGCAAAAATTTCAAAAAATAAAGTGTTTACTGAAATTGAACTCCAAAGTGCCTACCATCAAATCTCTATTCTGGACAGTGAAAAAGCATTACACAGCTTTCGAGGTAGGCGGTAAACTGTACCAATTCTTGTGCGTCTCGTTCGGGGTCACCAATGGAGTGGCATGTTTTCAAAGAGTAATCGATACTGTGATTGAAGATGAGGGACTTAAACTGACATACCTGTTCCTGGATGATGTGACTGTTTGTGGGAAAGATCAGCAGAAGCATGATGATAATCTTGCAAAATTCTTGTCGGCTGTGAAAATGTTCAATCTGACCTTAACCCTTTCGCGATGGTTGTCACGCCCGCGTGTCGGCTACGAACTTGCATTCAATGACGGACGGCATGCATTCGTGATGGAGAAAATTTTACCCTAAACGGCGAGTGGCACGTATGCGTGTTTTCACATGGAACGTTTTAATTTGTCTACTAGATGGCGTTAAATGTCCGTGAAAACAACTTCAATGTATTTTGCAGATAATTGACCTTGGCATAAGGAGGATCCAATGAATTATTTCTCCATTTGGAGCGGTGAAACATGGTTTTGTAATATAAACAAATGGAGCACTTATAGCAGCATCAACAATTTTATAATTGAGTTTCGGGTTTTGTTTTTATTTCAGCTTTATGATTTCGTTGGTGAATCATAGGAATATAAGAGAGTATTTTTTTTGTTTGGGTTTTAGAGGCAGTGAAATTATTCGTTTATTTCGGATAAAAGAATGGGAGCAACTAACGAGTATTTTGTATTCAGATTTGTATGAAAAATACACATCAAATAGAAAATAAATATTTCTTTTATTCCTGAAAAAAGTATATTTCTGTGTTGAATAGGTAATTTTTAGTGAATTTTTTTCGAGAGTTAGGCTTAGCGCAAAAAAATTGTCGTCCCCTGGGAACAGTTCGGAAACGAAGCGCTCCGTCCTTTAGGCCGCAGCAGTTCCGGAATGCCACCATCGCGAAAGGGTTAAATGAAGACAAGTGCACGTATTCGACGAATATGGTCCGGTTACTGGGATATATAGTCTGCGTCGAAACGATCAAACCAGACCCAGAACGGCTAAAACCATTGTTTGATATGCCTGTCCCCAGAGACTCCGCCGCATTACAGAGGGTTTTAGGGATGTTTGCCCATTACTGTCAGTGGATTACCAGTTTTCAGAGAAAATACGCCCGCTGCTAGGAAAGAAACAATTTCCGGTCCCTAGTGATGCAGTTTCGGCATTTCACCTAATGAAAAAGGATGTGGCGAATGCCACCTTAGCAGCGATTGAAGATGACATACCCTTTAGAGTCGAGAAGGATTAATCAGACTTTGCCATTGGGGTCACTCTGAGTCAAGCTGGTCATCCGGTTGTCTTTTTCTCAAGAACCTTGAATACCTCAGAACGGCAACATTCATCTCCCGAAAAAGAAGCGTATGCCATTGTGGAATCACTTCGTCATTGGAGACATTTCCTGATGGGAAAACATTTTGAAGTGTTTACTGACCAACAAGCAGTGTCATTTGTGTTTGATCAGCGACGCAGTAGCAAAATTAAGAATGAGAAGCTAATTCATTGGAGACTAGAATTAGCAAGTTTTAAGTTTGATATAATCTACCGTCCTGGTAAACAAAACATAATCGCTGACACCTTATCCCGGATAACCGGTGCTCTGACTGCCAGAGTCGGTCTAAAGGATCTACACTATTCCCTCTGCCACCCAGGAGTGACGCGGATGCACCACTGAATCCGTAGTAGAAACTTGCCTTTATCGTTAGAGGACGTGCGAAGAGTCACAAATTCGTGTGGGGTTTGTAACGAATTGAAGTCCTGATTCGCGAGGAATGTTGGAACACTTGTGAAAGCCACCTCCCCATTCCAGAGGTTGAACCTGGACTTCAAAGGACCCCTTCCAAGTGTTTCAAGAAACCGGTATATCCTAACAATTGTAGATGAATTTTCCCCTTTGCCATCCCTTGCAGGAATATTTCTGCTGCTATTGTAATTGCCCATTTAAAGAATGCTTTTTCCATGTTTGGAATGCCTTCGTTCATTCACTCCGATAGAAGATCGTCCTTTATGTCTCAGGAGCTAAAAATGTTTCTGACGTCCCACGGAATAGCCATAAGTCGCACGACCCCGTACAATCCGGCAAGAAATGGTCAAGTAGAACGCTATAATGGGATCATCTGGAAAACCATACAACTTTCTCTGAGATCTAACAATATGAGAACCTAGCAGTGGGAGGAAAGAGTGTAACAAGCCCTTCACTCTATACGCTCACTACTGTGTACGACTACCAACGCCACCCTTCACGAGCGAATGTTCTCGCACCCGCGAAGGTCGCATAACGCTGCTCTATCCCTACATGGCTTTCCCATCCCGGGTTAGTCTTAATGAAAAACCATGTGCGTACAAACAAATATGAGCCACTTGTACAAGAAGTCAAACTACTCGAAGCGAACCCTGACTATACTCATGTAAAACTGGCGGATGGAAGAGAGACTACTGTTTCTATCAGACATTTGGCACCGAAAGGAGAACCTGATAACATGATTTATACTGAAGAGAATAGTCCGATAGATTCGGTGATGCAGAATGTAAGCTCTGACGTAGCCACCTCACCAAAAAGCATGAGTGACAAGAACTCGGACACCCTCCCATCTTGCCCTGGTCTTTCCAGACAACCGCTGGCGCAGGAACTGAACCAGAACGTAGTACCCACTCCAGGAGGCATAACCAAAAACGACTCCTACTCTCTACCCTTACGTCCAGGTCGTCACAGACAACCTCCTGCCTACCTAAAGGACTATGTCAGAGACTCATAGATAAATTAAAGGGGGGGGGGGGGTGAATGTGATATTATTTTCTGTTTGGTTTTGTGACAACACTTGTTTTTGTTTTGGTAGTTTGGCAACACCCCAATGTTGTTGATCATTTGCAATGATGGCTGTTACAATGTGTGAAATGTATCTTATCTTCTTAGTTATTAAAAGCTAAGTTACAATCCTTTTCTTGTTTCATTTACGATTATTAGTACAATACCCGACGAGGATAGTTAGCATCGTTAAAAGCTTGGACCTTCTGCCATACATCAAATGCATAATCGCCAATTCCTCGTATATGTACTTCTTAATGACCCACACGATTATGCCAGTTAGCATGCAATGTTATCACAGTAATAGCTGTGAACAGTTTTAGCTATGTTTTAAAATGTTTGCTCGTACCATACAGTTTACTCAAACCATACAGCGCAAATGCGTGAAGCCATGCTTTGGATGCTTCCAATCACTCAGAAGGGTGGATGGGTGTGATGGTTGCGAGAGTGAATCATTGCTACTTCATATTGTGAGCAATTTTAATCTCTTTTTTGGAAGTGTTTCGGTTGTATGCACAGGTTACTTAGTTATGTTTTGGACGAATAACCAACCATCAACACCGTTTCAGCAGCTGAGCTGCTTTGCATGTTGTGTTTCTGTCATTATGGGTAGATTGCGACTCTAGGTTCTATGGCAAATATTGTTCATCTTGTTGTGTACTATCACCTAATAACCTTGCTATCACTCCTCTATTTTTGTTGCACGAGTTCGTGGACACCATGTATATATGGACTTTCATATATACATACACATCTCATATATATATCATAGATAGATACAAACTGAATTGTGCAATCATACTGCTTGTATGAAAATAATTAAAAATTAACCTAATAATGGACCAGAATATGGAAATAAGCTGATTTAGGCAATCTAATGTGAAATAATTAAGGTATAAGGATCAATGGAAAAGAATACTTGTGTATTCCTGGCAACACAAAGAAATCACAAATTGAATTACACAATTGCACTTATTTACGTGAATTTTTTTTAAATTGGCTTAATAATCAACCAAACTATAAAAATTAAATAATTTAGAAACTTTAGTGTTTAAGACCCAGACAGTCTGACTCGCCCGAGGACATGAGCAACTGTTTGGATTGCAGGAAGAAATTCTAGTCTGCAATACTTTAGAATATGGAGATGGATGGGGAAAAGATACATGTGGACTCTAAAACTATATGGAAATACAAATTGAACAACACAATGACGTCATTTATGCAAAAATAATTTTAAAATCAACCCTAATAATTAATCAAAATATAAAAATAAGCTAGTTTAGTTAATCTAATATACAATCATTAAGAGATGGAGATGGATGAAAAAGGATACTTGTGCACTCTCGGCTATGCACAAAAATATAAACTGAATCGCACAATTTCATTATTTATATGAAAAATAATTTGATTTTGTAAACTATTTTTTTTTCATTTTAACTCGCACTATAAAAATAAAATAGTTCTAATGATCTGATTAGAACTTGAAAATGGATATTTTCGGATTCTCAGCAATGTACAAAAATATGAACTGAATTGCACTAAAATACTGCAGTAACATTGCACTGATTAAACACCAAAATAGGTTTCAGTTTGAGTTTAGCATAAAGTTACTACTGCATTTTCATTTGATCATTTTAGCTCTAATGTTAATTTACAAATTGCAAATTTCCTGATTTTTCATGTTGAAGGTGTCTAGATCATATGTATAGTGCATTTTATCAATAAAAAATAGTAAAACTGGAAAATTTATTAATTTTAGGCATAATATCTGTAAAACCATAAGATTAAGTAAAAATCTGTATAAACTGCAAAAAGTCTGTAAAAATTAGCATCTCTGGAAATGTGTAGATAATCTCATACAAAATTCATTCACATAATTTTATCAATCAATAAAATACTTTGGTTAAGAATCATTCATCGAATATTGTGTCTATAAAAATCATAATTTCTAAAATGCATGCATAAAAACAATGAAATTTACTTACTTTAAGATATGGACAATAAAGATCTTCTAAACTGTTTTCGCTTCTCTTATCATCTTCTGATTAACAGTCCTGCCATCAAAATGTGGAGGCACTTACTGAAAGTCATCACAGACAAGAACTACCTCTACTCCTTCAACCTCTTGCCACTTGCTAGGATATAGCTGCAGTTTAGTGCTATTTAGCTGCCAGTCAATAAAAGACATTGACATTTACAAGTGGGCGGATGAGGGGGCAAGTAAAAATTATAACACCATCTGTGCAGAATCGAACATCAAGTTTGTTATGAATATGAAAAAATTTCTTGACTTTAGCACTAACTTTCAAAACTTTCTTAAGTGGTAGAGACCCCATTATAAAAGGATGGTTGTTTCATTTTTCATCTAGTATTGATTATTATTTAAGGAAATTTGTATTTCTTCTAGTCGGCAAATAACTTTTTTTTAATGTTAAAGAGCATTTAATAAAATTGTGAAACCTGACCAAATGAGTAAATACAACAAAAGTAAATAAAACAAACCAAATTTGTATTTTTTTACATTAGTGTTTATTAAATATAACTTAAAACGTAATTTAAAATTGTCAAATTATTTCTATACTGAATATTCATTTGATTATTTCATTTAGTTCTTTAACAATTTAGTTTTAAATTTGAATGATAGTAACTTATAATAAAGTCAGTGGCGAGTAATGAGTCAAAATTGGCTACTAATGAGTCAAGATTAGCTAGTAAAAATATGGAGTCTACTAACCAATGACAACTAAATTCCAGAATCCTAATTTAAGCTATATAACTATGCTAAATTTGCTAATGTGAATGATTCAACAAATAAACATAACACTTTCATAAGACCACTGTTGCATCATTGCATAAAAACATTGTTATAACAGGATAGAAGATCAATAAAATTACATTAATATTAACAAGCTGCATATAACTTTATCTGCTGGTTACAGTTATGCATTACACTCCTTTCTCAGTCCAGAGTCTCGAAAATACTTTGGACAAACAATTTAACTGTACTAGCAATCTCAGAAGATCTTGTCCTTAGATTGTCATCTAATATAGTAATCAAATGATTATATGACTTTTAAGTTAAAAGGCCTGGAGATACTAGACTTAATCAAAGCAAACATATTTTCACCAAATATGAAAAAGAACCACTCAAACATATAATTATAACTGTTGGTTACAGTTATACATTGCAAATTTCAAATATGCATCTAGGTGAAGTTCGAATGGAGTCTAACATTCCAGATATTTTATACAGTGCCCAGTGAATAATGGATTAAAATACACTTTCACTATAAATCAGTTTTTACTTTCCCTGCAATACATGGTAATGTATAGGGAAAGTATTGGAATCATGTCGAAAATCGCATCTCGAGTTTTCAATGGATCTACACATTTCGAGACCTCTAGAATACGAAAAAAAGTATTTTTAGCGTGACGTCTGTGTGTGTGTCCGTCTGTCTGTGCAATGTATGTATCCACTCTAACTCAAAAACTTATGGACCAAATTTCATAAAATTTGGTAGGTAAGTCACTTGGGTATGACCCTGGTGCTGATTAGGTTTTGGTACGATTCATAAAAACAGAGCCCGCCTTTTTTTGCGAAATGGCCCTTAAAAATTTCATGTATCCACTCTAGCTAAAATATTAATTGACCAAATTTCACAAAATTCGATAGTTATGTTACTTGGCGGATACTCTGGTGCTGATTAGATTTTGATATTATTCAGAAAAGAATAACCAGCCTTTTTTTACGAAATGGCCCTCAAAAATCGCAAAATCTAAAAAAAAGCTACGCATGTTCAAATATATCAATTAAATGCTTGCTTTATACGTAATTTTTGATGAGGAAAATTGTTATTTTGTGCAATTAAACTCAATTTAATGAATTATTAAAGAAATTTAAAAAAAATGAATTTGCATCTGCAGGGAAAGTCATGTGCTGCCCATATCAGATTTTTATCTTAATGTTGCAGCTTAATATTCCATCATAATCTTATTTGTAAGACAGAATGTGACAAAACGCTTGGTGACATATCCATAAAGTCAATGTTTTACCTATATGAATGCTTTTCTGATGGTCCCTTGAGTGCTTTGTTATAACTGGTTTCTACTGTACATGCATACACATAGTGAAATAATACAAATTAGTCACAATACACATTTTTATTTTTTCAACTTTTCTATGAGTTTACAATGAATCCTGCTTTAGAAATCAAAATTTAAATAATTTTAAAAAGCCATTACAATGAGAATGAAGAAACAACAAAGAGATAATAATAAATATAACACAATAACAAACATTGAGATAACAATTAAAATTCTGCTGATTTTTTGCTTTGCTTATCAATCATGTCATCATCATCATTAAATTCTTTGTCAGCAGTATTGAGTTTAGGAAGGCTTCGTACAGCAGCAGTTTTTTTAATCGGTCCTTTTCTAGGATCTATAACACGCTGGTCAGGCAAAATATTCCTGTAACAAAAACCCCTTTACTGTTATAAAACTGTAAACATAAAATTATCATTTTGATATTTACTGTTAGATAATACTAAAAAATTTCAAGAGATATAACATTTTCATAGGTGAATAAATTATAAAATATGAGTCTAAAATCAAAGTGATAGCTTTGAAAGATTCATTCAAATATTTAAATTAACATAAATCATGTTACTATATTTTCATGATAATTTGTCATAAAAAGAAAATTCTATTCATATCATTAAAATATATACTGCTGGCCATCCAAAATGCAACACCATGAAGGAAGCATCCAATAAGCATGAAATTTGCACCATACGTAGACCTCGATAGGAAATACAAATGATTAGAATTTTATAGCTCATATGCAAATCATGTGAGCCAGTAGCGCCATAACTCTTGCATTATGCATCGCCATGCCAGTCCTTCACCTGGCGTTATGGCTTGGGGTGGCATTGGATTTTACTCCCACACCCCCCTAATACGCATTGCCGGTACACTCAACAGCCACCGCTACATTTCTGAAGTTTTGGAGCCTGTTGTCTTACCTTACCTTCAAGGCTTACCTGCGGCCAAGTTTCAACAGGACAATACAAGACCACACGTGGCACATATCGTTCAGCATTTCTTCAGTGCCCACCAAGTTCCACTGCTCCCTTGGCCCGCCCGTTCTCCAGATCTGTCGCTTATTAAATACGTCAGGTCGATGATTGGAAAATGACTGGCCCAGCAAACACCACCAGCTGCTACGACAGATGAAGTTTGGCAACATGTGAAAGCAGTATAGACTGACATACCCCAAGAACACATCCAAAGTCTCTTTCTTTCAATGCCGAGGCATGTAGCAGCAGTTATTGTCAGCCATGACGGTTGCACAAAATACTGATTTCTTCGTGTTCCGCAAGTCGAATGGGGCTGTATTTCAATCAATTCATCATTGTACTTTATGTTCTTTGTCCAATAAATTTGGCTTTGATATCTCTTGTCTTTCATGGTGTTGCATTTTGGATGGCCAGCAGTGTACATTTCACTAAATGGTAAACATAGGCTTTGGTAAACATAGAAATTAATTATATAAGAAGAAAATTAAATAAGACATATTTTAATGAGAATAAATAATTGTTTACTACTTATTCTTTTCCTACCAAAAAAATGAATTAAATTCCTTCAGGCTTTCAATTCATCAACATTTATAAGTTTTCATGCACAATACTTTGAATGTCTAGGAAAGATATTACATAAATATTGAATTTTTAACACAACTTAAATAAACATTTACATATATATTCTGAAGATATACATAAATGAAAATCTGCAGATGGTGTAATTGATTTTAAGGATATTACATAATTTAATGTAAATAATTAAAAATATATAAGACCTCTTTAACAACTATTATCAGCAGTCTATTTATTCTGTAAACTTAGAGAATAAATTGAACATGTTGTATGTAGATATAAGAATAAGAAACACTAGCATGCAATCATTTGAAAAATAAACAATTGACTTTGGCAGGGGTCATACCAGCAGTAAGCAAGAGCCTCAAGTACTCTATCATAGTTGGATTGCAGATACATAATATCATCCCTCATAGACTAAAATGTATATAATGTCAAACACAAAATGTGTTTGTAATACCAAACACTTGCCACCTCATAGAGTTGAAATTCATCCTTTAATTTAATGAAAAAATTTCTGCAGTTTAAGTAAACTTGACTACAAATTTGTAAACACGGATGATCAACATATATGAGCAGTTTCTTTAATCAAAACTATTGGAAATGAGAAAATAGCAAAAGTCTGAAATTCAATGGTACTACTTAAGGTGGTAATAATTACTCCAATAAAATAAAGATCAAGATACTGAATGCAAAAGGACTTAGCGGGTCTTCCAGAGTAATGTCTGAAAAATGAACAATGTTCTAGTAAAAAGTTTTATATCAATAAGAGATTTGAATTTATCTTATAACTATGCCAAATAGAAAACAAAATGTCTGAAGTACTATAAAATTCACATATTTTTTTAATCTGATGATGAAAAAAGGCACTTGGTATGATAAGGAAGGGAAGTAAATAAGTCACACTTTAATGCACTCCCATTAGCATTAAGAAATGAACAATGTAACTATATATATATATATATGTAATAAAAATAGTTTATGAAAATCCAAAGATATATTAGAGATATTTTATAACATATATAAAACCATAACTAAAAAATAAATACATATATATAAACCATACATATACACACAAGTATTTTCTTTTTAAAAGATTTGAAAAAAACTGCATTTTATAAAATCAAATCCAAGTATCACACTGTAGGTTACATAAATCAAGCAATTTATTTATAATGTTATTTTAGCACAACACGTTTGCTCTTGTTAAAGAGTATAAAATAGATAGCAGTTACTTAAATCTTACAAATATTTCAAATGACGAGGGCATTTAGCAATAGAACCATTTTCACTTCCTTCAAACATACGTAGACGGCTTTTCATGGCTTCCAGATTTAACATGGCTTCAGTTATTTCTGTCATGTAAGCTTTACGTGTATCATTATATTTGTGAAAAGTCTAAAGAGAAAAGAATTTAAATGTTTAAGACATATTTATTTAAATTACATGCATATGCTTAAGTGATAGAAAGATTCAATAACTACAGGATATTCAAAATGTAAGTTTATGACCTTTTCACAACCTTTTCATGACCAACAAAAAAATTGATACCTGACTTGGATACGCAAATTTCTTAGATAGTGGAACTATCTCAATTCAGATTACCAATTTTTGACTCCTGAACAATTATATATATGAGGGTCACACTGAAATTTTTGATATATGGCTAAGTGGTACAAGTTAAACTTAACAACTCTTAGGCATGTTCAAAGTACTCCCTTCTAACATCAATGCACTTTTGTAGGCGAATTTGCCAAAGATTAAATGCTTCAAGCCATCCATTTCTTGGAATCGATGAAAAATATGCTTTTATTGCCTCGTCAATCTCATCTTCGGAATGAAAATGACGCCCACGTAATTTTTTTTTTAGATTACAAAATAGCCAAAAGTCACACATAGCAAGATCAGGAGAATAGGGTGGAGTTCTATCACTGATATTTTTTTGTTCCAGAATTTCGACTGTTATTCTTGCTGAATGAGAAGATGCATTGTCATGGTGAAGCATGAGTCTCCTAACATTCACTTCCTGAAGAATTTCTGGAAGACACTTAGTGGCATACCAGTTAGCTGTAACTGTCTTCTGTCCTCCTAGCTTTATGGCTTTGACCAGACCTGTACTTTTGAAGAACAAGGCATACATTACTTTTTTTCATTGCTCATTGTCTTTTCACTATTGTTGGTTTGGGGTGATTTTCAAATACCTATACTTTACTTTCTTGACATGTTGGAATGTTAAAAAATGGTATGTACATTTCATCACCAGTTATGATTTTAGAAATAATGTGGTGTCCACCATCATTAAGTAATTTTAGGGTTTCTTTACTGATTCTGACACAGGGGCGGGTCCAAGATTTTCGTGAGGGGGTTAGTGTCAGGAATAACCAGGGACCTTTTTGATATTTTCCTGCAAAAGGAAATTATTTGTTATTTTCAAATTTTCGATATACTTTATTTATAAAAAATATTTTTATGGAAAACGATTACCATATTGTTATTTTATTCCATGAAATGGCACAATATCTCCGTTACAATTAACTGAGTACAACAGAACAAAAGAAATAACTTTTTTTGCTTCTTCAAGAATTTTGAAACTTCTTTAACGTTAGATAACCTAATACTATATAATTTTGGAGTGACGTATTTATTCTAATTATACTATACTATTAGTATTGTAACTGTTTCGATTGTCACATCTAATCTATACTATAAACTGAAGCTTCCTAGTTTTTGAATTAGCAAATCTATTAATAACATTTTCAATATTCACATTAATATCTCGATGAACATATAATAAAGCAAATTCACTCAACCTATCTTCTGTCATTCTTGATCTCATCCATGTTTTGAGCCTTCTCAGTGTTGAGAAGCTTCTCTATGCTGTCGCAGAAGATATTGGCAAAGTGAGTAAACTTGCAGCAAAGACTTCAAAAATGGATAGGCTTTTTCATCATAGTTGGAGTAGGCTTGCATTGCCTTGTTGAACTTTTTGAAATGTTCGTAATTAGCACTTCTCTTCAATAAGCATATTTCATTTAAAACTTTTATCACCATCATGTCTCTATTTTGAGAAAACAAAGGAGAATATTTGTCACAAATCGGTTCAATCTGTGATTTCAGCACATGTAATTCCGAAATTTTTTCTAGATTTACAGGCATAAAATTTTTTAAAGCATAGCATTTGACTGACTCCTCAGTAAACTGGTCTTTAAGGTCAGTGTTTATAAAATCTAAGATTGGAATGTACACAGATTTTTCCCAATGAGATATAATGTTTTCTTCTTGATCACTAGAACTGGAAGTATAATTTGGCAGGTTAGCTTGCTCACACAGTCCTGGAATGCAAACACGAATAGTGACATTCAATGCTTCCATTACTTTTTTTGCATTTTTGAAAATAATAGAGAAAAACTGTCTAGATTTTTGTCTCTTGTATTTCAATACCTCAATTGCATGGGTTATTTTCTTCTTAGCTGTACATATGTCTAATTTTCTTCCTGTAGATACTGAGTACAACAGTAGAATTCATAATATCACTCAAACTGAAAATTGTTATAATAAATTCGCAGTTTAAAATTGAATGTAACAGAGAATTTGCCTTGGCTGCAGTTGCATTATCATCCCAACCTGACACAATCTGAAGAGCTTCGACGATCTTCGGCAAATCTTCCTGCAATTTTAAAATGGATTCATGTCTCTCAACCCAATGGGTTTCACAGTAACCTCAAATTTTGCACCCTAACACATGTTTTAGGACATAGTTGTGCTTAGCGGACATGTTGAAAAAGGCAGCAACTTGTTGAACTCATCCAACAGCGTTTCTAACACTTTGACTCTTACTGCACTTTGAGATAGAGATTCAGTGTGTGATTTTTACATATACAAAAGCTAGTATGTGTTGCCTCTTTTTGTATAACTGACGCTGCACCTTGCATATCTGATATATTCACACTGCAACCATCACATCAAATCCCTATACAGTTATTACTTGTAAGTCCTAAATCTTGATGAATTTTAGAAGAGTCTGTCCTAAAATTATTCCTGTAATAATTGGTTTACATGTAGCTTCCACACTAGAGTAATTAGCTTTGTGAAGATCTAGAAAGCCGATAAAGCCCTCTCTTATGGAATTATCAGGTACATAATGCAGTGTCAGACTTAATTGCGAAGTAAGTGAAACATCTGCTGTTTTGTCAAATATAATACTATAATACTTTGCTGCAGTTACTCTTTGTTTTATTGTTTTTAAGACTTCCTCCCCACAGAAATGTATTAATTCATTAGCTGTTGTTTTACTGATGTAAGTGGCATTAGATCTAGCCGATTTCAAATGTTGATTCAACTGAGTATCACTACTGTCGATTCTGAAAAGCAACAAAGCTCTGAAATTTTCATCATTGTCTACAGGGTCTTCACTTGCTTCAATTAGGCTGTCATCATCTCTATGGCCTCTCAAGGGGATATTTTGGTGACCATGTAATAAAACAGTTTTTATTATGGGAACAAGTCGAGATCTATTTTCCAATACCTGGGCTTTTCTAGTTTCACTTAAATGATTTTTAACTTCCTGTTGAGGATTTTCGAAAATAGTCACAAACAATTTACAGTCTATTTCTGCTTTTTTGTGATAGCTAGTTGTAGCATGTTTTTCTAAATCTCTGTCTTTTCTGACAAGCTTTGAGTATTTTTGTAAAGGCTCAGTTACCAACTTCTTTAAAGGAACACCAGCTAATGTTTGATGGCAAAAAATAGAGAAATACTTACAAAAAAGTCCATTTCGGATCTTGGAAAACACAAGCCAGGGATATTTCTCTAAGCGACTAACGTTTACCCGCCTTTGTTCTTCATGTCCACATTTAAGATGGATGGATGTTGGAAAGTTATATCCTTTTCCAGGAGTTCATGGATTTTTTAAAAGTTCGTATTTAATGAGGTTATTAAGAGTAGATATATTTCCAATGTAGTTGGCAACATCACGAGATTAAAGAGTGGAGGTGGTGGCAACACTTAACTGTGATGATATCACGGTTGTTAATGCAGTAGCTTCTGCTGTAATATGTCGCACAACAGCTATTAGACATTTCACCTGATGCGATTTCCGAAGGATTGTCCACTTTATGTTTTCCTCCTCTTAATTACAAAACGATCCATCTCAAATCAAAACAACGACATACTTTATACTACTAAATAAAACACTTTTATAAAACACTAGAAAAGACGAAGGACACCCAAGCTGACAGCCGACACAGCAGACAATGAGACTAGTCGTTATGTTTATGAATTTGGAAACTGGAATCCTGTTTTACTTCTACTGAGTCGGCGCTTCCCCCTTAATCAGTGGTAGCTGGTAGACTGGGAGTGTTGCGAAAATAATGAGCATGCAGCTTAACATTACCGTTTGGAAATGGAAAGGAAAATACAAACCCGCATTAGTTTAGAATGACAAATTCGATTATTGATATGTTCCAATGAATTAATGAAAGTAATGTACTTTTAAGTGATACTTTTCTTTCATGGAAAAATATTTAATTTGTTATTAATAGCTAACAAATCAAAACTTTTTAAGGGTGGTGCGTGCCCCCCACTGGATCCACCCCTGTTTTGACATACTTTGCTTTTTGGTGTTCTGTTAAATTATGGGGGGACACGACAAACTAATTTTTTCATATGCAGTTCATTATGAATAATTTTATGTATAGCTACGGAACCAATGTTAAGTTCCTTCTGTATCATTTGGGAGGTACAGCGATTATTATCATCGATTAACATTTTCTGAATTGCCAAAGGTCTTCCTGTGTGTTCTTCATCCAGGAGAGAATTTTGACCTCTTCTCTAAACTCTGTAAACCATCTGAATACAGTGGCATGAGATGGAGCATCATTTCCATATGCTAATTGTAGAAGTTGCAGACAGTCTTTTTGATTTAGCCCCACTTTAAAATCATAGAAAATCATAGCTCAATAATGCTCTCACATCAACTCCATTTTATTTTCTTTCAAAATTTATTCTACGATAGCTAAATTGTAATTGTTGCCATAAATTATCATCTGCAGACATAAAAGAGTTCAAATTTAAATATCCGACCAATAATTTTTTTCTAGCGCATATCGTCTGTCCCTGTTTTAAAAACTTCAGTGTAACCCTCATATTGCTATGAACAATCAATAATTGAGGATAATATGAACTACTTGCATTAGCACAAATATATTATTTTCATGAGATTTCTTTAAAAAATTCTCACAAATGTAACTTCTAACAGCATCAATAACTACTGTTGGATATATATATATATATATATATATATCCAATATATATATATATATAATTAATAAAACGAATGAAAAAGGGGAATGAAAAAAGGGGGGGGATGCCATATGAATTGCATATAAATGGCAGAGAGGGATAGCGACCTCTCATTCCCGTTTTAAGTACTTTTACGTCTAGACAATGCCCACGGATACCAATGCAATTCAATGACAGATCCCCGTACCATGTGCAAAAATGAAGGCACCAGAATGCAGACGGAAATGGAACAACGAAAAACACAAACCATTCTGCCTGCCACACCAACAACTGATATGGAATACCTGCAATGCTTCTTAAAGCCTATTCCCATACGCACGCGCACATCGATATGTCCATTATGATGTCATTCTTTCAAGTCATTACTGAATGAATAATCTTCTTCTTTAAAGAAAGAATTATAAATATCTCTAAGAAAATTCCAAGGATAATGTTTTTTAATTGCTTCCTGCAAAATATGTTTATTACAACCAAGACAATCTTTTTTGAAAGTATTATTATTAATATTTCTTCTTAGATGTCCTGTGATGATGTTACGGAAAATGTTCCTAGTTAAATTCGACTTCCATCCAATTATTTGGTTGATCTTCATGTCATAATTATTACGTTTATTGTACATTACTGTATGAATTCCATTTATATGATTGTATCTTATGGTTATGTCAAGGAAATTTACTTCGTCCTTGACGCTATTAAGGTTTTTGATTAGTTCCAATTCCGGTGGATAAAAGCCAAATTCAAATTCAGGAGTATTTGAATAATGCCCCAAAATCACATCGTCCACATATCTGTAATATGGCATCTCATATAATACATGATTGCTTCTTTCAAAATAAGTTAAATATATATCAGCAAGGATTGAAGAACAACCCCCGCCCATTGGAATTCCTTTAATTTGTTGAAAAAATACACTTCCATTAAACAGTATGTTCTCGAATAACACCAGCTGTATCAGATCCATATACCTACGTAAAGTAATCACTTCTTTGAGATTGTATTCAGTATGCACCAGTAAAAATATCGCATGCAATTTTTCAAGATCAATGTTGTTGAAAAGGTCGCGGAAGTCGTAGTTAGTAAACTGCATATCTCTATTGCAATATTTCAAGCGCTTTATGACTTCAAAGCTGTTTTTTATGATTATAGAATTCTGTACCAATAATGCTTTATATGCTGGTTGAAGTATATTCATAAGTTTCTTGTTAGCAATCGTAATATATGTATTACAACCTACTGTTACTGTACGAAATTTCACTGGTGTTTTATGTAGTTTAGGGATGAGTACTATATAAGGAAAAGACACAGTTTTTAAATTAATGCCGATTCTCTTATATAATGCCTTGATTTTATTTGTCATTACAGCTAAATTATAAGGTAAAGGCTTGTACATAGTAGATTCCATGTATGATTTCTGTAAGTTTTTCTATGTAATAAGGTTTGCAAGTAAAAGCGTAATTAGATACCACTTTGTCAGTATATGTGATCACAAAACGTTCTTGGACTTCCTTGATAGAAACGGGAATGGTAGATTTTTGTTGGCTCATGAGTTTACTATGGTAATGGTATGTAAAACTGTTCAGGAAGCTATATTTCCACTCTTCAAAGGCTATAATAGGCAAACCATATTTAATGGCTAAGTTGTATATGAAAGATTCCAGATCAAGATTAAACTCTTCCATTACATGGTCATATTCCTGTCTGCGGAATTTTGTACCCATTTCAAAAAGTTTTCTTAATGGTAAATCATCAATTATTTTAAGATTACCAGTAATTATATGATCATGGTGCATATCCCGTAAATTACTAAGATGGCAATTACATTCCTTATGATTCAACAGAGATATATTTTTACTTAGGTGGTTATAATTGTATACCCTTCTTCCGTTGGAACGTACAAAACGGTATGTAAGCTTTACTTTTATATTAGCAATTGGAATCATCTCATTCAGTTGATTAAATAACTGGCCGAAAGGTATTCGGTCAAAAGTTTTGTTTTTAAATGTGGTAACAAAGTATTCATTACGGTTTTCTTCTTTTAAATTGTAAAAGTGTTTATATAAACCATCAAAAAATATAGATCCATTCTGGATCGCGTTCGATGACTGTACAATATTATTAACATTAAGATTTTTAGTTGTCACACTCGGACCTGACTGGATAATCACAGGTCTGAAAAATTGCTTAATATGAGCCATCAATTCAAGGTATCAAGCACAGCAAAAGCACGATGAGGGTAACAGGTTATCGATAATATAAATACCCTATTATTATATCACCGGGCATGTATTCAAAAGATTTAATAAATTAATTCTACAATGAATACGTTTGCCAGTCGCTAAGATTTGTTAATGTATACATCCATGTTATTCAAAAGTTTTACTCATTTTGAGGAGTATCCTTACTTCATATGAACATTCATAATATCTGATGAATAATGATTATGAACAAACTTGCATGACTACACTAAAGTCATTATATACCATCACAAATCCTCATACACTGTTTTCCATGTGTAACCACTATAGAATCCGATGTGACAATTACCTGGCATCTATGCATCCAAGCAACAAAAACAATCTAAATCATAATTTTGCTGTATTGCTTGATTTTGTAAAGTTGAAAGCTCAGAAATCTAATATTAATTTAAAGTGTCATCCCAAAGAAGAAAACCGTAATGAATACTTTGTTACCACATTTAAAAACAAAACTTTTGACCGAATACCTTTCGGCCAGTTATTTAATCAACTGAATGAGATGATTCCAATTGCTAATATAAAAGTAAAGCTTACATACCGTTTTGTACGTCCCAACGGAAGAAGGGTATACAATTATAACCACCTAAGTAAAAATATATCTCTGTTGAATCATAAGGAATGTAATTGCCATCTTAGTAATTTACGGGATATGCACCATGATCATATAATTACTGGTAATCTTAAAATAATTGATGATTTGCCATTAAGAAAACTTTTTGAAATGGGTACAAAATTCCGCAGACAGGAATATGACCATGTAATGGAAGAGTTTAATCTTGATCTGGAATCTTTCATATACAACTTAGCCATTAAATATGGTTTGCCTATTATAGCCTTTGAAGAGTGGAAATATAGCTTCCTGAACAGTTTTACATACCATTACCATAGTAAACTCATGAGCCAACAAAAATCTACCATTCCCGTTTCTATCAAGGAAGTCCAAGAACGTTTTGTGATCACATATACTGACAAAGTGGTATCTAATTACGCTTTTACTTGCAAACCTTATTACATAGAAATCTTACAGAAATCATACATGGAATCTACTATGTACAAGCCTTTACCTTATAATTTAGCTGTAATGACAAATAAAATCAAGGCATTATATAAGAGAATCGGCATTAATTTAAAAACTGTGTCTTTTCCTTATATAGTACTCATCCCTAAACTACATAAAACACCAGTGAAATTTCGTACAGTAACAGTAGGTTGTAATACATATATTACGATTGCTAACACGAAACTTATGAATATACTTCAACCAGCATATAAAGCATTATTGGTACAGAATTCTATAATCATAAAAAACAGCTTTGAAGTCATAAAGCGCTTGAAATATTGCAATAGAGATATGCAGTTTACTAGCTACGACTTCCGCGACCTTTTCAACAACATTGATCTTGAAAAATTGCATGCGATACTTTTACTGGTGCATACTGAATACAATCTCAAAGAAGTGATTACTTTACGTAGGTATATGGATCTGATACAGCTGGTGTTATTCGAGAACATACTGTTTAATGGAAGTGTATTTTTTCAACAAATTAAAGGAATTCCAATGGGTGGGGGTTGTTCTTCAATCCTTGCTGATATATATTTAACTTATTTTGAAAGAAGCAATCATGTATTATACGAGATGCCATATTACAGATATGTGGACGATGTGATTTTGGGGCATTATTCTAATACTCCTGAATTTGAATTTGGCTTTTATCCACCGGAATTGGAACTAATCAAAAACCTTAATAGCGTCAAGGATGAAGTAAATTTCCTTGACATAACCATAAGATACAATCATATAAATGGAATTCATACAGTAATGTACAATAAACGTAATAATTATGACATGAAGATCAACCAAATAATTGGATGGAAGTCGAATTTAACTAGGAACATTTTCCGTAACATCATCACAGGACATCTAAGAAGAAATATTAATAATAATACTTTCAAAAAAGATTGTCTTGGTTGTAATAAACATATTTTGCAGGAAGCAATTAAAAAACATTATCCTTGGAATTTTCTTAGAGATATTTATAATTCTTTCTTTAAAGAAGAAGATTATTCATTCAGTAATGACTTGAAAGAATGACATCATAATGGACATATCGATGTGCGCGTGCGTATGGGAATAGGCTTTAAGAAGCATTGCAGGTATTCTGTATCAGTTGTTGGTGTGGCAGGCAGAATGGTTTGTGTTTTTCGTTGTTCCATTTCCGTCTGCATTCTGGTGCCTTCATTTTTGTACATGGTACGGGGATCTGTCATTGAATTGCATTGGTATCCGTGGGCGTTGTCTAGACGTAAAAGTACTTAAAACGGGAATGAGAGGTCGCTATCCCTCTCTGCCATTTATATGCAATTCATATGGCATCCCCCCCTTTTTTCAATCCCCTTTTTCATTCGTTTTATTAATTATATCCTGCATCAGTATATAGAGCGGCATTGCGCCTTATTCTGAGTGGTATTTTGTAGATTTTGTAAATTTTGATAGTATTGCATCCTTTTGTTGTAGATATATATATATATATATATATATATATATATATATATATTGTACCGTAGTAGCGTTGTAGTGCCAAAGAACTCTCAAGGAACCGCAGATAAAATTTTTAAAATAAAAATTTTAATGTATAAAAAGAAATATTTACAATAATATACAAATAAGAAGATGTAATTGCATATTCATTTTAAGTATCGGCTTTCGGCCGAACTTAGGTTCATGAGCTGCGGAAGGATAAGCGACTAGTGCCGTCGAATTCTAAAATCGAACTCCTCTTTTCAAAAAGGGTTTTCTCTCCTCCCTCCATTGGCAGGTCAGAGATCACGGCTTTTCGGGGTGGTTCCATCCGTCCGAAAAACGAAACGCAGGCCAAAGATTCCCTTTCCCGGTGTCATATACCACAACTCCAGCACCACAGCTGTGGAAATCTAAACATTCTGTTCTCCATAATTTTGGTCGACACTGGGCGTGTGGATGAGAAAAGTATATTTGCCTCTCAGGGCAGTTTCGTAAGCACAAGCAGTTGCTTTTTAAGTTATTCAAAATAGCTAAGTAACAGTACATTACAATATATATATATGTATATATATATATATATATATATATATATATATATATATATATATATATATATATGTATATATATATATATATATATATATATATATATATAAGAAAATCAAAAATGATCGAGAGGTGATATAAGTGCCAACAGGGAAATAACAAATGGCCAAGGGGGATTGTGACCCCTTGTTCCCATTTATAGCCAGCTATTACTCCTGAGGAAACACTCACGGAACCGTTACGCGCCTGTGGCCATATTTCCTTGGAACGTCAAAGCAAAAGACGTATGCCAGAAGTGAATGCATGGACTGAGTGGAGAAAAATATTTTGGATTGAGACAGGTTGAAATAAGAAGTTAACCCGAATGACAGATCATTCATCAATTCAAATATAAAGTGCCGAGCCATTCGATGTGTTGCCATTATATTATATAAAATAGGTGTTGCCAATATCACTATCAAATGCATTAATTTCCTTGCAGCGCAAAGCATTATAGTAGTGTTTGAGGTATCCCATTGCATAGTACTGTTTCAACACTTCCTTTATGAATTTTTTATCACTTTTGATACGATCATCCTTATAAGTATGCAATCTTGAGTTTCGTAGAAAATGATTTCTAACGATATTGCGGAAAATATTTTCCGCAATATCGTCACGGTTCCGTGACGGCACGCAACGGTTCCGTGAGTGTTTCCTCAGGAGTAATAGCTGGCTATAAACGGGAACAAGGGATCACAATCCCCCTTGGCCATTTGTTATTTCCCTGTTGGCACTTATATCACCTCTCGATCATTTTTGATTTTCTTATATACAAGATATTAATAGAGCAGCATTGCGCCTATATGACTTGGCAATTTCTATTAGTTTACAATTGGGTACATTTAGTACTTTGTTATTTACATTATATATATATATATATATAAATAACAAGAAAGATCAATCATGCATAAGCATTGATTATGAAACACTTTCCAACTGAAATGTAATTTCATTTAAAAATTTCTAAAATGTGATTCATTCAGTGGTAATATCTTTTACATTATCACAGAACTACAGTAATTTATTATACTTAAATATTTAAAACTGTATCGAAATATAAATCATCTGATTCTTTATGCAAAATCAATGAATATTTCATTCATATAACTTGTATTCCAGACTCCAGAGCTAAATAATTTTGTGTGAAAAAAATTCAGCAATTCTTATGTAATTCATCTTACAATCGCTTGAGATATTTGCATTCTGCATATGTTAAAATTAGGCTTCCTTGAAGAAATAATAAAAGTTTAGGGATCATTTAAAATCACAACTATTGTAATTGCATAGGCACGGAATTTAGATACACAGATAATACACAGATAATATATATGTGTATGTGTATGTACTCAAAGTATTGGAATCGTGCCGAGGATCGGAACTCGAATTTTCAAAGTATCTACACGTTTTGGGACTTCTAGAACACGAAAAAACTACTTTTAGGAAGACGTCTGTGTGTGTAAGGGTGTATCTGTGTATGTTTCTGTGTGTCTGTGTGGATATTACATCCACTCTAATTGAAAAACTAATGGACCGAATTTCATACAATTTGGTAGGTATGTTT
Source organism: Amaurobius ferox (assembly GCA_951213105.1). Lineage (NCBI taxonomy): Eukaryota > Metazoa > Arthropoda > Arachnida > Araneae > Amaurobiidae > Amaurobius > Amaurobius ferox. Next base: position 125,452,531 of record OX578133.1, on the reverse strand, counting down.
TTTGTGGGAAATCCTGATGTTCATTAGATTATAGTACGATTCGTAATAAAAGAATCTGCCTTCTTTGCGAAATGGCCGCAGAAATTGCCTTTATCCACTCTAGCTAAAAACTAATGAACCAAATTTAACAAAATTTAGAGTATAATATTTCAATAACCTACAAGTGATTTATATACCAAATTTAACAAAATTTTGTATATAAATCATTTGTAGGTTATTCTACTACGATTCGGGAAAAAGGAACGGGCTATTTTTGCGAAATGGCCAGCAAAAATCGTTATATATAAAAATAAAAGACTACGTGTGCTCAATTATATCAATTAAATTCCTATTTTATATGTGATTTTTGACAACAAAAAGAATAAGACTAACCCCATTACTCTAGGACTAGCCGTTCTTGAGATATTCTAGTTTTTTCGCGTTTTCGCTACGCCACCTTTGACAATAAGTCCAGCTATCAAATGAGAACCAAATTTAAGTTTAACGTGTAAATTCAATGTCATTTAAAATACTTATGTTGTGCAGATAAACTCAAATTATCATTGAATAAATAAAGAGAACGAATATGAGTCTGCAGAGAAAGACATGTGCTGTCCACATCAGAATTTTTAACAATATTACACCAATGATTTATAGAAGTGAACGGGGATTATTTTCAGGCCATTTCGAAAAAATGTATAATCTATATTTAAAGATCCATCAAATTTTTGTCGAATAAAATGTTCAACAAATTTAAGCTGTGTACCAAATTTTAACTCTCTAGGACGTAGGAAAGTGCATTTAAAATGCCATCAATTAAATTTATCATGAAGAGTTATATAAAATTTAAGAAAAATGAAAAATTGTTATCTACCAAATTTATCTTAAAATATGAAGCCACTCCCATATGCAAAACGTTTAAACAAATGGAGAGATATTTATTATATAATATCTCTCTCTTTTCTTTCTGGAAGATATCCCAAAGTCAGAATTTAATTGAATTTGTTTTTTTCCCTATATTAAATAATTTTTTTAATTAAAAAACTACTTAACATATTTTACTGAATTTTTTTTTATATATTCTATGGGATAATGTGAATATTTCCTAAAAATTTCGAAGCAATTCGTGAATTTTAAATTTACTTAAAAAATGTTTGAAAAATTAGGTCCCATAGGGTTCAATGTATTTCATTTTTTCAACCCGGGTTCAATAAAAAACTAATTGGGTGATATTATTTATTTATATTCCCATAGGTCCTACAGACCGTCTGAACAACATACTAAAATTTCATTTTGATAAACTCATTTTTACGGCAGTTATCGTGCTAACGGACAGACAGACAGACAGACAGACAGACAGACAGACAGAATGAACAAAGTCATAAACACTTTTCAACTTTGTTGTAAAGTGTTAAAAATTGAAAGATTTTAATCGAAAATTATGCATAAACTACTGTATGTACAAAAAAAACCCATCTCTAGCATATCTGTTACAAATGAGTAACTATAGACCAATACTAAGGATAAAGATAGAAGGTAATATATCACTACAATGGAAAGGGGGATGAGAAGAATATTAGGATACAAAATGCACAATTAAAAGTATATAAATAAAAAGAAAACACGGCAAAAATGAGAAAAGGCAATAATAATTAGCTCAAGATAAAAGATTAAGACATAGAGAACAATCAATTGAAACTATACAAAAAATGGCGGTTAGTTCGAAATTGCATTCTCATCAGGACAGTCATACAATTCGAATTAAAACCGATAGAATAGCCAGTTTCTGACAATGGCGATAGTATTTAACTATATACACCATTGGAACTGCCTACTGGCTAGTGGAAGGAGAAAAATAAATCAATTGAATAACAAATCAGAAAAATAATACCTCCTCGAACAGAAATATGAACTCACAAGCATTGCTATCACGTGTAAGTTGAACAAGCGACTGAGCATTTCACCTCACTTTGTCAATACGAGTGGGCACCGGAATGAATACATTTGAACAATACATAATATGTATGGAGACTTTCAAAAATAGTAATCAGTATAGGACTCAGGACAAGTGGAAAATAGTCATTCGAAAATAGTAGACAGTATTAGACTCAGGCCAAGTGGTAAGTTAGGTGATAAGAATGGGTGAATTCTCAAAAATGAGTTATCCAATCAAAGATAAATAATGCATGTGTAAAATTATTACGTGGTATATTTGAAATTATTAATAATATTATTTACAAATACTTCCGGATATTGGTAATTTTGACAAATGCGTTTAAGATTATTGATGTGGAGAAAGTGAAACCAAGGATCAGAAAGTCGATGTATTCGAAATAGCTGGTTTAAAATGATGTTTCTAAACAATTGAATAGAATTACAAGATTGATATGATAGCAGCTTTATGATAGTGAAGTTGTAAGAATCTTTTTTATCATACAGATTGATGATTACATGATTATTGAGGGTATCTAAATTTAGGTCTAAAAAATTTATAGTTTGACTAACGCTAGGCTCATTAGGAATTAATTCTAGGTTAGATGGGTAAAAATCAATATTAATTGGATAGGAATCATCAATGATAATACAAATTAAGTCATCAACATATCTATATATAATATATGAATTAGAGTTAAAATGACACACACACACATTCATAATAATAAAGATATAAGTTAGCAAGTATACTACTTCTACAGCCACCTTGTGGTACACCAGATGTTTGTAAATAAATGTTATCACCTTGGATAATATAATTGTTGTATAACACAAAGTGCAAGAGCATAGGAAAGTTTTTGACATTAAATGCAACATTATTGGAAGATAGATAGTCATTATAAAGAGAGAGAATAACTTTATATAAATCTTTAATGACAATATTATTAAATAGGTCTTTAAAATCAAAGGTATGGAAACCAAGAATTTGTGGAAGCTTGCTAAGGTGATTTACTAAATCAAAAATATTGTTCAAAATGAAATATCCTGAATTCCTAAATTTAAGAGATTCCTTAATTCTATTTAAACAGTTAAGCAAGTACTTACTAGCTGTAGTGGTAAAGGTATTATGTCCACAAGTGACTGTTCTAAAACTGAGAGGTGATTTATGGAATTTAGGAACCAAAGTAACATAAGGAAATTTAAAAAACTTACAATTAATATTTAATTGTGTATATAATTTTAGCATTTTAGTTTTGATTTTGATAGACTGATTATTAATGGGTTTAAAAATTTGATTATTTTTTAAGTAATTCTGTAACAGAGAAACATAATATTTTTTACAAATGATGGCATAATTATTAGAAGCTTTATCTACATAAGTTATGACAAAATGTTGTTGTAGTTCTTTAATAGCAGATAGGAGTTGTTTATAAGGATACCTAGACATCGTTAATTTAATGTTTATATATAATATATATAACATTTTTAAGTAGATGTAAGGTAGTATACTTCCATAGATGGAATACTTCAATAGGAATGGAATGTGAACAAGCAAGTTGATATATGAATTTATCAAAATCAAATGATATAGACTGAAGAAGTTGTTTAGGGTGATGGCAGAATGGAATGTGAAATTTAGACCCTTTATTCATAATATCCCTAAGTATATCATCCTGAACTATACTGAGATCCCCAGTAATAATGTGTCCATGAGAGGAGTTGACATAAGGGGCAAGATTTTTATTGCTGCATACACATGATGTAAGCTCATCAGAGTTTAATGTCCTGGAAACTTCATTGTAATTGTAAATAGTTCTACCAATTGGTAAATTATATTTGAATGATTTTTGTATTTTGATTTCTTTTATGGGTAACAAGTGCTGATGTTTTGCAAATAAATTATTGAAGTTAAGAAAATTAAGAACAGGGTGTTTAAAAGAAATTACACAGTAAGCTATTTTAGTATGTGGATTTGGTGAATGGAGAAGGTGGTAATTTAAGAAATTTGTACATGAAAGAAGCAAATCATAAAATAAATGTTTAAAATGCTCATGAGTTAATTTAAAAAAATTAGTATAAACAATACTTAATTTGCATTTTCTGACTTTATATAACCAAGTTCTAACAGGTAGAAAATTGAAAGTTTGAGAATAATTATATTGTAATTTCAAAATGTCTGCATTGTAATCAATAGTTTTACTTAAGTTACTTTTTCCTTTGCCGTGCTTATATCGCTTTTTACTAGACGTTGATGACTTTGAATATTGAAAAAGATGTTTATATACTGAAGATTTATTAGAATTGTATTCAAAACTATTGTTAACAACATTATTATTATTATAAATTTGATTTAAGCCATAGGGGAAGAGAGTTTTATATTTTTTAATGTAATAATTTTCAAATACTAATCTATCAGTGAGTGAAGTTTTAATATCTAAAATATGAAGGGATACATTTTTAAATCCGTGTGTAGCAAAGTGCTGATATTCAAATTGATTTTTAGTAGGGAGATCATTGAAGACTTTATGGTAAAATTTTTTAATATGATCCCTGTGGACATTCATTCTCAGATGTATATATATATACTGCTCACAACTGAATCACAACACCATGAAGAAATTGATGTATCCTTATGAAATTTACAGAATATAATTGTAACATGGAGATGTGCAAACGATACCTGGAAAATGAAACCATGGAACTTTATTGATATTAGATCAATATGGAATAGGCCCATTACAAGTGGCTATGCAGGATTGAATATGACGAGGCATCCCGCCAATGAGATGGTCAATGGTGTGTTAAGGGATGGCATCCCACACAGCATGCAATTGGGCTTGTGACTGAACATGATTTGCTGGAATTGGAAGTTCTCTTAATCAGCGAATCATGATGTCCCAGATATGCTCAGGCAACAAATCCGGAGCATATACTGGCCAAGGCAGGATATCAAAACCTTGTAGACTATTCATAGTTACTTGTGCAGTATGTAGCCTGGCATTATCCTGCTGAAAAAGAAGTCCAGGCCTGGTTGACAGATATGGCTGTACCACAGGTCTCATAATGTCAGAAACATATTGTTGTGCCTTGATACTGCTAGAAACATGGACCAAAGGTGTTCGTCCACCAAATATTAAACTATCCCAAACCATGGTACCACTTAGGGACTGTGTGGCGACTGATAGAAAAATCTTCCTGGTGTCATAGTTGAAAGTACCACCATAGACGAGTACAGCTATCTGGCATGCCAAAACAGTGAACAGAATGTTTCACCATTCTGCCGATCAATTGAATCTCATTTGACAACACTGGAGGTAAAGAAACTGGTAAAGAAGTCGAAATAGCAGGTGTTGGAAAGGTCATCTACCTCGGAGTCCTGCATAATGCAAACAGTTTCGAATTGTTTACCACAAAACCATGTTACCTGTAGTATGGGATAAATGTCGCTGTAACACGGTTGCTGTAGTAAACAGCTTCAGCACAACACTTCTCAGAAGCATACGATCTTCACGTGGTATGGTACACCTGGAAGCTCCACTACCTGGTCTTCATATCATTTCGTTGTCTCTCACAAACCGTAACACACACCATTGAACTGTGCTCACATCACAACCCAATATTTCAACGATCCTTCGAAGGCTCATTCCACCATCACGTAGAACAATGATTTGTTGCAGTTCCGTTGACGACAACTGAACGTATGCGGTATGTTGACAGACTCTTGGCATACTGTGATGATTTTTACAACCTGAAACCAATGACACTACAATTTAACTGTGATATCACTCCTCCTTGACCTAATGCTTTTATGCTGCTCGACTAGATGTTACGTCACTATGCGTAACGAAATTATGATCATTTGCATATCTCATCTATCTCTTAGTGTTATATGTCTAATCATTTGTGAAGTACATTTCATATAGATGACTTTAGTATTTACAGCCTTCTAATGATCACTAGAAATGATGTACAGATATGTTTCCTGCTCATTCAATGACACCAGTTTTAGCTATCCCAATTAATATTTCGGTTTAAAAATATTTTCTTTAATTCTAGAGTATGAAGTACTGTTCAACAGAGAAGTTATGATCCAAAAACTGTTGAAATAAGTTGCTCTGAGCCATGATGAACGGAATGTATAATAAAAATGTGGCCTTAAATGTTAAAGAAGCAGTTTTCCATGGGAGTACTTTTTTATTCAAATCTGGATACGAGGTTTGCTAATGAATTTCTTAGGATCATCATATTGAAATACCAGAGGAACGGCAACAAAAGAAAAGGTAAATAAAAACTTACCTTATGCTTTAATTTATGAGAAAACTGTAAATTTAATAATGAACCTGTTGGTTGACACCTGTGTTGGTTAAACCAGGATTCTTATTCTAGAAAAACACTTACTTTTATTTTTATTTGAGAGTTTGATACAAATAATTTGAGTTCAATGTTTAACCTCGGCATAGTAGGGCAATTCTGCTTCAGAGTCATAAAAAGCTTTAGTGACCTTGAATAGTGAATGGTTCTTTTATGGGGTAAAGAGAGAATGTGGGGCAGTGAAGGTAAGTCAAGAGGAATTTTCTTTAAGGGAAATTTCTTGCAGTGTGTATCAAAACGAAAATGAATTTTCTTTAGTAACAACAATTTACAGAGAAAATTTTTGCACCTCGCTTTATACCTTTCACAATCACTTACTGGTAGGATGAGTTATTCAACTTCCCTTGCTCTTAATATGCACTACATTATGGACTCTATGAGATTGTCTAAAATTCTGTTAAGACAAAATGTAACTCTGTTTCAGCAAAACTGTTTATCAGGCCCAATGGAATTACAAAAAGTCGTCATTACATGCAGGTATTACTGAGTAAGAATATTGGATGGTCGAGGGCAATTACAAAAGGACAGGAAAAGTGTATTATGTTTCTCTACAAGAAGTAACATAGTAGGTAAGACAATGTAATATCAAGTCTCATGATGAGAATTAATATTAAACAGCTGATGTATGAAAGTGAACTTTTAAATTTATTTTGTTCAGACTCTAACAATTCTGAATTTGAAGGATTTTAAGCAAAATAAAAATGTTCTGTAATTAGTAAATTTTCTGTAAGTACACTTATCCCCCTATTTACACGGCACTTGTTTTACACGATTTCGCTTTTACATGGTTTATAAATTAACAGATTTCAAAAAATTGATAAAAATGTATATTCCGCTCCATATACGCCTATACAAAGATTTGATGACATTTTTGAATTTTATTCCTTTGGTAACACTGATGAAAACAACAGGGGATTCCCTGTGTTGTAAAATATATACATTTAGGGGAATCCCGTAATGGGGAATCCCTGTATAGGGAAATCCTCAAAATAGGGGAATCTCCGTATGTATTTCACAAAAGTAAAGCTATCTGGTTCATGCAAGTACATAGTGCAGAAACATTTTTGCAGCAAAGCTTATATTATTGTGCATTTATCTTTTGAACTGGTAAGTATTCAACATTTATAGTTTTTCTTGCATCTTTATAGTTTGCGTAAATTTGTTAAGGTTCTATAAAATTTGTAAGGTAAATTTGTTGGTAAATTTGTTAAGGTTCTATGGTTCGAGAGATTCAAACAAAGACATTCTTTACATAATCTGAGAATGAAAGGTGAAGGTGCATCTGCTGATTCGGATGCGGCACAACAATATCCGGCAAAACTTGCTGAAATCATTGCCGCTAATTCTTACACTTCTGATCAGGTTTTCAATGCTGACGAGTCTGGATTATTCTGGAAAAAAAATGCCGGAAAGAACTTTTATAGCTAAAGCTCACAAATCAGCTAGTGGTCATAAAGTAGCAAAAAGTCGTATAACAATTCTTTTCCGTTGCAATGCTTCTGGCAATTATATGATGAAACCATTGGTGATTAACAAATCAAAATCACCACAATCATTCAAAGGTATAAATATCAAAAACCTTCCCGTCTATTGGATGGCTAATAAAAAAGCATGGGTCACTGCCATAGCTTTCAATGAATGGTTCCATAACTTCTTTGTTCCAGATGTCAAAAATTATTGAACTAAAAAGGGATTGCCTTTTAAGGCTCTTCTATTAATTGATAATGCACCAGGTCATCCTCCAGATTTACAACACGAAAATGTAAAAGTTGTTTTTTTTACCAAAGAATACAACTTCCTTATTACAACTGTTAGATCAAGGGATAATTTCAACTTTTAACCCTTTCGCGACGATCGGCACGCCCACGTGCCAGCTGCGAACTTGCATTCAAGGACGAACGGCACTCACTCGGGCCAGAGGAAATTTTAACGCAAGCGGATAGTGGCACCTATAAGTGCCACCACGCGGAACGTTTTAATTTGTGTACTAGATGGCGTTACTTGTCCATGGAACTAACTTCAATGTATTTTGCAGAGGCATGACCTTGGCAGAAGATCATCGAATGAATTATTTCTCCATTTGGAGCGGTGAAAATCATTTTGTAACATAAACAAACAGAGCAATTCTCGTACCATCAACAATTTCATAATTGAGTTTCGGTTTTTATTTTTATTTCAGCGTTATGATTTCGTTGGTGAATCATAGGAATATAAGAGAGTATTTCTTTTGTTTGGGTTTTAGAGGCAGTGAAATTATTCGTTTATTTCGGATAAAAGAATGGGAGCAACTAATGAGTATTTAGTATTCAGATTTGTATGAAAATTATACATCAAATAGAACATAAATATTTCTTTTATTCCTGAAAAAAGTAGATTTCTGTGTTGAATAAGTGATTTTTAGTGAATTTTTTTCGAGAGTTAGGCTTAGCGCAAAACATGCGCCATCCTTTTCGACCAGTTCGGTAGCGAAGCGCTTCGTCTTTTGGGCCGCGACAGCTCTGGAATGCCGTCGTCCCGAAAGGGTTAAAGCACTGTACATCAAGCAAACTTTCAGGCATATCTTAGAACAAATAGAGAATGATGAATCTCTTACTCTGATGGATGCTTGGAAGAAATTTACAATTTTAGATTGTGTTAAGCATGTTGGACTGTCATACACTCAGATCAAACAATCAATGATCAACGCCTGCTGGAAAGCAATATGGCCGGATGTTGTTGAAAGTGGAAATGATAAATCACCAATAGAGCATGAAAATTCTCAGATCACTGAGTTGGCCCATACTATAGGAGGAGAAGGTTTTGAAGATTTAGCTCAGGCAGATATTGAAGAAATAATGGCTGATGAAGAATTGAATGAAGATGATTTAATTAACATGATTCGTGAAACAAACATGATGAAGACAATGATTCTGATGAAGAGCAATCTGAGCCAGTTGCGTTCACAGCAAGAATCATAAGCGTACGACTTGATTTGGGAAGAAAATTGGGCAACCATTTCTTACAATATGACACAAATGTTGATCGAACTCTCCGATTCCAGCGAGACCTTCGTAAATGCTTAAATCAATATGAAGAGGTCTATAAAAGATTTAGCAAAGAAACCTACCCAATTGTTAATTAACGATTTCATGACCAAGTCTTGTCAATCCGAGATCTTGCCTAATTCGTCAACCATTGAGCCAGAATCGCATCAAGAAAGCTCAAATGATGAAAGTGACATCATACCTATCAGAAAGAAAAGACTGATAGTACATGCAAGTGATGACAGTGATTAAACTTATAATTAATTTTTAAGGGTCTTTTTTTTTTTTTTTTTTTTTGTTCTTCGTTCCTAATGTAAAATACATTAAATATGTTATATTACTACATTCATATGTTTGTTGTTTTATAAACTAAGTATAATTTTAAGTTTTCTAAGATGTCTTACTTTTGTTTTACTTAAATAAATGACTGAATCATGCACATTTTGGGGTTATTTTCGTTTTACACAATTTTACTTAGCAAATTCCAAGATTTCAATTTACACAGTTTTGTGCAGAACCTATCTTCCGTGTAAATCGGGGGACAGGTGTACTCTAATATTAATATTTATTCAGTATTATTTTGCTATATTGTTTTTTCTTGTATAGAAGAGATTGGAGCACCTTGGGACACATTAAATTTAAAAATTAGATTTGAGATACTAGGGGCCACTGCCCCTCGTTTGCTGTCACTTACCCCCCCTTCCCCCCAAAAAAAAAAATTCCTCATTTCGCTTAATTGCTTGGCCCCAGCAGCATTGGGCTGAACCCATAATCATAGTTGGCGATCACTGCTTTAAAACATTTTGATGGGAGAAAGCATCCTCCAGTAATGACAAAGCATGTTCAGAAATACAGGTTGGTTTGTCGATAACATCACAATAAAAAGAGTTGAAATGGTTTCAGGAAGTCTTCAAATCATGTTTATCCTTTATAAATATCGAAATCAAAAATATTTAGGAAAACAATAGTGTGAAAAAGTAATAATCCACTATGATCCAAAGAAACTAATGTAATAATTGATTTCTCTTTTCATCATTTGTCACCTCTAAAAGTCCTTTAAGTTTGAAAATACTTTTGGCACGAGCAGATGAAATTCCTGTCCTAACAGGTACATCACCTGTGCCTGCAGTGCATGTAAAAATTCCAGTTTGTCCTGATTATTTTGGTTCATCATGGAGTAATGATTAGGGACTAATCCCTACCTCATTGAGTTTGTACATCAGGGGCATGCTCTTTGCATGTACATCAGTGAAGGCTTAGGGTTTGAGTAAATCTGATTGGTTGAAGAAGGCTGAAAACTGGAATTTTATTATATATATATAAAGATACCACTAGATGTGCCTCCTGTGCATTTACTGCTGTGTTTTGAAAGCTCTAGTGCAATTAGGTAATAATTTATCAAACTTTTTTAGTTTTTATAACAGTAAAAAAAATTGTAAATTTTGAGGACAGTAACACTGGGATTAATTTACAGTGGGATTTAATGTATTTAAATAATTAGAGGGCTCTGCCCCCTGCTCACTACACTTTGTCAATCCCCACATCTCGCTGGTTTTTGAAGAGCTCGCTTCGCGAGCTATTTCAAGTCAAACTAAAGTATAAATCAGTAAAATGGTTTACTTCACTGTGTTACCTAATTATTTTTCTACAAATGTATCAAATTTCATATTTTTGAATGCTATAGTTTTTGCAGTACGAGGCAGAGAAAATCAATGGATGTGCCGATACGAAAGAACATTTTTCACTTCAGAAGTGCATAAAAAGTAAAATATTTCATAAACTACATTGCAATTTAAAAAATGGGCTCCATCCTGCTAAAGTTCAGCTATGTAGGTACGTACCTGTAAAAATTCGTGGTCTTACTATTGTTAACCAATCTAGAACGTGAACATGCAGCTCACAAATTTTGTCTTTGACTTTGACATTAAATATTTCTTAACCTGTTCAGGACCATTGCATTGTATATGCAATGGAGAAATTCTCCCTTCTCCAGCCCACAGATGCATATTTACTATGTGATGCGAATGGCTGCTAGAACCCATTGATGCCAATGTGCAATGTAGAATTGGAATGAAACGTAGGATTGGGATTAATATTTTTAATAGCACTAGATGGCGTTAGAATCCTACAGTTTTTGCAAAGCTAGTTATTTGAACCATTGACCTTCACATTAATCTTCAGCTTTTGTCTTTCATGAGAATGCTGACTAAGTTGATTGTATAAACAAACACACATGCTAGCTGTAGTAGTGGTTCTAATTTAAAAGGCAAGTCAACTGAGATATTTAAAGGGATGGTTTCTTTCATGGCAGTTATTCCACGTTTATTTTAACAATAAGGGTTTTTGGTGGTAAGTTTAGAAGAGGGTTAGGGTTGAAAATTATTATTGCTGGTTTTCAGGGGGAGTATGTATGAGCTTGTAAGTTTTTAGTCAAAAGAATTGCAATAATCATAGCAAAAATTAAGCACACATCCACAACAAAAGGTCTTTATTTTACTTCCTATAAGACATACAAAAGTTTAAAAAAGGGCCAGAGTGCTTTCGAGCATAAGTACACTCTTCATCAGTGGCTACACGGAAATAAAATTTGAATCGTTCATATATAGACCAGATATAGCGACAAAATTTGCATAAATACAATTTACAAAAGGATCTACGTTTAGACAAGGATAAACCGTAAACTATTTTTTTAGAGTTTCAAAAATTTCAACAAAAGAACAGCATATTAAATTACAATTTAATTACAGAAATCGAAAAAAGGGGAGGGGGGTGGCAATCAAGCATAATCCCTAAGATGAAAACGTCAAAGATAACTTTGCAGAGACTGGAATTGCATGGAGTCGAGAATGAGTCGTCAAGCGTAACTCAAATTCATAACAGGGTCAAAATTACAAACGGACTCACGGTAAATATAAATAAAAAGGGATTCAAAAAGGAGAATATCACGAGGGTTATTACAACGCATCAAAAGGAAAGTCTTTTCAAAAAGGGGCTGAAAATTATCTTTAACAACAAATTGAGCAAGAGCCGTAGAAAGTTTACTATCCCTGACATCCTGAGCATGTTCTGCTAAACGGATGCCAATGGTGCGTTTAGTACTTCCAATATAAAATTTAAAATTACCATCGGTGGACAACAGGGGAACAACATACACCCCAGCAAAGCTTTTAAAGTCATCCTTATCACCCAGTTTATCAGACCGAATACGGTTAAATAAAGAAGAAATATTAGAATGAGCCGGTCTGAAACCAAACTCAGAACAAAAATGGATAAAGGGGTGGAAAATCCGAGGATTGTATGGAAAACTAGACCTATAAGTCAAACGATTTTTTAAGGTAATAAGTTTAGTATCAAAAAGGGTATATTTACGGCGAACTTAGTAGAAAACCTTATAAATAAACTCAAAGGCGTAGGCAGCCTCACGTCCAAGTCCAAAAATAAATTCAATTTCATCACTTAAAGCAGATAGAGATGAACAAACAATAAAAGCGCAATTAAAATAAGCATAAAAAGAAGCTTTTTTAGAGGAAAGAGGATGGTAAGAATTAGCAGGAATACAAGTATTAGTAAAAGAAGGTTTACGGAAAACCGAGGTTTGAAAACCAGTAGCAGAACCGGTGACCAGTACATCAAGAAAAGGCAAAAAACCATTAGTTTCATGTTCGACAGTAAAATTGATAGAAGGGTAAAAATCATTAACTTTAGACAAAAGAAAAGAAAGATCTTCTAAATCACTATCCCAAACAATAAACACATCATCCACAAAACGGCACCAAAGAGAGGGGAGGGTAGGGGGGGGGGGGGGGTTTGGATAAAAAAGGCAAAATTTCATTCTCGAGTTCCTGCAAACCGCCTCGGCCAAAATACCAGATAAAGGGCTACCCATAGGGGCACCACAGGTTTGTAGATAAATAGCATCATGGAAACCAAAATAGCTGTAAATATACTCTTCCAAGTTCGCCGTAAATATACCCTTTTTGATACTAAACTTATTGCCTTAAAAGATTGTTTGACTTATAGGTCTAGTTTTCCATACAATCCTCGGATTTTCCGCCCCTTTATCCATTTTTGTTCTGAGTTTGGTTTCAGACCTGCACATTCTAATATTTCTTCTTTAGTTAACCGTATTCTGTCTGATAAACTGGGTGATAAGGATGACTTTAAAAGCTTTGTTGGGGTGTATGTTGTTCCCCTGTTGTCCACCGATGGTAATTTAAAATTTTATATTGGAAGTACTAAAAGCACCGTTGACATCCGTTTAGCAGAACATGCTCGGGATGTCAGGGATAGTAAACTTTCTATGGCTCTTGCTCAATTTGTTGTTAAAGATAATTTTCAGCCTCTTTTTGAAAAGACTTTCCTTTTGATGCATTGTAATAACCCTCGTGATATTCTCCTTTTTGAATCCCTTTTTATTTATATTTACCGTGAGTCCGTTTGTAATTTTGACCCTGTTATGAATTTGAGTTACGCTTCGCGACTCATTCTCGACTCCATGCAATTCAAGTCTCTGCAAAGTTATCTTTGACGTTTTCATCTTAGGGATTATGCTTGTTTGCCACCACCCCTCCCCTTTTTTCGAATTCTGTAATTAAATTGTAATTTAATATGCTGTTCTTTTGTTGTTGAAAATTTTGAAACGCTAAAAAAATAGTTTACAGTTTATCCTTGTCTAAACGTAGATCCTTTTGTAAATTGTATTTATGCAAATATTGTCGCTATCTGGTCTATATATGAACGATTCAAATTTTATTTCCGTGTAGCCACTGATGAAGAGCGTACTTATGCTCGAAAGCGCTCTGGCCCTTTTTTAAACTTTTGTACATCTTATAGGAAGTAAAATAAAGACCTTCTGTTGTGGATGTGTGCTTAATTTTTGCTATTATAACATCAGACGTGATGCCAAATTAATTATTTATGCAATAACCATGTCGAAAAGAGTAAAATATATTTCTGGAAGTAAAATTTAACAATATATGAATGAATCTCATAGTGATATCAGTGAAGAAATTAAAATAGTTGCTATGTGCTTTAGTGTGGAAGTTTATTTCAAAGATAATCGATGTGGGTAATGATGTTTTTGATACTTTGGGTACTGATAATTAGAGTTCAAATTTCAAAGATCTACCATCTCTTCAGTTTTCTGAACTCTGGACAAAATATAAACAGTTCACAGCCTCTTTTAAAGAAAATCAATTTTTTAATCTGTATTTCATTGATGATATTATACAAGTAATAGTAAACAAAAGAAACATGTTTTTAAGGCTGATGTTTAAAAAAAAATGATGGAGTCAGGTGCCTCAAAATGCAATAAAAGCTATGTATTTCTGTGATAATGGTAGATGTATTTCAAAGCAAAACTTAATATGATTTTTTTCACCACGTTAGGCACATCATAAAAAAGTGCCTGGGCCTGGAGCAGCAGACGATTCTTGCTACACACGGTCATGCGGAAGCACTTCTTCCTTCACTCTGCAGTTGTGAATGGGTTAAACTAAAATATATATTGAAAAACGGTTTATTTCAGCATGTTCCCCAAAACCTTTCTCTACAAGTATACCAAATTTTATATTTCTGTATGCTTTTTTTTAATATAGAGAGAAACTGTATATCAAAGATACAAGCATGTTTATTGTGAAATTATATGCGACATTGTCATTGTAGAGTTAAGGCCAAAAGCATGGGAGCCTTCAAGAAAAATCTGACTAGTTGGAGCACTTGAAACACATGATGGAATTGTTTTTTACTAAGACTGGTGTATGCAATGATTTTAATTTGTTATAGACATTCAATTTAAGTCTTTATTACACAAGAATCTTTTAAATTTTCTATCTGCTAAAAAATTCAATTTTTTTTATATTTTTCACTGTAAGTTCAGTGCATGTGAATTATATAAAATTGTTTCTGCTTAAATTTAAATTCTGTTATACCACTTATTTAAATTGAGCAATAAAATAAAAAAAAATTTCGGAAAAGTTGACAATTTTTTATCCATTGAAGGCACTGTCTCAAGGTGTTCCACAAAGTTGGGCAATGGACACTGAAAGGCTTCAGAAAACACAATATTTATTAATTATAAGACATTTGAAGTGGATTATATTGGAGGAGATTAATGTATATGAGGTAAGTGTGTAGTTAAGATAGAATTATAAAGAATATTTTTAAAAATCAATAACTGAAAAGTGGCCCAAGGTACCTCACTCTTCCCTACTACTAAAATCAGCCAATACTCATCATATATTTTTAATTTTAGCAATTTCACAATTCTGACTACTATCTAATGCAGTATTTTTCAAACTTTTTTGATCACAGAATCCTTTTAAAGTTTATTTTGATAGTGGAATCCCAAAATGACAAAATTTTCATTATAGTCTAAACTAAGCATTCAAAATTTTATGCATTTTTATTATTTTTAGAAAATTTGCACAAAACTTTCACATCATGAAACCCTTGGAATACTATCATAGAACTCAAGGGTTTCGCGAAACAGATATTGAAAAACACAGATCTAACAGATGAAATATACACTGAAAATTAAGTAATACTTTTAGTACACTAGATAGTAATACTTTTATACTAGAAAATGAAGACCAAATTAACAAATTATCCTTGAACTACTAATATAAAGCACCTTTGATTCTTGGTCCAACTTCCACTCTTTATCACGGAGTTCATTATATAAAGAATTTCTATCCTTCTCCAGTTGCTTCAAGTATCTAAGCAACTGACTCTAAAAAGAAGAGAAACATACAAATGATATGCATGGTTAAATATTTATTTACAAACTCTTAATCCTGTCAAATAAACTGGAAGTTTATATTTACACTCCATTTTACATATATACTTGTAATAAATATTTAACCCTTTGCAGACAGTAGATGTGCATATGTGTCGATTGCAAACTTGCATTCAAAGACAGTACTCATGCATTCACAAAGAAAAATTTACCCTAAAGGACGACAGTGACTAATGTGCATTTTCATATGGAATGTTTTTATTTGAATTTATTTGTATACTAGATGGCATTAAATGTCCATGAGAACAACGTCAATGTATTTTGCAGATACTTGACCTTGCCATAGGGGGGATCCAATAAATCATTTCTCCATCTGGAGCAGTGAAGATTTTGTAATATAAACAAACAAAGCACTTCTTGTAGCCTCTGCTATTTTATAATTGAGTTTCGGTTCTCATTTTGATTTTAGCTTAATGATTTCATTAGTGAATCATAGGAATATAAAAGAGTATTTTTTTTAAGTTTGGGTTTTAAAAGAATGTGCGGCAGTGAAATTATTAGGTTATTTCAGATAAAAGAATGGCTGGGCCAAGACATTTTCTTTCTGTGGAAGAATATATTCCTATGATAAAGGGACTGGACAATAATAAAAGTGGTGCAGATAGTAGTAAAGATTCGTGGAACTGTGGTATTTCTTATGCTGAATCTGAAAATGCAAGTGATTCTTCAGATTCTGAATGTACTATTATTATAACGCCACCAGCTTCAGTAGCTGTTTCTGCAAATGATGTTTGGACAAGAGATTTGAATGATCTGAATTTTTTGAGTTTTTTAGCATATCTGGAATCAATCACAATATTATGCCATCTAATTTAGATAAGGAAATTGAATTTTTTTGCATATTTTATGATAATGAACTAGTAGAATTCATAGTAAAAGCAACTAACGAATATTTTGTATTGAGATTTGAATGAAAAATATACATCAAATAGAAAATAAGTATTTCTTTTATTCCTGAAAAAAGTAGATTGCTGTGTTGAACAGGTGATTTTTAGTGAATTTTTTCGAGAGTTAGGCTTAGCGCAAAAAATTAACCAGCCTTTGGACCAGGACAGTTCCGGAATGCTGCTGTCCACAAAGGGTTAATACCAGTAAATTAGAAACATAATTTTTATACTTTATTTTATGATTTTCATATGTGATGTATTAATTTCTATCAGATGGTCTGATATTTTAATGTTTCAAAAAATAATTTGCTATTGAAAATCATTTTTATTTAAATATTTTGAAAACCTATCAGTTTAACTATATATGAAGAGAACTCAAGAATTATATATCAAAATACAAGAAATATGCACAAATATTCATATACCTCAGTTAAGCTATCAAGATCTAGCTCAGCAAGCAAAGCAGAAACACCTAAAAAACGTAGGGAAAAACAAATATATACTGTACAGAAAAAAAATAGCATTAAACAACAGAAAATTAAGTGAAATCAAAATAATGAGGTATGCCTGACTTATAATTATTTATACACAGGCTTTGTTAGTATGGATCTTCTTTATAGTGTAGTACATTATGTAGTGGAGTATACTGTATATTATGTATCTTCTACAATGCAAAATGTTTACTACACGGGCCTAAAATATTCTATGGTGGAGTGAAAACACATTTTTATAAAAATTCAAAATCTCTATACATGAAAAAGTTACTTTTAGGATCCTAAGGCAGTCTGCAGAATTTGGTCCAGATTATAATCTTCTGGTGCCTATAGATCCCACAATTTTATTCATATTCTGTGAAATAATTAGGGATGTCACGAAATCAAAAATGAACCGATACCAAATAACCAATATAAACCGATAATGATACTGATTAGATTGTTATTATAAAGAATAAAAAATTTATAATTGCTGTAAAATTATGTATAAAACTTATTTCAGCAACAATTTATAGCTAGCCACCTTCATAAATATTGAAAATAGAAAAATTTCATGATAAACATGTTAATAAATGTTTTATATGCACTTATGAAAATCATACTTAAAGAATGATTATGAAATAATAAATAATTTACATTAATCTGAAGAGTGAAAAATTGTTCTACAGGGTATAGGAAAAAATATATAAAATACAAAATTTCGGGTTGTAATCAGGGATATAAGAGAATAAAAATAAGTGAATAAAAAAAACCATACTTTAATCAAAACTTTTCTATCCTATCGTATTTCTAAGGAGGAGCCTTTGTGCATTGCAAGTTATATCTGTTCATGTGAATTGTAGTAAAAATTAATTAATAATCTTCTCTGCACTTTTCGCAGAAGGCATTTATAGTGAGAAACATTTCCAACAACCTTTCAGAAAATTATTATCTGCCGCCATGGTTATTGAATGGTTTAATGAAAAATTGCTAAGGCAGAAAACAGAAAAGAAAGGCTATGTACATTAATTGATGAATAAATCAAGAAAGAACACATTGTGAGTAAGGATGCTGACAGGTAGGGGCAAAAGGGTGCTTTACATAATGGGTCAAGAAGGCATCAGGTCCCAAGTTGCATAAACAGTTTATGAGTAAAGGTCAATACCTTGTAATATAGGAGGTAGTATGGGGACACATTTATCGTATATGGGGTCTGAAAATTTTGTCAACAGAACTAGCAATGAGCCTATGTCTCTAATCCAATCCCAATAAAAAATTGTAATTTATACAATTAATTAAACATACTGCAGTGGACAATAGAGTATGCTATACTATTGGAAAAATGAGTTATTATACACTGAAGTATTTAAGTATGTAAGAAATTTTTTTAAAGAAAAGAACCACTGTTCCGGCATGGATATGAACAACAAACCACCTATTTGTGAACTTGCCACTTTGCCAGCTGGAACTTGATCATTTGAGCTGTCCAAGGGTCACACTCATACTAGTATCTCAGGGGGAGAGTAACTCCCCTCCTCCAATGTTATGATGTTACAAATACAAAAATTGCACAACATCTATTTTTCACAACAATGATTGAAACAAAAAGTTTTGTGATCATTGAGCTATAAATTACCCCTTTTATGCATGATTATGTCAAATTTAATATGCTGCCATGTTAAGAAAATATAAAATTTCAAAGGTTTCATTTGAATTTTAAAGAATTCTATCCATTTCTAGATTTTCTGTTAACAAAGCCAAATAATACAGTTTCGTGAAAAAAATTAATATTTGTTGCAGCTATCATGTACACAAGAAATCAATCATAGATAGACAGATGGACATCACGTTTAAAAATATTCAAAATGTATTCAGAAAGATCCTAAAATGGTATCCTATATTGGCATCAAAATCTCAAAATCAAAACATTTCGTGAAAACAATACTTTCTGTCTACTATATTCTTTTATATGAGAAAGTAAAAATAATAACTGGGAAATAAGTTTTACAATGAGGTAAAAAACATATTAACTCCAGATTTACCTCCTTAATCCCATCATTGTCACAAACGTGAATTGAAATCATTAATCCCAGCCATCATAATCACCAACTCCCACTCCCACTCTGTTTTGTTTTGACTACTGACTCAACATATACACACTTGGTGAAAACAGCGTTTTTGCAAATGAAGAATGTAAAAGAATCCTAGTCAAATATTTATATTTAGAAATATTGGTTTTAGAGCAAAAATTCTTAAAGAATTCCAATTTTCAGAACTTTTTATCCCAAATTGACATGAAACAAAGAATAATTGAGCAAAATTTTTGTAAAGGAAAGAAACTTGCAAATTATGGAACAGATGAGGGAGTGCACCATTTGTAACATTTCCATCTCTCTTTCTACTTTTTTTTTTTCAGGAGAGGTTATATGAAATGTATTGCTTTTCTTTTCTACTTTTGATTTGGCTAAGATAATGTAAAACGAATATTATGGGAAAAGATGCAAGTAAAATAAGGATAGGAAATAGTAGGATAACGAACCTGAATATTCAATTCTATTTTAACTTCCATATTGTTATTCATTCCGATGCTATAGCAAAATTTAATCAAATATTACCCAGATATAGAGAATAAAATCACCCCCCCCCCCCCAACCCTGCTATGGATTAATTTAAGATTTTTGGAATTTTCTATCCAGTTACACTACTTGAATCATCCATGTAACAAATTGCAAGTTTCTGCCCCTTCTAGAAGTGGGTAAACATTTCCAGACATACATGAAAAATAGCCCTTGTATATAATTTAATAAATCACCTTTGGCCATTATACATAATAAAGGAAAATGTATGTCTGCAGTCTGTAATGGAAAATCTAAGTGTTGTACAACCATGACATTTGGTACACAGGTACTGCAGGATCAGAGAAAGTATACCTTCTGTGTTATTTTTTTAAATTTTGAATTATTTTTTAATTTATTTTATGTTTCAAAAAGTTACAATAAGGATTCAAAAACAGCCCAATTAGTAGAATGTAGCCCAATCTGGCAACTATGTCCTCAACTGAAAACACCAAGTACAATATCTATACTATATATCTGACTAGGAATGGTTTTGTTTTATTTAGAACCCTTTTGACCATCTTAGTTAGTTTTAAAAGGGAATTTTATTTATGTATCAAGGGTTTATGTAAAAATAAATAACAAAAGGGGTGGGACCTTTGGCTATAAACATTTTAACATAGAGTCGAATGGCCTTTCCCTTTTATGCAGATGCACAGGATCTGACAGACTTATCCCTGGCCTCCAGAGTCTACCTTTTAGGCTAGTGAGGTATCCCTGACCTCCATTGTCTACCTTTTAGGCTAGTGAGGTATTTTCATAATTTTGGTCTTTCTACACATTGTTCTGTTTCAAGACGAAAGGCAGTTAAAGAAAACCCATTTCCTCAATGCTGAAGTATAAAACAAAGAAGGGGAAAAAATCAGATTTATTGGTTCTCAAATATTGGTTTACTGATAATCGGTATCGGATATTAAAACACTCTTAGTAATAATCTAAAGAGCACTCTCCCAAAAAGTAGAGAAGTGATAAAATAATATTTTTCACTTCAATCAAATAAATAAATTGAACATGTGATTAATATGTAGATGATTCTGGACAGCTTTCATTTGGTTGGGATGGGAGGAGGTAGAATTTTAAACTCCTTTCATCACTTTTTCATTTTCTGCTGTGCCTAAATCACAAAGGAAAATATTGGCTAAGTTTAAAAAATGCCCAAAACTTGTAAAGACTTCATTTGTCCTGTGTTTGAAGCAAGTGTTAAATGACCTCTCTTTCATGTAGATACATTTCTCTTTCATGTAGATACACAGAATCTGACAGACTTATCCCTGGCCTCTAGTGTCTACCTTTTAGGCTAGTAAGGTACTTCTGTATTTTATAATCTTTCTGCACATCGTTCATTTTCAGGACGAAAGGCAGTTAAAGAAAACCCATTTCCTCAATGCTGAAGTACAAAAAAAGAAAAAGAAAAATATTGGATGTATCGATTTATCAGTTCTCAAATTGGAAAAATACCAATATATCAGCGAAGCTGATAATCGGTATCAGATATCGAAACACCTCTAGTAATAATTTAAACTGCACTCTCCCAAACGGTAAAAAAGCGATAAAATAATACTTTTCACTTCAATCCAATAAATAAATTGAACATATGATTAATACATGGATAATTCTGGACAGCTTTCATTTAGTTGGGAGGAGGAGGTAGATTTTAGACTCCCTTCATTCAAGGTCTGTAGAATATCTTATATATAAGGTTGTCTCGTTCGGGGAAAACTTGTCCCCGGAAGGAAAGACGAGTGACGTCATTGCTAGACCCGTTCTCTGACAAAGAAGATAAAAAATATTGAGAAACGTTGATCGGAAACTAGTTAAATATTTATCTAATAGTAACTGTGTGCAAGCAATATAGAATAAAATAAAACAGTATATGCATAGTAATGTGAAGTTTATGAAAATAAATTCCATACATATGAAAAGAAATAGCAAATTTTTGATGAGAGGGGAAGCTATTAAAATTTTAACATAAGGGAAATTTATACAAAGATTACTGAATGCTATGTTGAAAGATAATTGAATGATCAAAAGTTATGTATAAAAAAATAGCGAATGATCAGAGAAGAGCCAATAGTTGTTAGGTGCGTTATGGGAATTGGTTTGAGAAGGATATAAATATATATTTCTAATCTAAATGGGGCAAATCAGTCGTCATTTAAATATTGACTGTATTCCGAGGCTTACAGGCATGAATAACGCAGTATAAATTAGAATAAATATTATTTCCAGGTAATGCAATACATAGCTTTTGTCTAGTTCAAAAATTTTATATGCTTTAGAAAACATATATCGTCCGGATTTGAAAGAAAGTCAGGAAACTTTCAAAATCATCTGAAGATAAAACAGTAATTGATTTAAATTTGAAAACACATATTTTATCAAACCATTGTAATAATAATTATTAGGCACGTCAAATGTAGTTTGTTAAGAATTTTTTTGTTAATAAATTTGTTGATAAAGTTTCTGTTAATGCATTTATATCTTGATTTGTCAAATTGAAGGGCTTCATCATGAGTAAGACGGAGTAGTTTTGATTCAATAAAAATGGTTTTTGTTAAAGAAAGGGATATTCATAAGTTAAAAGAAGCTAGTGTAATTTTATGAATAATTTTGTAAAAACAAAAAAGTTATAGTCGCATTAAAATAATACATTTACCCCTATTTATTTTAAAGCTAACGTTGAATGGAATCTTTTTAGTTTGAAGCTCCTTCCCCATAAATATTGGACAAATTTCGGAGGAAAAAAATTCATCTTCGAATAAAATGATAAAAATAACCTTTGTTTCTTTTAGCATAAAATTCCGTATGATACCCCCATCCCCTTTTATTTTCTAGGATTTTCTGTCACATTTTAAAGTGCCGATTGACGGAATTATACGGTAATATCTGTACCATAAAAGAAATTAAATGAATTCACAAAGAGTTCAAATAAACAAAATTAAACAGCAGATGTATATCATTAAATATATAGAAACGGGGTTTTCTTTAAGCATATAAAATGAAAATATCAATTACATGCATTGAGCATACAATGATACAATCTAAATATTTTAAAATCAAATCGATGACATTTTTCAGAAAATTATAAAGTTCAAACATTTTTTGTATAGGAACTATTAGAAACGGAATGGTATGCTTACTTTTAGCGACAGAATATGTACCATAGCATTTATATGCAGGAAATTTTAAATCATCAAATTTTTAAAGAAATATGAATTTAATTACAAATTAATAAAGATAATATGGAAAGTTTTATAGAAATAAATCTTATTTAATTCTATTTTAACATATTTCTCATTAGTTATATCCTATTTCAAACATTTAATAGACAACACAGACAGTAAAGTGCACAGCCTCCATTTAATGAATTTGAATGGGATATTTCATTTAAAATCTTTAATGTGTTGTAAAAGTAATTGTTAAAAAATACTATATTAAAATCCATATTCATGCAATATATTTGTGAGTAAAAATATTAATAAAGATTATCAGTTTACACATGAAATATGTAGATTTTGTGTAAAAAAGAAGCTGAATGTATTTGTTATACGAAATCACCTGGAAAATCATATCCTTGTCCATAATTTGTCAAATCGCTGTTTTGACTCCTTCATCTGTTAATTACTTCAATTTAGTTCGTTTTGAATTCAAATTTGGGTTCGTCATATTTCAGAGTTAGCACATTTTTTTAGGAAACATTTCATGTATCTCGTTGATGTTTAAAGCAAGGCATTTTTAAATAAAACCGTGCTGTTTTCCAACATTTTTCTATGAAGTGCCGCTGGTCTACAGATCGGAAGGTCTAGCAGTGACGTCACAGCTCGCCCAGAAATGTTACAATGGGGGGGAATAACGAATGAGACAGCCTGTTAATACTCTATTAACCTTGCCCTTCATTGGCATTTTCTCTTGTGCCTAAATCCCAAAGGAAAACATTGTTTAGGTTTCGAAAATGCATAAAACTTGTAAAGACTCCATTTGTCCTGTGTTTGATGCATATGAAAAATTTTAAACCAATATCCTTCCTAGATATACAACTTGTTATGAAATACTGGTTATGGAATAAATTAGAGTTAATTAAAATTAGCGGAAAAAATCCATATGTAAATGAAGTTCCTTAAACATTATGGAAGACTTGAAGAATGTATGGCAGAGGAGTTCAATTCTTATAGTACAGGGTGTTTCTAAAGTCGCGCAACCCACATTTTGTTTGATATTTCCAAATACAAAAAAGACAAAAATATGAAATATTCACAGTAAATAGTTTAATGTCTGCATAACATTGTGTGTTACAACAAATGCTGAAAATGACAACCATTGGCTGCCAAGCACAGCTCTACTCGACGACAGGTATTTGTAGCCACACAATGCAGCATATCGGTGGGAATGGATGCAGTGATGTTGCGGATGTTGTCCTTTAATGCTTCGTTTGGCTTTGGATTGTTTGCGTATACAGGTTCTTTGAGATAAGACCATAGAAAGAAATCAGGGAATCTGGGTGGCCATAGTCCATGTGAAATAACCCTATCACCAAATACTGATTCAATGACTGCAAGGGATTTTTTGAGGTGTGTGCGGTGGCACCGTCTTGTTGAAAATATCCAAACTGGCATTCTTCGTCCGTTAACTGCTCAAAAAATTCCTCAAAAATGGTAATGTAAACATCAGAATTCACAGTGTTCTCAAAGAAAATGGGACCGATTATTCTGTTCCTTGAAATCGCACACCAAACACCGACCTTTGCGGAATGCAATGGCTCTTCGTGCAGTAAATGTGAATTTTTGACACACCAATGACGAGTGTTCATAATGCCATCTATTGTGCATTATATTATGTATATATAGCGCGAAATTCAAACATCTGTCTTTATATTTATGAGAGATATCAACCGAAATGTGGGTTGAGCGACTTTAGAAACACCCTGTATAAGATCAGCAGATTTCTCATCTTATTTGATTGTATTATAATGGAAAATGCAGGGCAATTAAGAGAAACTTATATAGTATGTACAAACAGAAAAGACTAAAGAAGTTCAAGGAAACAATTGATTTTACTCTTTGATATAGCAGCAAACAAAAATAAAAATTTTGATTTTTGCAATAGTAAACAGAAAATACCTGTTACAGAATGTAATTTCATTGTGGATCAAAGGTCATTAAGAAAAATGATAATTGGCAATACAGAGTTTCCTCCAGGAAGTTTCAGTAGAATACAGTACCAGATCTGTGATTTACATCACCTGTCACTCTAATTTCTGCTATGGAGCTATGATAATATCCAAGATCGCCTACAGCTGTGACCAAGGACATTTAAAACCTTCTTGGTTGCAATCCCCATGTAAAATATTTCCAGAGAAAAGGGGGGTCAAGAAATCTCCCTTTTCCACATGATGCGAATGTGGCACTACCCTGCAATCCTATGGCCGAATTTACTACAAGAGTGTCCAAGGTTGCCTACTGTTGTTAACAAGAAAATTTAAAACCTCCTTGGTTACAAATTTCTCCCAACAAAATGAAAATAAATTCCGCTTTTCAACATACGATCATGGCACCATACACAAGAGGACTTGCACTATAAAAAAAAAACAGAAAAACATGTGCATTTAAAAAATAGAATTTAACATGCTGACTGTCAACTAGAAGGTAACTCATAGTTAGCAGTCTGCTGCTGGACATCCACTATGAGTTATCTCATAGTAGTCCAGTAGATCTATAACGCCAACTATGATCATTCTTGTAGCAGATACGTGCTTATTATACATATCAGGCATCTGTAGCAAGTTCATTAAACGCCTTGATGTTGGCAAGATCACTCGGGAAATGTCCCCCCCCCCCCCTCAAAAACAAGACTCATTTTGTCACAAAAAGTATCAAAAAATAATAATTCCATATTTCCCTACTGAATAAAGTAGTTTACAGATTGTGGCTTGCAGGGTCGGACTTGACAAGTCTCCGTGGCAGTCATAGTGTTAAAAATTTCCAGATTTGGGGTCCTTCCAGACTTTGGAATTCTGGATAATCAGTCCTATACTGTATCAGTGGCATCAACAAGAGGATTTGGACCATACACTACCACCCCAGGGACCCATCAGAATGTATTAAAGTTCCTAGAAATGATAATTGGAGAAATGGGAAACAAGATGTGTTGTTCAATACATAAATTACATTTTGTGCAAATGATAAGGAAAACAAGGGCAATGTAAATAAGCATACATAGCAAAATAATGCAGCATACGAGGTTCTGCTGTTTCGAGGATACGTTGGATTCCCTTCTTCAGTGCAAGAGAAACAACAAACACGAAGTCCAAAAGAGAAATGACTCATCTTTTGGACTTCGGGTTTGTTGGTTCTCTTGCACTGACGAAGGGGGTCTAATGTATCCTCGAAACAGCTGTATGCTGCATTATTTTTCTATTTGTATTTATTTACATTGCCCTTGTTTTCTTTAAGATATGTTGTTATCACCCCCCCCCCTCCTCCAAAAAAAGATCTGGAAATGCTACCGTACTGTATAACAGCCTAGTGTCAGAAATTTACAAACACTCATGCAAAAGTATAAATTAAACTAAATACAGTACGCGACCTCTTATCCGGCACCCCAATATCCGGACTCTCCCAAAACCGGAACTCGTCAAAATAATGCCAAATTCTGCGCCAACAAGCGATTATTTGCAAATATTGCACCAAATAGCGATTTTTTGTTTAAAATCCCGCCAAACGCTTTTTTGCCTTAATTAGTAATATCAAATAAAAAAACAATGATGCGTTGAAGCATACATTTTTCCAGAGTACATGCGATCTGCGCACGAAATTCAAAAATCCTGCACAGAAAAAAATGCCTTGCGGGAATTCGTTTGCACTCTCCGCCGCTGATCCTTCTTAAATTTCGAAAACGAACGCGAGGAATTCTCACGAGAGCAAATGAAAAGCAGGAATGAAAATATTCCATGGATCGTGTTTTTTCTGGGAAGTTCCGTATCTCCGTAGCGCAATTCCTCTTTTTTGGAAAACATCCTAAGTAGCACCGTTTTTCCCGAAAATTTCCGAAGCGGCATCCGGCACAGGCGAGACGCATGAAGGATAAAAGGATCTATCTAGTCTTCATGGCAAGACGTGTCATTCTATTCTTCACTAGTTACGGATATGGCTCCTGTATATATAGGAGCCTTAGTTACGGACAAGTCGGGGCAAGGTGCTTTTTTTAATGGCGTTTCATTCTTTTCTGGGTATATAGGGCAGAACACACTAGGCACAAAGGTTTCGATTTTTCCCAATTCGTTACATTTTCTTTTCTGTTCTTTGTTCCAGGACTTTGATTTTCAGTAAACATATTCCAACTTTTTCGCTAGAAATATTCCGATATCGCTAAAGAAATCCTATTTGCTTTGTCTATGCCCTTCAAACGCGATGTGCCACACAGAATTCACACTATTTTGCACAAACATTTATTGGAAAAGATTGAAAAAAAAAGGGTCATTAGAGCATTTCCGAGATGATAGAAAGTACGTTTAAGTAAGGAATTCCCAAAATTAATGAGAGTTAACTTTTGCCGAAATGCGAAGAAAAATATAGCAGCTATAAAATGTCATTCAGGGCCTTCTGATTGATCTCCTTAAATACTTAACCTATGCAATAAACACAATCGCTGATATATTTCGTTTTATTTTTAAATATTTTCCGTTTTTTCAATTTGTTTCCATCCACTAATATTTTTATATTTTGGGGGCTTTTTATGCTGGGATATTATTTTTAAACATATTGTTGATGAAATTGAGATATATGTTTAGGATAACGAAATTAAATTTTTTATTTATTTAGGCATTTAGAATTATAAGGCTTATTAGAAATAGATTTGAAGAGCATAAATTAGAATTTGATATATTTGCACCCATAGTTGAATCTCGCATTTCAATTAAAAATGAATATCCTTTTCATCTTAATTTTATTAAAAGTGCTTTAAAATATTTTGAAAGATATGAACAAAGGTGCCTCTGCTAAAATATTAGATGAATATGGTGAGGGTCCACTTTAGTTGAAATGTTCCAAAAAAAGACTTCTAATAACTACCCTGAATAATCAACTGTTTTCAGACATTTTTTTCTTTCAAAAATTTTCTTAATCCCTAAATTTGATACTATAATTATATGTAATTTGCATTTTAGTTAACCAAGTATATCTTTTCATATGGATTGTAAAAAATCTGTATTTAATACATGTTTTTAAAATGAATTATAATTTTCTATAACATTTTAGACCATTCCAGTAAGTTTTAGAAAAGTGTTCCGAATTACGTAAAAACCACTTATCCAGAATGCCTGAAGTCCCAAGCAATCCGGATAATAGATCCTGTACTGTACCTAGTAGAAGAATATTTCTGGGTAGTCTGTGACAGAGACTAGAGTTTAAAATTTATCTGCAGTTTGCACTTTAAACTGCTGCCATATTTAACCAGTTGTTTTTAAAATTGATCATTCTTCATGCATTTTTAAAATATTATCAAGTTTTATATACTTCTGTATATTATTTTAATGACTCTTGAATTCGTTTCAGTGACATGAGAAAAAGGTCACACAGCGAATGATCAGACAATAGAATACATGTTGGAAGAGAAATTCAAAGGAGTCTTAGTGCAAAGGGTACAATAGTTTAGAATTTATTCGGCAAATTATCAGAGGAATGGCATTTCTATTGAAGATACACTTTCTTTTAAATAAACACTTTTACAAAATTTCATCAGCTGGCCAGCTGATGAAATTTTTTTCAGCAAAGTTTAAAAATCGATCTACGCCATACATCGCCCATCAGCTGGCCAGCTGATTAAATTTTTTTCAGCAAAGTTTAAAAATCGATCTACGACATACATCGCCCATCTCCGTACTATTTGCTATGAGGACTAAACATAAATATAAATTACAATAATATAAATAAATTGCACAAATACAAATTACAATATTTGTCAATATATGTATATTTCAAACCTTCTTGGCTTTGATTTCTTGCAGCTTCTACTCTTTCCATCAACCAATCTCGCTGTCTTTCAAGCTGCTCATTAACTTCAACTTGTGTATAGTAACGAACTTTCCATTCATCCTCTAAAGTTTAAGATAAATATACATAATCAAGAAAACAAAAATGATTTAAATGAGATTACGATACATATGGTAATTATCCTTCTTACTGCACCCTCTCTTTGTGTCATATATTTATCATTCATGCAGAAGTGATACATCAGCTCTGATAGATAAAATCATGGATAAAGTATGAGAAATGAAAGAATGAATTTTTAAAATTCAATTTTGCATTGTGTGCAAAAGGATGAATTTTAGAATTGTTATAAATTTAAATCAACAAGTGACTTGAAAATTCATGTAAACTGAATATTTCTACAGGATTAAAAATTTAGGATTGAAAGATATTAGTACTTAATTTGTGCAACAATAGCAATGAATGAAAATGTTAAATGTGTGGAGTATTTTAATATAGGATAGAAATATTAGTAAAGTATTCCTTCATGTTTATCATAAAATGATTAATTCTGTTTTTGTGTTTTTAATAGAACATGTAATACATAGTAACATACATTTAATAGAACATGTAATAATGTAATACATAGTTTTGAAATATTTTTTAATCATGTTCCAAATATCCCTCTAGCAACTAATATTCTACATCGGCTTCCATTTCTCTCTCACTAGATTTTGTCAGGAATAGAGATGTGGGTCGGAAAATTGTCCACTCTATGTTTTCTCTCCTTAATTCATTTGAAAATGAAATGTAAAACTCTTTCTATGCTGCTTTTTGAAAAGTGGGTAAATTTACAAGAAGTCTTTGATTATCTAGTTTTCTAATTTTGAGGAAAGGGAATGCTTTATTTTGAAGAAAAAGGATAGAGACAAGAGATAGAAGGGTACAAGTAACATTTTACTCATTCTGATAAAACAGCGGGTAATATTTTTAGAAGCCTATTTTTCCAACAATTACCAAGCATTTTTAGTCATAGTTTACAGGGTCGGAAATGAAATGTAAAGGCGTTACAGGGAGCTTATTCATTAAGAAGGGGCCTCTCCACAAACTTAAAAGCGTCATTCTGGCTGAAGAAGAAAACCAAGTATGCAAATTTCATCTGGGAAATAAGAAGAACCCTTATGCAAATTTTCGTAACACCGAATATATGGCTTTATCAATTTGCAGCAGTCATTTCAGCTCCAACTTTTGAGAAACTGATCACCAGATCTGTCGTGTCTTGACTTCTTTTTGCGGGGATATCTCAAGGGTCTTGTCTATAACACTCCCCTTGAATCTGAAGAGGAACTCATCACCAGCATTTCAGCCACTGTTACCAAAATGCGCGACATGCCTGGTTTGTTTGACAGTTCACCAATCCCTCCATCGCCACACATTCTGAACATGCATTCAAGTTGGTGGTTGCTCTTTTGAGCCATTACTGTAATTATTATTTATTAAATGTCATTTCATAATTTCTAAGTCATTATTGTGTGTTCGCCTCACCTCATCAATTTCACCATTAAGTGCCCACTGGCACTTTCACGTTTCATTTTTGACCCGGTAAACTATGACAAAAAGTGCTTGGTTTGGTATGCACTACCACCTCATAAAGTTTGGCCCATATTTTTTAAATCACCCTATATAATAAATATGAAATATTTTTGCATGTGATTCGGCTAAAGGGAAATACTTCAACGGCAGTAATATATGCTTAACTCAATATCCACTAAATAGTCTCTTTTATCTCATGGTACTTACCCATTCAATTATAAACAGCTATTTTTTAAACAATTTTTAAAATTATATATAGAAATTATTTTTATAAAAAAAAAGTTTAATTATAAGTATTTCTTTAATATTTTTATATATTTAATAATATATTTGTTATACCTTTAATAAACTGAACAATTTATTTTTATTTTTATTATTATTGAGTACTTAGTAGTAGTAGTAGTAGTAGAGCAATAGTCATTCAAGAAAGTGGGTAGATTCAGAGCTCATGCTGGGTTAATTTACATAGTACTATAGGGCGTAAACGTTAGACTCGAATTTCCCTTTCAATTATCAGCAACAGGGTTGGCTGATTAAAACCCCCCATTGTTCTAAACAATTTTTTTGTTTTTTTTTAAACCATAGATATTAACTTAAAAAAACCAGCCCTCTTTTTTATTCCAATCCTGGTCAGCAGGCATGTTTTAAACTTTGTTAATACAATATTTAATTATTTATTTTTAAATTATAAGCAGTTTTTATTTTTCTTATATTTTCCATAATAAATGAAACTGCTGCTTATGAGAATAAAACTCTCTAATCCTTCCCTAAAGAAAGCATATGAAAGTTATATACAGTACGCGACCTCTTATCCGGCACCCCAATATCCGGACAGTCCCAAAACCGGAATTCGGCAAAATAATGTCAAATTCTGTGCCAACAAGCGATTATTTGCCAAATATTGCGCCAAATAGCGATTTTTTGTTTAAAATCCCGCCAAATGCTTTTTTGCCTTAATTAGCAATATCAATTAAAAAAAAAAAAAATGATGCGTTGAAGCCTACATTTTTCTAGGGTACGCGCAGAAAAAAATGCCGTGCGGGAATTCTCGTGCACTCTCCGCCGCTGATCCTTCTTAAATTTCGAAAACGAACACGAAGAATTCTTGCAAGAGCAAATAAAAAGCAGGAATGAAAATATTCCGTGGATCGTGTCTTTTCCGGGAAGTTCTGTATCTCCATAGCGCAACTCCTCTTTTCTGGAAAACATCTCAAGTAGCACCATTTTTCCCGAAAATTTCCGAAGCAGCTGCATCCGGCACGGGCGAGACGCATGAAGGCTAAAAGGATCTATCTAGTTAGTCTTCATGGTGAGACGTGTCATTCCATTCTTCACTAGTTACGGATATGGCTCCTGTTAGGAGCCTTAGTTACGGACAAGTCGTGGCAAGGTGCTTTTTTTAATGGCATTTCATTCTTTTCTGGGCATATAGGGCAGAACACACTAGGCACAAAGGTTTCGATATTTCCGAATTCGTTACATTTTCTTTTCTGCTCTTTGTTCCAGGACTTTGATTTTCAGTAAACGTATTCCAACTTTTTCGCTAGAAATATTCCGATATCGCTAAAGAAATCCTATTTGCTTTGTCTATGCCCTTCAAACGCGATGTGCCGCACAGAATTCACACTATTTTACACAAACATTTATTGGAAAAGATTGAAAAAAAAAGGGTCATTAGAGCATTTTTCCGAGATGATAGAAAGTACGTTTAAGTAAGGAATTCCCGAAATTAATGAGAGTTAACTTTTGCCGAAATGCGAAGAAAAATATAGCAGCTATAAAATGTCATTCAGGGCCTTCTGATTGATCTCTTTAAATACTTAATCTACGCATTAAACTTGTCATTTTCTCGGAAAAAACCGATTTTTTTTCATCTCTGTGGAAATATACACATCTTTAAAAGGTTGATTGAATTCCAACATCAAAATCATTTTCAATGAAATCCAATTATTTGGATGAAAATGGCGATTTTGAACCAAAAATTGACCCTATCAAAAAGTTCCATTCCGGTATATTTATGGAGTTTTAATGTGCTACATTTATTAATTAGTATTTTATAAAAGACAGTTTAGCAATATCGCGGAATTATTTTATGTAAACACGATTACAAATATATTTCGTTTTATTTTTAAATATTTTCCATTTTTTCAATCTGTTTCCATCCACTAATATTTTTTGGGCTTTTTATGCTGGGATATTATTTTTAAACATATTGTTGATGAAATTGAGATATATGTTTAGGATAACGAAATTAAATTTTTTTATTTATTCAGGCATTTAGAACTATAAGGCTTATTAGAAATACATTTGAAGAGCATAAATTAGAATTTGATATATTTGCACCCATAGTTGAATCTCTCATTTCAATTAAAAATGAATATCCTTCTCATCTTAATTTTATTAAAAGTACTTTAAAGTATTTTGAAATATATGAACAAAGGTGCTTCTGCTAAAATATTAGATGAATATGGTGAGGGCCCACTTTAGTTGAAATGTTCCAAAAAAATACTTCTAATAACTACCCTGAATAATCAACTTTTTTCAGACATTTTTTTCTTTCAAAAATTTTCTTAATCCCTAAATTTGATACTATAATTATATGTAATTTGCATTTTAGTTAACCAAGTATATCTTTTCATATGGATTGTAAAAAATCTGTATTTAATACATGTTTTTAAAATGAATTATAATTTCCTATAACATTTTAGACCATTCCAGTAAGTTTTAGAAAAGTGTTCCGAATTACGTAAAAACCCCTTATCCAGAGTGCCTGTAGTCCCAAGCAGTCCGGGTAATAGATCCTGTACTGTATTTATTTCTTACACTTGTAATAAACAGTAAATTATTTATGATTCAGAAAGGGTTTAGCAATTTTTATTTATTTTTAATTTATTATTCCTTTTGTGCATTGTTTTAAATTTATGATTTACGGAAACATTTTTTTTTTCATGTTATAAATAAAATATAATTATTTTATAACTTTTCAAAAGCATGGGTACTCAATGAAAATATTAAATTGCAGCTGCTGACTTCAATTTATATGTATTAGAAATTTTTGTGCATTTTTATATATTTCTAATTTTAAACCCTTTTTACTTTCCTTGCAATACATGGTAATGTACAGGAAAGTATACGAATTATGCCGAAAATCACAACTCGAGTTTTCGACGAATCTAAACATTTTGGGACTTGTAGAATACGAAAAAACTATTTTTAGCATGACAACGTCTATGTGTGCAATGTATGCATCCACTCTAATTCGAAAACTAATGGACTAAATTTCATAAAATTTGGTAGGTAAGTCACTTGTGTGTGACTCTGGTGCTGATTAGTTTTTGGTGTGATTCGGGATAAAAGAACCCACCTCTTTTGCGAAATGGCCCGCAAAAATTGCCTGTATCCACTTTAGCTTGAAAAACTAACAGACCAAATTTCACAAAATTTGGTAGATAAATCAGGTTAACATAGTGCTGATTAGATTTTGGTATGATTCGGATAAAAAGAACATGCATTTTTTTGCAAAATGGCCTGCAAAAATCATTAAATCTAAAAATAAAAGACTAAATATGCTGAAATATATCAATTAAATGCTTGTTTTATACAAAATTTTTGATGACAAAAAGAATAAGACCAACCCCATTACTCTAGGACTAGCTGCTGACAAGTTATTTTAGTTTTTACGCATTTTCACTATGCCATGAATTATTGAAGAAATAAAGAGAACGTGAATATGAGTCTGCCGGGAAAGTCATGTGCTGCCCACATCAGATTTTTTAATCATATTATTTAATATATATATTATATATGACTGTAGCTCTAAAGTAAGAACAAATACTTTTAAAAGTCACTGGACATACTATTCCAGCTAAAATGTAATATTTAAAAATAAGTTCAAAATTCTCCGGAAAACCCACATCTCAAGTCCGGAGAATGAGTGCCTAAAATGTGCAATAATCCCAATCCCTGCCTTCAAGTGGATTTATATTCCCTGTTTCTTAATTTATAATATTAATATCTTTCTGAATAGTTTGTTATTGGATGCAATTTTCTTTTAACTTTGAACAGAATCAGTATGACATTCTTAAAATATATATATTTTTTACATTCCTCCAAAAACTTGTATTTTCGGCAAATTTATTTTTACATTCATCGATCCATGAATTGAAGATTCGCACAATTCTAATTTTTTGTGTGAATATGGAGTGATATCTTTCCATTCAAGTATTTAAGTGATGCTATTTGTTAAATTTTAATTAAAATTGCAGTGAAACTTCTCATAAGCTTTAAAGGTGCTCAAAGCAGAAGACCCTCTGTTTTCTTACCTTAATCAGAACTTTCCATTTTTCCATTTCATATGGATCTCACCAAATCATGGCATAAGCTAAGGGAGAATAGTCTCCAAAGTCATGACATCACAATATGATTGGTGGGTACAAACATTCCTTATGACTATGGTGGAATCAATGTCAGTTTGAAAGTTTCTCAAAACTAAATATTAATTTAACTTTGCTGTTATATTTTAATAAGGATGATTATGTGCTTTGTTGTAGATTACAATCATTGAAAAGTAAGGAATTATACAAATTATACACTTTATACAAATTTCTGAAAAATCTTGCTAAAAAACTGATGTTCAAAATTAGAATTACCTAGAAAATTTTAAATACAAGTTTGATATCAATGAAATTTGTGCTATATTAGTTATTACGCAATATTTATTAATTGCAAGCAATTAAATGAGATGCATGCACACAGCTACTCTGAAAAATTGTACTCAAAAGCATGCCTATAAGTTGGAATTGACTATTTTTCCTATTTGTTAGGAGTACAATGAAACCTGTATGAGCGACCACATATATTAAACAATCTTATACATCAACACAAATTTTTTAATCCCAAAAATAAAATAACCTATATTAAATAACTACCTGTCTTAAATCACTTATTCTAGACACCTTAAACCAGTTTAATTGTCTTATGTAATCTCCTATTAGGAGGGAACTGCCCATAGAACTGTAAAGTGCAATTACCAAACTAAACTGGCTGTTTTCAAGCTGATATTTTTCTTCACCTCCGCTTAACACTTCATATAAATGTTATACTAGGGCTGATAGTAATCTAAAATAACCCAGGTAATTTGGTGATCTTAGTCTATACCTATCTGATATGTATGAATTATCAAACATTGTACCGATAACCCAACTTCTTAGTACATTAATTATATAATGCTTTTTTATGTACTTGTGCTGAAAATATAACTTTCAAGCTACTGAAGTTATTGATGCTTTTGTGCATACAGGATTTATGTGCAAAAATGTGTATTAAAGTAAAATACCATCAGCAATATCAGTGTGATCCACTTGCTGTTCCAATGCATCTACAGTTCGTTGCAGTTCTTCAATTGATAAATCCAACATTTCTCTAAAAGAAATTAGAAATTGACATTTTTGCTAATAAAACCAACATCTTTATCAATAGTTGGAAAATCTGTGACTTGTTAAAAGAATTTCAAATGGTTTACTTACCAAACAAAGAATTAAAAATATTACACAAAAATAAAGTGTACTTAATATATAATCAATATTTAAATAAATTACTTGAGCATAATTACATATAAATACATCAGGTTCAATATGATAAATAGTAGAATATAGGGTGTCGAGTAAGTACTGGATACATTTAAAGGTTTTCAAACTTTAAT
This sequence comes from Amaurobius ferox, assembly GCA_951213105.1. Classification (NCBI taxonomy): domain Eukaryota; kingdom Metazoa; phylum Arthropoda; class Arachnida; order Araneae; family Amaurobiidae; genus Amaurobius; species Amaurobius ferox. The sequence goes on along the minus strand of OX578133.1, from coordinate 125,416,195 downwards.
AAATCATAAAAAAAAAACTTTCCATAAAATATTCTAAAAAAATTTATTATTACATTCATTCATTTACTAGCTATCCACATTTTAACTCATGTTAAATTGAGAAATATTCGCAATGTGCATACTTGATCGAGAAATCTCAATTGTGCGAATTCAAGTAATCGCACCACATGTGGTACGAAACGAAGCACTTGTAGGTATAATTAAAATACAATTTAGAAGGAAAATAGTATCTAAATACATACGAAAAATGCACTGTAAATTTTAGAGAATCATTAAAACCAATAGATTCCTGGCCTTTGGAAAGTAAAAGTACCTGAAAAAACTATATGGCTGAATTTCTGCTAATTGTGAATTTTATGTCCCTTGAGTTTTAAAAAAAAATTATACATAAGACAGATATTTTTTGCAATATTTGTACAATCTGTTTTACATGTTTCAACAAAAAAAAAATATTTTCAATAATATGAAATATAGTTTTGACTTTATAAAATTGCAAATTTGCCATTTATGTCATTGTCCCCCAGTGATGAGCTGAGTTTTCATTTGTTACATCAGTGAAAAACATAAATCTTAAATAATAAAAGGCAATGTCTGTGTGTCTTATACACTATACGTTTCGCGACCGCGCGTCGGAGAGCTACGAAATTTGGCAATCGGAGACCCGGGGGGGGGAGGGAAGGGGACACGTGAAAACCGATTTTAAAATTTTAATTATTTTTTTTGTTATTTAATGTTTTATGCGATTTCGACCGTTTTTTGCCATTTTTGCCCTTTTTTCCCACGATCCGGACATCGTAGGAAAAAACAAATCACACCATCGGAAAGAGCTGACAATTGCGAGTAAAAATATATCAATTTCAAATCTGAATTTCGATTTCTAATATTTTTTAAAGATTTTAAAACAAAAGTCACTTTTTGCTCAAGAAAAGTATTTTTGGTTTTTAAATTCTCGCATAGTAAAAAGTACTCATAATTTCGACTAATAATTTACATTTTTAGAAAGGTCAAACATCTGGCATTCTTACAAGACCAATCTGGTCAGGAAATATTCCGTATTGCCCACAGGATCGGGATTTTAAAAGTTTCCGAATTTCAATTTCTCGGCGTTCCGCTTCTTAACCGGCGTTTCTCCCCCGCAGAAGGAGGGAAGGTGGTGGGTGGGGACGTCAAGGTGGAGGTGACGTCACGGTTCTGAATAGAGCTCCTTTACTCCATATAAATTATTATATTTATATTTTAAATGATGGAACGATATGGATTTTTTAAATGTATATTTTAACTTTTGGATATTTTAAATGATGGAACAATGAAACAATGGAATGAGGATGATGGAATTAAGCATATGGTCATTTTAAATTGCAAATTAGTGCGCGGGAAGTTAGCGGTAGGCCCGGGTTCGATTCCCGCCACTGCCAAAACTGCCGCCGTGTTTATGTGGAATACGATCACGTTAAATATGTGGGTCCGTAAGTCCTTCCGAGAGGTTGGTGGTAGGGGAAGGAGGATACGGCCCCTGTGGATGCCTCCCCCACTGGGTTCCCGTCCAAATTGGGTGAATATATAGAAAGTTATGGAGATTGTTGCGGAGGGCGCGGCAGCCCAGTGGTTAGCGCGCGGGAATTGCACTCAGTAGGCCCGGGTTCGATTCCCGCCACTGCCAAAACTTACACCACGTTCACGCAAAGTACGATCACGTTAAACATGTGGGTTCGTGAGTCCTTCCGAGAGGTTGATGGTAGGGGAAGGAGGGTACGGTCTAAATTGGGTGAATAAAAAGAAAGTTATGGAGATTGTCGCGGAGGGCGAAGTAGCCCAGTGTTTAGCGCGCGGGAATTGCACGCGGTAGGTCCGGATTCGATTTCCGCCACTGACACGGAGTACGATCACGTTAAACATATGGGTCCGTATGTTTTTCCGAGAGGTTGGTGGCAGGGGAAGGAGGGTACGTTCCCTGTGGATGCCGCCCCCACTGGGTTCCGGTCTAAATTGGGTGGCACATCCTGGCCGTCCAATCAGTTACCTTACACCTTTCTGGTAGGTCGCGCCAACGAGCTTGCCACGGTTGGAATTTGCCACGATCAGCATTTTCAAGGGTTGCGAACAGGCTGGTCGCCAAAGGCGGCTAGTAATGGAAATAAATGCATGAAGTTTATGAAATTATGATTTTAACTTGTAAAAAAAAACCACTTTTTAAATATTCTAAAAACATTTTTTTGTGAAATTGCCTATGTATGCTTGTCCCTAAGAATCAGTGATAGTACACCCAACTCTTTACATGAATTTGAAGTTACACGGTTAAAAAAGTCTTCCTTTTTTGAAAAATTTATTTGATCTAACACAATTTCAAAGTCATTATCTTATATACGTGACAATGAGCAGTTTAGTATAAATTGCAGTCTTTGGTACCAATGTATAAAAAAATTCACGATTTTACCACACTTCAAAAATTAGGCAGCACTGTGAACTGCTATAAAGTTATCAAATAAGGGAATTCCTCAGTAACTACTGGGGAATACCCTTATTTGAAGGGATCTTCCCTTATTAAGGGGATTCCCCAGTAACTACTGGGGAATTCCCTTATTCAATAACTCTTACCTACCCATTTCGTATGACATTTACATAACATATTGTATCATTAAATTGTTTAAGTTTATTAGATCACAATATTTAATCAGTAGCGACGAATAATTATGTAACTAAATATTATTTTTTTATTTCTGTTTTTAATTTTGAGTTTTCTATTCTTAATTTTGGATTAACAGATTCCTTTTTTTGTTGCTTGCGCTACTTATTTTTATCTATGAATTATGTATTTTAAGTTTTATTGCTCAATAAAATTGCATATGTATGTATATATCATTCGTATGCATATCAGAACTTTTACAGTTCTCAGCATTTTTTTTACACAGTTTTTAAAGTAAATATTTATTTCATCTTGCACGGTTTTCAGATAAAATGGAACATATCCCCAATTTTACTATAGGAAACTTATCTTTTTTTACATAAATTTCTGAGGAATGTATCTATCATGTAAAAAAAGAGTTGGGTGTACAATGATATCCGAGAAATCCTTTTATTCAATGCACTAGGTGTAAATAGCAGCGATTTTAAATCACATGAGGGACATCATTTAAAATTTTATTCCATATCTGTTTGGAAGTTTTAGAACTTGGTGACTAATATGCAAGTGAAAAACACAATTTTATTATTGACTTGAAACTGTACCAGCAGTTACCCTGGATTTAAAGGAGGGATTAATTGAATTCATTTATCTAATTTTTCGAAAGGATTTAGTTGCTCGCTGTGCAACCACATGCTTAAATTAGAAAACACACACAAACACATGCTTAAATTAGAAAACACACAAGCACATGCTAGCCCTAAATAAGAACCTATGCACGCCTTAGATCACTACTCGGATGCATAATACTCCTTGGGTCTGGTGCTAGACACATCAAATGCTACACCCTAACATGACTGTATATTGTGCTCTAAATATGCCTTTTCCCCCCTGCACAGGTTGTTGTTGTTGAGACCCAGACCGTCCGACCTACCAGAAAGGTGTAAGGTAACTGTTTGGACGGCCGGGAAGTGCCACCCAATTTAGACCGGAACCCAGTGGGGGAGGCATCCACAGGGACCGTACCCTCCTTCCCCTACCACCAACCTCTCGGAAGGACTTACGGACCCACATGTTTAACGTGATCGTACTCCGCATGAACACGGCGGCAGTTCTGGCAGCGGCGAGAATCGCACGCTAACCACTGGGCTGCCGCGCCCGAAAAGAGCCAACAACACGCGGTGTTCCCAGGTGGTCAGCCACCCAAGTACTAACCGCGCCCGATGCTGCCTGACCCCCTGCACAGGTGTATAAGCTCTTTTGATATGCCTTAAATAAGCTATTTTGATACACACTAAATGAGCTCTTTTGATATGCCCTAAATAAGCTCTTTTGTTATGCCCAAATTAAGTTTTTTGATACATTCTAAATAAGCTCTTTTGAAATGCTATAAATAAGCTCCTTTGATTTGCCCCAAATATGCCTTTCACCTTCTGTGTGGGCATAATATGCATTAAATATGCTCTTGATACACCCTATATAAGCCCCTTCAATAACAGCATGTTTACTAAATGAAAATTCTTGCAAACTCTGATAATCTCATTTGATATGGCTTAAATAAGCTTTTTTGAAACACCCTAAATAAGCTCTTTTGATACACTCTAAATTTCATTTGATACGCTATAAATAGGCTCCTTTGATTCGTCCCAAATATGCCTTTCACACTCTGTGTGGACATAATAAGCTTTAATTATGATCTTTTGATACATCCTATATAAGCTCTTTTGATAAAAATCAATAGCACATTTTCCAAATGAAAATTCTTGCAAACTCTGATAATATTTTTGATTCTAGTACCAAATAAATCCCTAGATTCAAATAAATCTCTAAGCAAATGATACCAGTTTCACCCGATGATGCACCTACAGCATTCCAGAATTCTAGATGCTTCAAAAAGACAACTCTTGACAGTGTACTGTAAGGATGGGGGAAAACCTGTTTAACACTCGTTCCATGCACTGCTAGATTTTTTTTAAAAATTTATAAGGTTTTATCTAAAAATTTCATAATTAATGAACGGGATAAAGCAGAAACAATGTTTGGATTGGAGCAGACTGTAATATTCAAAGAAACATCTGGTCTGTGAAGTTCATCTTTTTATGTTGCCATTTAAAAAATGGAAATGTTTTAAACACATGAAAAGTTTGCATATTTCATAAATTCATGAAAATTCGACTATTAATTGCATGGATTCCGTTCAAAGTTTATTTAAAAAATTTTTTTTTATAAAGTTAAGATGGAAAGGAAACACTGAGATAATATTTTTATTTGCAAAGCTCATTTATCTGAAAAGTGTATTAAAACATAAAAAAACTAATTTAAATTTATAAAAAATAATAACAAGGTGCACTTTCTCGGGTTCTGAAGTATAGTTGCCAACTGCTGGAATACATTCAATCATGCCATGACTTCTGAGAAAGTATTCCACCTTTGCAAACATCATGTGAAACCCATAGTAATGGACACATCACAAGTTGTGACATCATAAATAAGGGAAGAACTTCATTAGGGGTGAACCAAATCAAACGTTTAAACACTTATATAGACCCATTTAAAAATTTATATAAAATTTAGAAAAAAAGTAATTAAAAAACTATTAGAATACAAAGATATCACTCTATATTCATGCCAAAAATTAGAATTGAATCTTCAATTTTATGAAACAATAATATAAATATGAAGATTTCATAAACTATACATATTTTGAAGAATTAAAAAAAAAAAAAATTATAACACGAAAGAATTATCCTATGGATTTAGTTTAAAACTTGTTTCAAATATTGCTCTTAGATCTTTACAATAGTGTCATAGTTAAAACTCTGCAATAATATTTTCAATCACAAAGAAATCAATTTTATACAAATTGCTCAAAACTGTGCATCGACATAAAATAACAAAAGAATAAACTCTAATTTTTAAAAATGAGCTCCCAGGTTCAGACCTGACCTGTAGTATCACATTTCTGCAGACCACTTTGATTTTCCACTATACGACCAACAGACTGTAAAACAGGTATCTTAAAGCAGGTATTAATTGCATTAGTTTATTCAATTTTTCAAAAAATGTAGTCACCAGGGTCCGAGCTCAATTTTCAGAGTTTGATCACGAACTGTTTAACGTAAAATGAAATTTCCCCCCTAAATTTTAAAAATTTCCATTTGTAAAAATAGGCAATTAAGCTCAGATATCAGAGTTTCCCCCAGGATTAAAAAAGGGCAGGGTGCTGTTACCAGAAAAAAGGCACTTAGAAAAAAAGGGCACATATTTTTTTATGTTTGAATAACATTTATGCTTGGGATTTTTATGACGAAAATTAGAGCATTGCAAAAAAATGTAAACACTTTTGTCCTGTATACTTCCAAGTCTAATAGACAAAAATGTAAATATATTTTCTTGTTTTGTAGAAAATGCGTCAAGATTGTGAATATATAAAATTAATTCCAATTTTTTAATATTTTGAACTTGTTTTTTGAAAAACAAAGTATCTGTCCGAGCAAGTGTTTTTTTTTTCATTTTGCTTATTTTCACTCGAAATATCTTCAAAAACCATAAAAGACAGATATAAATAGTAAGGGATAAAAATATGTATTAGGAAACTTAGTTGCTAAATCTATATTAATATTTTTAAAAAGTGCTTATAGTTTTCGAGTAATCGTTTTGTCGAGTTGAAGAAGAGTGAAAATTTCCCCTTTTCAAGTTTGTAATGCTATCTCAAAAACTAAACCTGTAAACAATTATGCAAGAATATAGCTCTTTGAAATCCCTACAAGTGTATATAATTGGATTTTGGATGAGCTCTTTGTTTGCGAAGTATAGTGGTTATAATTTCGATATTTTAGTATTTTAACATGGATTTTCCAATGTGTGGGAAAGCTTTAATTTACTTAAAATGTTACTATTGTTTCAGCTGAATCTGTCACTTACTCCTTGGTGAAATATTTGTGCATAAGTATGAGATAATCTTACTTTGTTTAAAAAATTAGGGCATTAAATGAACTTGGAGATTCTAAAAATGTGTAATAATTGGTTAGGTTTGAACAAAAGAAATGAAAATATACATATTCAAGTACATATTTATGTGCCGCCAGGTAAGTTTATAGATTATAGGTCAGGTTGATTTCAGGTCAGATAAGTTTAATTTATATACTGAAAAACAAGTTCGTAAAATAATTTTATATTTTAACCTGAAGTCTATGGTCTATAACATCCAGATAAAATCGTTGTGAAAACTAAAGTACTAACTAGCTATAAACAGTTAGCGAGTCATTTGTAGCACTTTGGAATCCTGTAAACAATATAAATGAATCTGAAAAAATCAAATAGCTTTATTGAACTTTACTGAAGTTTTATTTTACAAAATGTTATTCATTCAAAACAATTTTGGCTTCATCGGACTGGAGCCACCACCACTAAGGTATGAAAATGTTTCTTTTGTTGAGAACAAATTTATCATTGAATAAATGCTATTTTTACATCAAATGCAATTATAGTCTTGAGCAGTTGGGTTTATTAGCAATTACAATTATTGAATTTATATAAATTTAGAATTTATTAAATTTAAAAAGGAGGATATTAAATTTTGATTTTTAGTATTTTCTCATTAGTCAATGAGGTTTGATGATTTTAAAGGATAAGATATATTTAAACGTTGAAAATATTTATTAATTGTTTGTTATGCATTGATTACAAAAAAAAAAAAAAAAATAAAAAAAAAAAAAATAAAAAAAAAAAAAAAAAAAAACCTGATTTAAATAACTAAATAAAATTCTAGAAAGCTCCATAAAATCACTATAAAGAAAGTATTGAACAATGGATTAGCAAATGTTTAGGTGCTAAGTTAATCATTATTCCATGGAGCAGAGTTATTAATAGTGCAAGCAATGTACGTTCGTGTGTCTGCGCAGCATCCGTATCTTTAGCCGTAAACTCGCGTAGCGGGCGAGTACGCGAGCGACAACTACTGCATACCTCTCTAAAGCGGGCGCATCTTTATTAAATGACCTTTATTATTATTGCATGCGTCCGCGGAGCGGGTCAAAGACGAGTCCGCTAATATGAGTAGGGTTATTTTGTGTTTCAAATCTCCTATGCGGATGTCGTGTCAACGGGCTAATCTGTTAATCCATAAGCCCGCATAGTGCACGTGCTCATAACACAATGTCACACGATTTGCACGCGTCTGCACAAGGTATATATCGTTATTGTATGCGGATTACATACACTGGTTAAAAGAAAGCACTTAATTTTGTAAATTCGCTACGCGAATTAAATATGTCGAATCGTTATTGCATTTAGCGGAGTTATCGTTATGTTATATATAACGCGTACTACATCCGTCTGCGTAGTAGTCGGGTCAGGGCCGCTCATACAAATTTCTGGGTTAGCCTTCATATTTCGTTTTCCTCTTTTGTGCATTCTTCATGTCATCTCCTCCCTAAAAAATTATTGGGGGCCCGACCACTTGAGTGGTGCCCGACCCTTCTTAAAGGCGGCCGTGGTCAGATACACAGACAATAGCTATTGCATGACCTGCATTGGGAGTAAATCCGCTACGTGAATTATATATGTCCGCGTATCATTATTGCATAAAGCGGAGTTTTCATTATATTGTATATAACGCGTAGTGGTCAGATCAGGGCTGCCCATACAAATTCCTGGGTTCCTTTTCACGTTTCATTTTTCTCATTTGTGCATTTTTTATGTCTTCTCCTCCCTCAAAGATTGGTGAGGAGTCCGGGTCCCACCACTTGAGTGGTGTCCGATCCTCTCTAAGGGCGGCGGTGGACAAATACACAGTCGATAGCTATTACACGAACAAAAAATAGGAGTACTTTTAGCCGTGACTTTCGCGTGTAGCGGAGATACGCAGTCTGCAGCATAAGAAAAGCATATTAAGCATGAAGAAAGCATATTAAGAAGATTTTCAAAAAGCCACTAGGCTGGTAGCTAAAGGCAATTAGTAAACAATATAAAGAAAATAAGCTCTCCCATATATCATTCAAGCCTGCTAAAATCACCGCGCTAATCTAACAACTTTTCACCACACCCTTTCTATCATCCTGGGGTTTTGACTGAATCAGCGGAATCAACGTAAACATCTTCCCGCAAATGGCGCAAAGAACCCTAGTCCGGAAATCTATATTTTTAAATATTTGTTTTAGAGCAAATATGCGTACGGGGTTTACATTTACAGAATTTTATAACTCAAATGCATATCAAACATGAAATAATTTAACAAAAAATTAAGTTAAAAAAGAAAACTGTTTTGAAAGTTTTCATTAGATGGAAGAAGGAATGTACGTGCTTAATATTCCCCTTTCCGTTTTGTTTCTTTCAGTGAAGGAGAGAAGTGATATGGGGCTGTCAATCTTCTTTTTATTGGCACTGGATCACTCTTTTTCTTTCTTTGAAGGAGGAGGGAGCAAAGGGGGGGGGGGGGGGGGAGAGAGATAGACACGATCAAAACTTACGGTAATGAACGCAGAGAAAGGGTTCTGGGACTTATCTGAACTGGTTGAATTTCGTTTGAGGACATACATTGCTCTCTTAACAAAAGGCTAAGCAGGAGATCTGATCTGCTAACAAAAGGGCAGGGAGGGCGCTTTTCTCGTACAAAGGGCAAGGAGGGCGCTGTTCTGGTAAAAAAAAGGGCAGGCAGGGCGCTGCGCCCTTCCAAAAGTGCCTGGGGGTAACTCTTCAGATATTAAACATAAAATTGCATAAATACATACTTTCAGTACTGAAGCTTAAGATTTATTACAAGTTACACTATACAGCCACAAACATTCACACAGCAGTTTAGCAGCCACAGAGCATTACCTCAGAGACAGTTTATGACTCAAGAATAAGTGATACGGAAGTTATAAAACTATAAAAAATTTATGAAAAGCAACATACAACACAAAATGAATAGTGTCGACCGGTTTGAAGGCAATAGCCTTTTTAGACAGGACACACAAGAAGAACAACCTTCACTCATTAAAGCAGGCTTATCACCTGGCTACTGATCTTGTCAAATAAAATTTCAGAAACCTATAAGCAATAACTTTTTAGTATATAAGAACATAATATAAAAACATAAAACCTATAAGCGATAACTTTTTAGTATATAAAAACATAATATAAAAACATAACTGAATGCATTTAACAGAAAAAGAATGGTTTGGAGTCCACCCAAATCATACTTAGTTCCATAAACCCTGAGCCTGGGCTTCAGCTGAGATCGTCTCATTTCTAGTAGTCACCTGCTGCATGAATGCACATGTGGTTGCCTCCCTTGCTACACTGGCATAAAATGTCTTAAATACGTGCCTAAGAATGCCTTTGCACATAATTACAATCTAGTACATCATTTTCACCTAATTATGAGACAAATTAGAAACTTTATGTAATTTCAAATATATTACAATATTATGTTGCTTTCATTATGCCTTATTTAGAGAAAACAAAATAAAAAATATAACAAAGTATTCAACATTTCAAATGCAAATAAACATAATTTTCAAACATATTTATTCTCTATAACTCAAAAGAGTAAGATGCAAACCACTGGAATAAGTAGTGAATTCTCCAAAAACAAAGAATACTTTATATGCTTATTTAGAACAAAAAATAAAAATCATGTTGCAATGTTATGACTTCCAAGAGTGTAACATCTTGAAACCCATAGCAATGGCCTTCCCCACCCCCCTCCAAGCAGGGCCGGCTTAAGGCACCAGCAAAGAAAGCACTTGCTTGGGGCGGCACATTTTAAGGGCGGCATTTCAGTCAACATAAATAAAAAATCTTAAATAAAAAATTCTTAATAAAAAAATATTCTAAATAAAAAAAAGTAAAAAGTTCTGGGGCGCGAACAACAGCATTTACAAGTGCAGATGTAGGCAAAACAAAAACACTGAAAAATATTAAACATTTGGTCCCAGATAATAAAAGAGTGAAAACGGCTATCATTCATTCTCCCCGTGAAAAAAGAGGCTCAGAGGGCTAAATGGGAACACTTCCAGTATGTCGCCCCTAATTGTTTATCTTGCAACACAAGTAACAACTAATTACTTTAGCGCACAGGGCGTCCAGTACCAGCCATCAACAGTACGTCTAGGGCGGCATATTGACCATTATCTGTGAACTGCAAAAGCTTTTATGTGAAACTGGTTTTTGTTAACTATTCCATGAAAAAATCCGATGAGAGAGGGCACTTTGCTTGAAACGATGGGGTTCCACCTAGAATTGCCGTGCCAGGATACCCATCCTTTGTTAATTATTCTCCTAAGCTCAAATCCGGAAATCATCTCCCCCGATCACCCAGACCCATAAATAAAGGACTTCTTTCACATCTATCCCGAAACAGGTGTCCGCAATGAAAGTAATTAGAAAACTAAACGAGGACAGGTCTCAAAAGACATCTTGAGACATCCGTGGATCATTGTAGAATTTATGGGACATACACCCCCCCCATCGGCCTGTGAAACGTGTTTATCAATCATTTTGTTTTGCGAGAGATTTGTTCTGGGGTGAATCAGTTAAGTCGTACGTTTCGGTGAGAAATGTCAAACATCATTTTTCTTGCCGCAAAGAATAGTTTATAGTTTTGCTTTCTAAATGTTATACAGTTAAATTTGATATTATTTAAAATATTCATCTAGCATTTCATGCAAGATTAAAATTTAAGGTAAGCAAGATATAATTATTTTATGATTTAAAAATGGTTTCTATTAACATATATAACATATTAGACCCCCCCCCCCCTCCCCCATCAAGGGGATTCATATTATTCTAAATTCCATGTGTAAAATCGGTAAATTCTTTAAAACTTGTGGTAGTTTTCGTTATAACGACTTATATACAGCATCTATCGAGTTTGTTCTTAAGATGTTATATTAAATTTAGCTCCTTGAAAGTTCTTAGAAATTGTTTTCTCGTTTTGCTCAATTTTCAGATTTTTTTTTCTGTGTGCGTTTTCCTTAATTAATACTGTATTTATTTTTTCTTAAATTGAAAGTATATATCAATATTACTTACGCTATTTACGGGCAATTTCTATTTTTTTTAATTATTCAAATTTTTGGTTATCAGGATTTCAGCTAAAGCTTTGTTTAATTTGAAAAATAACTACTATAATTTGAATGGGGTAATTTTTAAAACAAAGACAATATTCAACATATTCACATGTCGGTGCTTTAAAACCTCTGTATTTTATAAACTTAAATTCTTTAAACGAAATATATCGGATCATAAAAATGTCATTTACATATATTATATTCTGAGTTTAAGTTATGGAGTAAAAATTCAATGGAATATAACATTCTTTAGCATTGGAGTATTTACAATGAAAGTTAATAGGGAGAAATTTAGTTTTTAAAATTAATTGGAAATCAATCAAAATTTATTTTCTAAGCCAACTGTCTCACATGTAGAACTCTAATTTTTCTAATTTTTTATTTTAAGTCATCAGAAAAAGATGATGAACCTCAAAGAATTTTCGTTCTTTCTGGTAAATAAGAAGTAAAAGAAAAATACTGTAAATTTCTTAAATTTCTAAATTACTTCAATTATGTTACTATTTAATTGGAAGTTTTAATTTTTGCATTTTAAGCATGTACTTTTCTTATATTTTTTATATTATACTTGCAGTGTGGCGCATAGAAATGTCCTCTTAGAATATTTTTTCAAGCATATAACAAGCCATATTCTTTCAGAAAATTTTATTTCAGTCGATTGAGTAGTAGTATTGTAATGTTACGAAAACGACATTTGCTCAAATTGCGAATGAGTAGTGAAAAATTAAAAAAATAATAAATCGTGACGTTATTCACTGTATCGAGTAACAACAGCCTGATTATGTTCAAAATTTGACTTCATTTGGTTCAGTAGTTTCGAAGAACAGCAGGGTACCTCGATTTAGCGATAGACTGACCGACAACAAAAAACTAAAGAATATTTATTTTGTGTTTTGTAATTAGTCCCTTCAAAAGCGCATAGATCTTTAAAAATGATATGTGCAAATACTTACTTCTATTTAGCGAGGGAAGTATAATAAATATCCCAACAAGAGTTACAAAAATATCCTTTTTATATCTAATTTATTTTCCTGCAACACATAGAAAAGGAAAAGTATTGTGATGGGGATCAAACATCGGACTCTCGGATTTTGATAAATTTATCAGTGTTAAGCATCCTTGAATACTAATTAACCATATTTTAAATGATATCTGCATCTATGCAGTTTTTCTTTCAGGACATTTTGTCTGAGGGGAAGAGAGAAAATGAAATCTCAAAGGGGGCAAATTATCTAATATAATTTTAACTACTATATAGAAGTAATTATTATATATATATATATATATATATATATGGAAGTAATGAATATGTATAGCAAATACGTATTTAAACATTGCGAGAAAAACTTGCTCCGGCTAAACAAGAAGAAAAAATTTAAAATAATGTAAATTGAATTATAACTACAAAATTTCATTCTGAAAATAGTCAATCATGAAATAAAATTGTAAAAATAATTCAAATGCTGCCACATAAGAAGTAGAAACTAGGTTAAATGCACAAAAAGTATTTTGTGAGTTTCTGAATTTATTAGCATTTGGTCCGGTAACATAAAATGTATCGGGCGACGGGGGGTGGGGTGGAGGATGTTTCGGGAAGGGGGTTCGCCCTCCCAAATGTATTTCTGAAAGAAACACCAAGTCTTTGGCAATGATATCTCTATAACAAATCAATAAAATAGAATACAATTCAGTAATATTTCTTCAATCAATAAATATCAGAGATTCATTAATTTTTGGGTGAATGGGACAGAAGAAAGCCATGAATTTTTCGAACTTAAAATAAAAAATAAGATGAGCATGAAAAGTATAATGTTTAAAAATGTTACAAAAATAAATATTTAATTCAATTTTCACTGAAAAGCGAATATTATCATTTATATAGGACGCTAATATGCACCGTTTTCGAGATATTTTGCATTTTTTACTTGAAACAGGAAAAATAAAAAAATTAAGTACAATCAGTATTATTAAGTTATTACAAATTTTGCAATTACTTTTAACAGGTAGTAAATGAATACCATTGGTTAGAAGTTCTCATTAAAAATTTTACTTTATCGAACAAATTAAGCAAATTAAAATATATTTGGTATACAATCAATAACTGACAGCTTCTTATTTTTTTTTAAGGCTACAATCTTCAAATTTTCTTATTTCGATAATTAAAAAAAAATATTTTTTTAAATGATTCTATTATAATTTGTTACAAAATTATTAATTTTATATGTAATATTTCATTTTTTAAATTACCATTTACAGCACAATAAAATGTGTGTTTTGAGGTATTGCAAATTTTTGATTTAAAATAGACTTTGTTTTTGCATTATATATACTACTCACTATTGTTAAAGGAATAAATGATTTGTAGGTACTTCTAACTGGAAAGAAATGGACAACATTGTTTAGTAGTTATCATTAGTCGTTCTAGAGATATTAGAAAATTTTACTTTCCTACAGGTAGAGATACATATCTCGAAATAATGAAGCGAGTTACATAATAGAAGCATACCAAATCGGTATCAATAAAATCCTATTGATTTTCAGCCATATCTAGTTATGAGAGAAGATTTAATTTTTGCAATTGTTTTCTAAAAACGAATAAATATAGAAACTTTGATTTTCGGCTAAATGATTTTATTCTTAACATCTTCAATGGAGGCAAATCATAAGAAATCTTTGATAAATGGGAACTCTAAATTAAAAAAAAAATCATTTAATTCTACTGCAAAGTACAAAAAAAATTGAACTCAATTTATACAGTTAAACTTGGCAGTGTTATATATATATATATTTCATTTTCTTTCTATTCTTTCATTGGATTTTCAAATTATTTTTATTGTATATATATATATATATATATATATATATATATATATATATATATGTAGTGTTGAATATTGGATACTTTTGATGTATGATAACGTCTTTGTCGGCGCCTGGTATGGGGACTATGTCAGCAAATCGGGTGTGACGAAAAAGAGTGAGATTTTGAAGGATTGTAGCTTGTCGTGTAATAGTCGGAGGGGGACGGCAGTGGTACCAAGTGTTAGGCCGAGGATGTACGCGTGTTGTGAGGGGTGACACGCTTAAGAGATGAATGCGATCGAATGCGAAATAAGATAAAAATAATCAAGCGATAATCAAATTGCTAAATTTTATTTCTTTTATTCTGGTGTTTAATTAACATTTCGTAATAAATAACTTTATAACTTATTAGACCACAGTTGGTAGTTTGTAGAAATAAATGAAATGTTTATGTAAGCAGTTGCTTTATTTACAAACAGCCATTTGATAAGACGTATTCTACGTTGCGGACGTATCTTCGGTACAACCCCTCAAGTCTTTTTTTAACTATTTTATATTGATGGCCATTTCATAGAAAAAAAAAATACTGGTTCTATTTTTTGAGGATGTGACAAACTTTAATAGATTAAAATGTTCTACTAGACTACGCTGTTGTATTATTTATAGTATGTCCTAGAGATATCAAATGTCAGCTCTCTAGGACATAGAAAAGTATGTTGAAATGCCATCAAAGAAGTTGGAACAGACAGACACACACACATCATTCATGATTAAATAATAAAATGTTTAATAATAAAATGTATTAATATATATGGAAAGACATGCATCAGAAAACAGATTTTTTTAATCTAAAATTGAATAGCATCATTTATATGATGCTAATATATTTCGTTGAGATATTGCACATTTTGTTTTTATTTAAAACAGAAAAAATCAAAAGATTTAATCCTACGAAAGATCCATTCACTTCAAAAACATTTGGAACAAAATTGACTAAAAACTGGCGATATAGCAGTGTTTCTCTATTCTATTGCATTTATAAAGGTTAATAGAAAATTGAATTTTAGGGAGGGGGCGGCCAAATTGCTTTCTGCTTGGGGCAGCAAAATACCTAGAGCCGGGCCTGCCTCCAAGTTATGACGTCAAGATACTAGAGACTTGTTTCTCCTTTGCAAATGAAACGAACAAAAACTTTCCATCCAGGGTTTAAAAATGAGGTTCAGCTAGTCAGCTATATCAGATTTTAAATTTGAAGATATCACTCCATATTAATACCAAAAATTGAAATAGTGCATAAATAACTTTAATTTTATGATGTAATAATATGAAATTTCGTAAACTATGGATATTTCTATAAAAAATTGTTAATATGAAAGAATTGTCCTTTGATTTAAAGACCATTTTTCAATCTTTCTGATGATATCTAGATGGTTGCAGATGACTGTTTCAAGGTATTTTCAGACCTGACCAAAAGTATCACTGCACCAAATTTCTTAGCTGTGGGTTGCTTAGATTTGCTAAGTGACCAACAGACAAACTAACAAACAGTCATCTTTCTTTACTATTATAGGTTTATATAATACATTAATAACTATATATGAATACTGAATATGTATATAATACTTTAAGAAATACAAATGTATGTCTATTTGTTAACCTGTTTTGATGGTGTAACTGATCTGTCTCTGGAATAAATCTCATACTTTTCTGAAGCTGGTCGATACCCTTACACTTTTGAAAAATTATGCCATAGCATTTAATATCATCCATTAGTTGGTTTCATACTCATTATGCACTTATCAGCATAAAATAGCCGATATCTGCAATAACAGCAAAAAGGAAAAGATGCAATTAATCGCAATTTTGCAAACCTCTATGCAAACTGCCAAATTCAATCTTACTAAATAGACTACTTTAATTTTCTCAAAAATTTAGCTCAAGGATCATTCCGTTTCAAATCAACCAATGGTCTGAACCTAGACATCATGGAAATTGATAATTTTTGGTAGAGTGGTAGTACCAGCGAAGCTGACAAAAGCTGTAAAATATTAGATTTTTTGGGCTCTTAGTTTTTCAGTTATTGACTTTCAAAAAAGCGAAATCTGCCAAATTTGTCAAAGTTTTGAAATCTTTAAACAGCTGTAGATCAAAAACTATTTAACCTAGTGAGCTCAAATTGGTGTTATTTTCTTTTGCTTTTAATGAGTCTTAATTTGATATATAACATGACTATACTATTTCAAATTTGAATGTTTTGAAAAACTTCAAAAAACAATTTTTTTTAAATCTCAAAAACACCCTTTTTAATTTTTTTGAAAAAAAAATATATGCTTTAAAGATGTTAATGGACTACTTGTATGCCAAGTTTCATAATGGGATGGCAATGGGTTCCTAAGAAAATTATTTTTTTTGTATTAAACTATACATGAAAATCGCTAAATTTAATTACAAAAAATTTAATTTTCATAGGAACTCCTTAATGACCGACTATGAAATTTGGCACACAAATAGTCCCTTAATGTCTTTAAAACATATATTTTTTTGAAAAAAAATCAGTTTTTTTTTTATTTTCTAAAAAAAAATTCTTTTTTAGTTTGTAATTTTTTTAAAAACTCCAATTTAAAAAAAAAAAGAGTTAGAATACCATAATCATGTTGTATATCAAATTAAGGCTCATCAAAAACAAAAGAACTGCACCAATTTGAGCTCTCTGGGTCAAATTGTTTTTGATCTACAACTGTTTAAAGATTTCAAAACTTTGGCAGATTTGGCTTTTTTAAAAAAAGTGAATAACTGAAAATCTTAAGAGCCCAAAAAATCTGAAATTTTACAGTTTTTATAAACTTTACTGGTACTATCACTGTATCAAAAATGATCAATTTCTTAGGTATCAAGGTTCAAATCATTAAGTGATTTAACACAGAATGACATACATTTAGTACATAACTCATTAACCAGTTGTTTCAAACATTCAGCCCACATATGTTCTTTTCAATTTTAACAATTTGCTACACACTTAATATTTCACATATGTCACTCAAAATTTAATTTTGTATTTACAATTATAATTACAAAACCTCACTTTTTTCCAGAACTTTTAAAATAAGTACTTCTCCAAACTGAGTGAAGACAATTTCATTTCTTCCTTGCTCAGAGTACAAACTCTCCCAGTTGCAGTAACAGGATCTACTTTTTGCAAAATGGTCTCATCTGGCACATTCAATATGTCACTCAGTTGAGGATATAAGAAAGAAGGAGAAGGTCCCTTAGGATGTAGGAAGCTTACTTTATAGTCGCTGATAACATTATTCTTCTCAAGAATACATGCAAGCTACCAAGATCCTTTATAGACTATAGTGACAAATCCAGATTCAAATTTTGCTAAATTAGTTGGTGTAATATAGTCTAATGCTGTCAGACGTTCAGTAAACTGGTGTTCACTACAGTAATAATGCTTAACAAGAAGCCGATTTTCAGAAATTGGGTAAAAACAATGAAGATTTTGAGTACATAGACATTGAGTTCTGCACAGTTGATGAGTACGAAGAAGTTAAAGAAACACTGTCGCGCCCCGGTTCAATGATTCTAAGGCAATTATGGGTACTCAAAACTTCATTCTTTTTACCCAATTTCTGAAAATCTGCTTCTTGTTAAGCATTATTACTGTAGTGAACACCAGTTTACTGAACGTGTGACAGCATTAGACTATATTACACCAACTAATTTAGCAAAAATTGAATTTGGATATGTCACTATAGTCTATAAAGGATCTTGGTAGCTTGCATGTATTCTTGAGAAGAATAATGTTATGAGCGACTATAAAGTAAGCTTCCTACATCCTAAAGGACCTTCTCCTTTCTTTTATCCTCAACCGAGTGACATATTGAACGTGCCAGGTGAGACCATTATGCAAAAGTAGATCCTGTTACTGCAACTGGGAGAGTTTGTACTCTGAGCAAGGAAGAAATGACATTGTCTTCACTCAGTTTGGAGAAGTACTTATTTTAAAAGTTCTTGAAAAAAGTGAGGTTTCGTATTTGATTGTAAATACAAAATTAAATTTTGAGTGACATATGTAAAATATTAAGTGTGTAGCAAATTATTAAAATTGAAAAGAACATATGTGGGCTGAATGTTTGAAACAACTGGTTAATGAGTTATATACTAAATGTATGTCATTCCGTGTCAAATCAATTAATGGTTTGAACCTTGATACCTCAGAAATTGATCACTTTTGGTACAGTGATAGTACCAGTAAAGTTTATAAAAACTGTAAAATTTCAGATATTTTGGGCTCTTAGATTTTTAGTTACTTACTTTTTCAAAAAAGCCAAATCTGGCAAAGTTTTGAAATCTTTAAATAGTTGTAAATCAAAAACTATTTAACCCGGTACTTACGTATTATCGCAACCATGACAAAACGTAATTGATGTATCGTCCAATAAAGGTCCCGATCGATTCCAAGGACAACATGCAACAAAGTGATCTGTATGAGGACCCATGTTCGAGCGGGCTCGAACTGGTTGGGGGACGTACGCACCGCTGGGACTGTGTCCTCAGACAGGCCGGCTTCGCCGGACCAAGTCACAGAGCATACTAGACTCGCTTCTGGGACCGTCGCACGGCGCAAGGACCGTGACAACATGCAGCCAAGTGATCTGTATGAGGACCCACGTCGAACTGCTTGAGAAAAACCCAGAAGCGAGTCCCAGAAGCGAGTCTAGCATGCTCTGTGACTTGGTCCGGCGAAGCCGGCCTGTCTGACGACACAGTCCCAGCGGTGCGTACGTCCCCCAACCAGTTCGAGCCCGCTCGAACGTGGGTCCTCATACAGATCACTTTGTTGCATGTTGTCCTTGGAATCGATCGGGACCTTTATTGGACGATATATCAATTACGTTTTGTCATGGTTGCGATAATACGTAAGTACCTTTAACCCAGAGAGCTCAAATTTGTGTCGTTCTTTTCTTTTTGATGAGCTTTAATTTGATATACAACATGATTATGGTATTCTAATGCTTTTATTTTTAAATTTGAGTTTTTAAAAAATTACAAACTAAAAAAAAAAGAAACTGATTTCTTCCAAAAAAAATACATGTTTTAAAGACATTAAGTGACTATTTGTGTGCCAAATTTCATAGTCAGTCGTTAAGGGGTTCCTATGGAAATAAAAATTTTTGTAATTAAATTTAGCGAATTTCACGTATAGTTTAATGCAAAAAAAAAATTTTTTTATAAGAACCCATTGGCATCCCATTATGAAACTTGGCATACAAGTAGTCCATTAACATCTTTAAAGCATATATTTTTTTCAAAAAAATTAAAAGGGGTGTTTTTGAGATTTAAAAAAAAATTATTTTTGAAGCTTTTCAAAAAATTCAAATTTGAAATAGCATAGTCATGTTATATATCAAATTAAGGCTCAATAAAAGCAAAAGAAAATGACACCAATTTGAGCTCTCTAGGTTAAATAGTTTTTGATCTACAGCTGTTTAAAGATTTCAAAACTTTGACAAATTTGGCAGATTTCGCTTTTTTGAAAGTCAATAACTGAAAAACTAAGAGCCAAAAAAATCTGAAATTTTGCATTTTTTGTCATCGTGATAGTTACAATAAATAAACAAAACATCATAAAAATCTGAATTGCGAAGGTTCAAAAATGTTTTTTTATTGGTTGATTTGACATGGAATGACCGACCCTCAAGCTATACGAGACTGCAATTAGCAAGTTCATAGCCACAGAACTTGCCTGTAATGGGGTCGGGATTCCCAAACAATTGGAATGTGTTGCAGATAATGCTTATATAGTTATATATAACACTAATATTTCGGAATTTAAATATAAGAGGAAAAGAAATTTTCCTATTACAGCTATAAATTCCAATGCACCTTTTAACTGCTTGAAATTTTTACACCTGTTAAAATTTTGAGAAGTAAAAATGTATTTCAGTGCTTACTAGATGTGTAATTATGCATTTGGCAAACTCTGCTCAACATGTTGGTTTCTTTAGTGTTTATTCAAAGTCCATGAAGAATTGTAAAAGCAACACAAGTTTCAATATAAATGCTATCTTAATCTCCACCATCTAGTGAAACAGGGCAGATATGTTGAGATAAGTAAAGGTTTGGGGGAATGATTTCATTCCTTATTTCTATTTTTCCAGTTATTTCACATATAGTGGAAAAAACATTTTAAACTATTGATGAATAGTTTTTATTGCATTTACTTAATTTTGCTTGAAAATACTTTTGCAATTTTAAGAAAATACAAATTACTTTAGCCTAAGTAATGAATAGTAAATTACAAAGCACCTACTTATTTTGCATTTAAAGAATATTTAAGTTCCCCCCATTGCTGTAAAAATGACTATAAAAAGACGAAGTTTTAGAAAAACGAAAACATAAACCTTTAACTAATACAATACTTTACGTTAAGTACCAATCAAGTTTCTGATGTAGTAATAATAATAACTAAATCTCAATGTAGCAATACTAATAACTAAATTTGAATGTAGCAATACTAATAACTAAATCTCAATGTAGCAATACTAATAACTAAATTTGAATGTAGCAATACTAATAACTAAATCTTAATGCAACAAAACTAATAACTAAATCTTAATGTAGCAATACTAATAACTAAATCTTAATGTAGTAATACTAATAACTAAAGAATACTAAACAGAATAAACTAGTAAATAATAATTTTTTATTGTTACGTACGTCATTCTTTGTTCATTTTCGATCTCTGATCGCAAAGTTTCCACATCTTTACCAGCATCCATTGTCCCTTTAACATTCAAGGACTTATTTTGACGTCTAGAATACATCTCGCCAATAGTACACAATTTTGTAATGTCGATTGATTTTTGAGAAATAGTCTTTCAGGAAACGACAAACAAAGTGCCGCAAAATATTACTTTGACAACAAACACAAAATGAGCATATTTCATTCCCCTCTTCAGTGTCGTGTACAGCGAAATTCTGCGAAAGCTAATTTCCTTTTCCTCTTCGACATGGTCTCGAAGAAAATTTGACGCACTCTGGTAAGTCAAAGCGGTCACGTGATTTGTTCGGTTTTCTAGTCACTAATCCTGTGATTGCATTGTTGTTGTTTATATATCTTGTTTTTGCCTCTGAATTTTCCGTAGTTGTTGATCAGAGAGCGCTTTCCATTTTATATAAGAAAAATGAAATATTTTTAATAATACACATGTTTATGGTTTTATCCCATTTCAGAAATAGTTCTTATGTTATATTTGATAATTTTCTTGTATATGTCTAGAAAACATCGGAATTTGTAATTTAGTGTGTGGTATGCACTTTAATGTTTCTGTGTTAGTCTCTTCACAACAATTATTTCTGCAAAATGTTGATAGAATCATGAGATTCATATAAAAAAGACGACTTTCTTTTCGTCTTGAATGATTATGTATACATTACCGATTTAAATTTTTAAGAATTTCTTTATTCGTAACATACGCCATATAAAATTTGACATTTGACGTATAATGCGGTGTGGTGAAAATGGATTTGAATATTCTCCTCATGCATTCCATTATTCATCGCATGCAACCTCTACAGGTTTGTTGTATTTACATATTAATGTTTGATTTTATAATTTCTTCTGCCCACATATCACAATTGCATCGGGATTACATCTAATAGACTCTGGATCGCCCAAGGAAGATTCAAAATCCAAAAGCTGATATTTGGCAGATGATGTATAGTGGTCAAAGATGGGCAAAATACATTGAAAATGTATTTTTGATACAAAATTACATAGGTTTTAAGGCATAAATACAAAATGCTTTTTAAATTTAAAAAATACAAAATACATTTAAAAAAGTGAATTTTCAATGCAAAACAACACTTGTCATACATTTTATTAGAAATAAACAAAGTAAGTGGAAAAGCCACAAATAGAGCAAAATTTAAACACAAAAATTTTCTATTACATATAGGTAAAACAAAAATCTCAATAAGCGAATGAAAGTCTCTCTGTCTCATATGAGAGCTGGACAAAATACATTTCGATACAAAATACATAGGTTTTAGGGCATAAAATACAAAATACTTTCCAAATATAAAAAAATACATGTATTTTTAAAATATGTTAAAAAAAATTTAAACATTGCTGTGTGTTGGATGGGATTGAATTTCCATTGCAAAACAACATTTGCCATACATTTCTATTAACATTGCCATTTTAAAAGGATTAGAATGTATAAAAAAAGTATGCCTTTAAAGTTTAAACTCTGAAATTCAATATCTCCATGGTAATTAAGTAAAAACAAATAAAGAAAATATATGAATCTATGGGAGAACACGTTTCATAAAACAAAGATATAATAAAAAAAAAAATTTATGAAAAATCTTTCTTATGGTGGCAAATGGTTTGCTCACATCATTTTTCATGGAACTACTAAGTATTTTAATTTTCTTTTGTATACATATTTCGTACAGTCATTCGAATTTTCAGAAAAATGGAAGTGACATCTCCAAAACCAAAAATAAAAATCCTTAGTTAACCCCACTCTCCCAGGGCCTAATTAACGCATGGGCCTCCACCAGGACCACAGACCTCTGAGAGATAAAGTTTTAAGAAAAACTTTTGAACTGAAAGTAGGAAAGAAACTGGAAGTGAAAATTCTTAGTGAACCATGCTACCTCCTCCAGAATTTGATTTTGAATCCATATCAGTTATCATCTAAGCTCTATCTATAGCCAATTTTGAAATATAGACATTTCAAGTAAAATAAAATATTTTGAATGAGAAATGAGAAAAAGAACTACAAATGAAAATCCTTAGTGAACTCCCTCTCCCCCTCCAGTATAGGATAACTCTAAATCAGTCATCATCTGAGCTTTATCCATAGCAGATCCCATGAAATACTTTTTTCAAGGAAACATTTTTCTAAAAATAATGTAGCAAAAAATTTTTTATTAAGAAATGGTGGCAACAAGAAGATGGCATTTTAGTAGGTGATAAATCCTCATCTGGCAGCTATGCAAACCTATATTCAGTGCAGCATAGCGTCAATTAAGCTGTTTATTTCCCTCTGCGGAAGATTCTGCCACAAATATTGCAACTAGTTAGCTAATTCAATGGTATTCTGAGAAGGCTGAGATTGCCGTCCCAGCATGTCCCAGATGTGTTCTATTAGTGTTAGGTCTGCAGACCTGGATTTCCATGGGAGGGGATTAAATTCTCAAGACATTGTCAAGAAAGTTGTGCAGTTACAGTCTAGTGTTGTCAGTAACTGGAACCTGGGTGTCTTGATAGCATAAGCAAAACAATCTGTTGTAGAATATCCTCAATGTACAGACAGGCTATCAGATTGGCTTGTAGCACAACTAGAGGAAATTGGTTGAAGACCCAGACCACTCAGCTGGTTCTAGGGCTTGCAGCAGGTAGTTGAATAGCTGGAGAAGAAATTGGTTGTCCGACGAGATTCCTCCTCAGATTGTCACACCGTGTGTGATGGCCATGTGCTCGACAACAAATGCTGAATCGGAACACTGCCCAATCCTCCTCCACACACGTATGCAGCGGTCCTCAGCACTGAGAGTGAAGCAGGATTCGATGCTAAAGGCAACATGTAGGGATGTTGCACCTGTGCCAAATCTACTACATTGATACAAATTGTACAAATTTTCGTGTTTTCCGTATATTTTGTACCGACCTGTGCCAATATCAAAATGCAATAGAAAAATAAAAGTTTGTTGAATATTAAAAATTCTCTACAAATTTTCAGAAATTCCTGCAAATGCTATGCATACCTCGGCACTTTAAGAACATTTTCTAGTGCTAATGTTTACAATTATTTCTGTAAAATGTTCCAATTCACCAGGGGAAAACTTGCACCATTCAATTCATTAGAGTCCAAATTTGCTGCTCAGAAGCATTTCATGCTGCTCCAAAAGTGAGTTTTATACCTGCTCATAAGCATTTCTAGCTGTTTCAAAAGTTAGTTTTGCATCTGCTCCGAAGCATTTCATGCTGATCCAAAAAAGAGTTTTGCAGCTCCGAAAATTGATATGAAGAGCAAGTAGGTGGGCAACGTACCTGAACATGTCTCCAATTGGATACTGTCCAGACTGACCGATCCAGGCATGACTGATTGTCGGCACTAATTCATATGGCTCTAAGGGATCAATTGCCTTGCCTTAATGGATGTAGATACCTAATCCCACCTTTTACCAGTTGTCTCCGAATAGTATCCCTTGATACAGGATGCATGAAGGATGGTAAATGCCTTCGAATGGCTGATAGCTACACTATTAGTGTAGATGTGGCTCTTCTCCTGACTGTACAATCGTCCTGAGCAGTTGTCTGTCTGGGGCATTCTGAGTCTCTGCAACGGTTATATGTACCTTCTCTGATCCGCAGTTGCCAACTACCCTATCTTTCTGCCCAAGATGGTGACTGATACGTCTGTTGGACCAACCAACTTTCTTTAGGCCTATGATGCAACCTCTCTCAAAATTCAACAATTGTTTGTAGCGTCATCGAGTATCTCTTAAATGTATCTTTGTACAAAACTTGCAGTATCAAAGTAGAAAATCCAGTTCCAGTTGCCGATGAGTGAAAACACTGGCCGGTTTAAATGCTGCAAGATGCATCGATTTTATGCATATTGCATGAGCCCTATAACATCATTGGTGCCGATAGTTTGATCATTTGCATTACTCTTAAAACAACATTTGCATGCCGAGTTTCATGACTGTAGCTCATTTTTTTATATGTGCATATTTTTTTACAACAGAGTGTATTTCAGGTTCTAAGATCAAGTAAGTGTTTCTTAGGGGTAATTCCATAGTCCAGTAAAGCAGAGATAATGCAGCAGTAATGAAGACAAGCAATTATTTTTTCAAAATACTAAAGTCCAAGTGTATTCATGATGCATAAAAATGGAATCTTGCCAAACCAGTAAAAGATAATTTTTATGCTGACCTACTTTTGGAATTGTGCAGCAATTCTAGAATATTTACAATATATACATAAGAGCATTTTAATGCTCTAGTTTTTCACTTTAATATTTCGCGTGATAAAAACTCAACATGCGAACATTGAAGAATTTACTGATGCGTAGCTAGCATCAAAATTATACAGCTATAAGATGAGCATGTTTTTCCTCATACTTACACCATTTTACCTGTTGACACGCTGGGGATCACATAACATTTTTTTAGTAGCAAAAAACTTTTGTATTAAATGACAGGTCTGGTCAAAAAGATAAGTTGAGTCGAACTGCTATCTGTTTGTCAATTTCTCTGTTGATCAATCTCTGATTATACCGATCTGATTTCCCTGTTCTATGCTGAGTTTTTATTATCAAAGTTGGGGCCATCGAGGAATATGCAAATTCTGGGATCATACATGAATGTGCAAAATGTGTAGATACGTCAAGAATTGAATTTGCATGAAGGAAAAGCACAATTATTCACTTCTAAGAATAAGATGTGTCATTCAAATGAGTTTTTGATTTGAATTTTTGTTCAGGAGAATTGTGATGTTTTTGTTTACATTTTGAACTAATTTCTTCTGCTCTTTAAATTATATATCAACTTTTTAAGTTAACTTAAATGTATGTTATTACACTCAGTAATACCCCACCAGTCTTACTATAACCTGGGTCCCTGAGACCCAGATTGTCCTCAAAATCTGAGTCCTTTGCAGTTATTCTGGGTCCCTTCAAAACTGATAACACATGTATTAATTTTAAATTAAAATTAAAATGCAAATGTATCAAATTCTAATATATGTTCTCTGAATGTGTTTCTAGTCAGCTTAAAGCAGCAAGTGCCTAAATGAAGAAATAATGCTTTATTAACAGTATTTAAAATTATACCTTTACTTCATTGTAAATATATGTTTGAAAAATAATGTTCATAAATAAAAAGCAAGATAAATAACAACAAATGTAAACAGATTGTAAAAATGGAATATATTTTAAAACAAAATATACTGATGATTATGATAAATGCAAATTTCCGCAATATTGCATGGTTTTAAATCCTGTTTTATAGCTCCTAATTTTTTTTTTCAGATTTTGATTAAGAATAACTAACTGACATTAATTTCAGTGATTGATTAAAAAATGTGAAAATCAATATTTGGTAAAAAAATGTTTAGTGTATGGAATGTGTATTCTCTGATTACCATGATTCTGAGAATTTTGGCATCTTTTCCAAGAAATTTGTATTAATTACATGTAACAAGTGTGGATCTTGATTGGCACATCATAATCAAAGGTATGTCTCCAGAAGCCATTACAATTTTTTTTAAGATTTGAAAGACTGGATTATTTTTCAGCAAAAATTGGATTCTTATAACAAAGCACAATGAGGCGGAATGAATCCAGAAAAATTGGAATAGTCGCATTGCGTACAAGTTAACATAGTGTTATGTATAAGTTTCATCTTGTATGCGGTGTTTCAAAAACCAGTTATTCAGCTGATGCATTTGCAAATTTTTATTCTAGTCACCATTAGAATAAAGTTGTTAACCCTTCTTGTGATACTGAAAATGTTCTAATCATAGAACATAGTTCTATGATTAATATCATCACATAACTGTTTTTTATATTATTACTTAAATATGATCTATTGTATTTATAGGTCCTTTGCAGGTAAGTGATGATAGAATTCCAGAATGGGAATTACCTAGATCTTATCCTGTTGGTTATAGAACTGTTCACCCTGAATACATTCCAAGACATCCTTTGCCTTCTCAACCTCCATCACAGACTTGTTACCTTCAAAGCACACCAGCTGAATGGCGCAGAGATACACCTACTCAAAGGACTCAAAAACCAGTAAAAAGTGAGTAAAATATTATGATTATACATTAGTATGTAACTCATATATACAAACAATGTTTATTTCAGGACTTTTTACCATGATGTGTGTGAATGGAACCTTAGAGGGGATAAGTTTTTCAATATAATTTTTAACTACTATGCATATTTACATATAGAGAAGTAATTACTATATGTATAGTCAGGGTTCTCGCTACCAATTGTCATTGCGCCAAATTGCGATAAAATGTTTCATTTGGGGAGTAATCAAATTTGTCAAATTGCGAGGGGCTTAATTATGGATAGTTATATTTTTTTAAAACCTTCCTAAGTATTTTTGCTGTTATTTTAAATGCTCAAAATAAAAATTAATAGAAATAGATTTCAATTGCGATCGTATAGAATATAATCAAAATATTAGCAATTGCAATTGTTTATATTTCTTTTCTTCTTTTTAAGTTTCTTTTACTCCAAAATTGGCATTTCATTAGGAAATCATAAGTAGAAAAGAAAGAATCAAAACATTCTCCTCACTTCTCCTGAAAAAAATAGACAGAGAGACTGGAAGGTTGTTGAATAGTGCTCTCATCTTTCTGCCTGATAAATTACTATACATTTCTTTTTTCTTTTATATTTTCTCAATTATTGCCTGTTTAGTGTCAATTTGGGGTAAAATTTCTGAAAATTTGATCTCTATAAAATTTTTTGCTTTAAAACCAATATTTACAAATATAGTTATTGGGATTAAGATTCCTTTATATTCATTTCTCCTTCATTTTCGTGAACATAAATAATTTTTCCCGCAATTGATCAAAACAACTTAATCACTTTACATTCTATCAGTGAAATCGAAACACTGAAGGGAAGAAAAAGTTCTGTCTATGATTAATGATGTGATTAATATCTTCTTTTAGCATTAATGTAAAACTTATTTTCCAGTTTTTTTTTCTTTTATAAAATTTTCAGAAATAAAGGCATGAGTTTTGATTTCATTTTGCTGTGAGTTCTACAGATTGTAATCTATTAGCATCCATGTTTTTTTCTGTTATATTGATATTTTTATGAAATATTGTATTATTCACTGTTATAATGAGATAGAAATATATACATATGTATCAAATTCAATGTTTATTTTTAAATATTTGCCTGATGCCATTTAAACATTAATATGACACTTTCAATAGTGATCTCTTTTAATCCAATTTAATTTCTGTCTATTCATATCGGAACCAATAAAATATGAATTCAAAAATGTAAATCTAACTTTGAAAAGTATTTATTACACAAAAAATCTGATGTAGCTATTTCATGGCTTTCCTTACAAACTCAAATTTACCCATAAAATAATATTTTACCCAAAGAGTGCGATTGTGCAATTCATTTTGTATTGCTGTGCATTGCTGAGAGTCTACAACCATCTTTTGCCTTCTACCTCAATCCTCTAATTATTACACAATAGGCAGACTAAACTTGCTTATTTTCATGTTCAGATTTGTTTAAAAGAAATATTTTACAAAGTTAACCAAATGTTATAAGAATTAACCATGATGAAAGAGTAAGAGGATTCTTATAGTTAATATCCTCATGCAGTGCTTTGAATCTGAAGACTTCTTTTTAATTATTATTTCAGATTTTCAAATTGTAATTAGTTCACTATGATGAAGCTACATTCTAAATTATTTTTTTTTTAAATGACAACGTATTAAACAATAAAATAAAAATAAATTAATAAAAAAATTGAGAACATTTATTTATTCTTATGCAGAAAAAATTAACTGCAATTAAGTTAAAAATTGTCAAATTTAAGCTTCAAATTTCCTCATCTTATTTTACCTTTAAAAATTAATATCATTAAAATCTACAGGTTTTCTTCTAAAGTTAGTATGGGTGCCCATTTTTTCTCTCATAGGACTCAGTTTTAAGTTCCTGGGGTCCTGAATTTTCTATATCCAGTGAATTCATATCATAGAACATATTCCAAAAGTTGACATTTAACAAGTAATTTATTATAAATAATTAATACATTTATAATACTCATTGAAAAATTAGAATAAAGTGTAGAACATATATGTAAATTTGTGACAAAAAATGCCTTTCAATATGAAATTGCTATAAATAATACAAATATGCATTGCTACAAAATTGATATGAATCTTAGTTTTATCTAATATGGATGACACTAGAGTGAGGGTGATCCCCGCTATTGTAAAATATCTATTGGAAGTTAATTCTGACTGGCCTCTATCACAATTAAAAAAGAAGTAATTATTACATACAATCAAAATTGAAAAAACCGAAGAACTTTTGTAAGTAATTTATGATTTAGCTTTTTTCACAACTCTTTTTTTTAAATAACAATTTGGGAATTCATGCTTTATGATGAATCTGTTTTACTAACCTCTTTCTTCATTTGGCTACAGTTTTTTGTTGCTGATTAGCCAAATTGCTAAAGTTATTTAAAAGCCAGTGAGAACCCTGTGTACACTCATTTCCAAAAGTTAACCATAATTACTGTTTATGTGAAAATTTCAGGAAATTTACATCGGAATGGAAGGAAATGCAATATGCGGGTGTAATAGGTTTATAGAAGAAAAAAACAATGGAAAACAAGGATAATAATGACTTTTATTATCCAAAGAAAAGGATTGAAAGAAAAGGGTTACAATATGAGTGTCAACCTCAGTGAAACAGAAGGATTAAAACAATGTGATGTTGCAGTTTAATACGGTATGTAGGAACCTCGGGTAGCCACGTATGCTGCACAACAATTTCCCATATTTTCGATGAGGGTTTGGATGAGTTGTGTGCTCAAAGAGTTCCAAGCCTCACTGAGAGCAGTTTTCAATCTCAGAACAGAGTTTGGTGGGTAGCGGAAGGCTGCAAGATGTCTCCCGAGCATATCCCACACATTCTACATTGGATTCAGATCAGGAGAGTTGGCAGGCCACTGCATGTGATGGATATCTTCAGTTTGAAAGAAGTTATCTATCAAGGACGTATGGTGAGGAGGCGCGTCGTTATCATCAGTGAATATGAAATCAGGACCAACAGCACCACGAAACAATCGAACGGTAGGCTCAAGGACTTGTCTCTGTATCTTTTACCAGTAACCGACCCCGTGTCAAAAATGTGGAGGTCTGTGCGGCTGTCCATCATGATGCCTGCCCAGACCATGACTCCCCCAAACAGAAAATGATGTATTTGCGTGATGTTTCCCTGGTGAAAACATGCTCCATGTTCTCTCCAGATCATGGTGCAACGAGAATTAGTTTGCAGGCTAAATCTAGACTCGTTACTAAACATGACATCACCCCACTGTTGTCCACTTCACTACCGATGTTCCTGGTAGGTCGGACAGTCTGGGTAACAACAACAACTACCGATGTTCCAAACCCCACTGTAAATGCATGTGTTTCTGTGCAGACATCAGGGGAATGCAAACTGCTGGTCATCTGGCATAAAGACCAATGTGTCTGATTCTCCTGTAAACAGTTTGTCTTGAAACAGTGACTCTTGTGGTGGCTGTCAGGTCTGAACCCAGTCTGGCACAACCGTTCCTCTGACATCGCACAGCTTTCACCCAAATATCGGTCTTGCCGAGCGGTTGTTACCCTTGGCCCATAACATCTCCAGTGGTTTGGAACCTCTGCCACAGTTTGGAGATTACACACTGAAGCACATTCAAAATTCGAGATGCTTTGGTTTGGGATAGACCGGATTCCAGCATACCAATAATTCGCCCTTCAAAACATGTCCAGTTGGCACCTTTGTGACATTTTTCGTCCTTTTTGATTGTTAATAATGCTCTGTATCACAGCAATTGCGAAATTCTGCCTCAACTGGCCATGCCACTCGAGACCGTTTTATTGTCGTTCTGACATGTGCCGGTGCTTTTCGCATGTCGACATCTACTGAACTGTTTTGCATATGCACAATGATTTACCTTCGTCCCACGATTCTCCACAGCTGATTGTGAACCATTGTATCCATATTAACTCCGAATTTTTCGCATTTTATGAATTATGCTTAACTTTTGGACATGAGTGTATAGTAATTACTTAGACTATATATAGTAATTACATATATTACATATATATATATATATATATATATTTGGTGATTACATTTGGGTCATTTCCAGGGGGACTTCCCCTCTTGAAGGTATGCCTTAAAGAAACCCTGTATGCAAAGTTGAAAATAGCAAGAAATTGTTACAACAACATATACAGTACAACCTCGAAAATCTGGACTCATCCGGACTTTGCCGATTCCGGATTTTCGATTTTTCCGGATTATAGAATTTGAATAAAATTCAGATTTGATATTAACTAAATACACTATAAAGCACTATTTTTAGTAAAAATAATGGCAAAAGTTAAATTAATCAATTAAAACATATTATTTAATCTAAAAAATTGGGCAAAAGAAATTTCTAAGAAAAAATATACACATTAATAATTTAGAATGTGTGAATGAAACGAAATGATAAAATCCCATTTTATCATTTCATTTAAATATTTGAATTAACATTTGTTATTTCATTAATTTTGGTTTATGGGAAAGCAGTCTTCTTTATCCTGTAGATGGACATTACTTCTGCTCGGTTATAATGCTTCTTTGTTCAAGACCTTTAATTGCATGATCGATTTTTTGCATAAGATTATCAATGGGTATTTTTTCTTTTCCACATTTATCGTCACTACTTCGATCTTTTTTATTTAATATCATATTGCGAATTTCGCCATCATTCAATTTATTTACGATTGGCGCATCATCATCAAAGTGCAGAACTTCCGTTATATCGGCTTTGTCGAGATTTAATGAAGTGCCGGAAGATTTAATGCAGTGCCGAGATTTAATAAATATCGAGGATTAGCACTTTTAACGATATATTTAAAGGTGTAAATGTGTTTAAACCGTTTGCGCTATTAACGAACGAAAAACAAAAAATAATAACTTACAAGTTTTATTTATTATCTAGCATCTATATAATGTTATGTTTAAAAAGACTGATGACTCTGAAAAAAGTAAAAACTTTATTAGTAATAGTCAAATGTGTAAAAAATATCGCAGTAGATAAAATAAATATCTTTTGCAAAAAAGAAAAATATCTCTCCTCTCAATGATTATTCTAAATTACGATGAGTCATTACTAGGTTACAGCAGCACCCGGACGTGGTGGGGCAGGGAAAGCGAAGAAAGGAATTTGCTTAGTTCCTAATCGTAAACACAGCCGACTGTCACCGGTGGCAAGCCGACCCCTTTGAGAGGTCTGTGTGTTAATGACCTTGTTGCTCGGTTCTGTGCGATACGATATTATTTAGTTATTTATTTGCTATTTCAGAGTTTCCCCCAGGCACTTTTGGAAGGGCGCAGCGCCCTGCCTGCCCTTTTTTTACCAGAACAGCGCCCTCCTTGCCCTTTGTACGAGAAAAGCGCCCTCCCTGCCCTTTTGTTAGCAGATCAGATCCCCTGCTTAGCCTTTTGTTAACAGAGCAATGTATGTCCTCAAACGAAATTCAACCAGTTCAGATAAGTCCCAGAACCCTTTCTCTGCGTTCATTACCGTAAGTTTTGATCGTGTCTATCTCTCCCCCCCCCCCCCTTTGCTCCCTCCTCCTTCAAAGAAAGAAAAAGGGTGATCTAGTGCCAATAAAAAGAAGGTTGACAGCCCCACATCACTTCTTTCCTTCACTGAAAGAAACAAAACGGAAAGGGGAATATTAAGCACGTACATTCCTTCTTCCATCTAATGAAAACTTTCAAAACAGTTTTCTTTTTTAACTTAATTTTTTGTTAAATTATTTCATGTTTGATATGCTTTTGAGTTATAAAATTCTGTAAATGTAAACCCCGTACGCATATTTGCTCTAAAACAAATATTTAAAAATATAGATTTCCGGACTAGGGTTCTTTGCGCCATTTGCGGGAAGATGTTTACGTTGATTCCGCCGATTCAGTCAAAACCCGAGGATGATAGAAAGGGTGTGGTGAAAAGTTGTTAGATTAGCGCGGTGATTTTAGCCGGCTTGAATGATATATGGGAGAGCTTATTTTCTTTATATTGTTTACTAATTGCCTTTAGCTACCAGCCTAGTGGCTTTTTGAAAATCCTCTTAATATGCTTTCTTCATGCTTAATATGCTTTTCTTATGCTGCAGACTGCGTATCTCCGCTACGCGCGAAAGTCACGGCTAAAAGTACTCCTATTTTTTTGTTCGTGTAATAGCTATCGACTGTTGTTGTTGAAACCCAGACCGTCCGACCTACCAGAAAGGTGTAAGGTAACTGTTTAGACGGTCGGGAAGTGCCACCCAATTTAGACCGGAACCCAGTGGGGGAGGCATCCACAGGGACCGTACCCTCCTTCCCCTACCACCAACCTCTCGGAAGGACTTTCGGACCCACATGTTTAACGTGATCGTACTCCGCATGAACACGGCGGCAGTTTTGGCAGTGGCTGGAATCGAACCCGGGCCTACCGAGTGCAACTCCAGCGCGCTAACCAATGGGCTACCGCGCCCTAGCTATCGACTGTGTATTTGTCCACCGCCGCCCATAGAGAGGATCGGACACCACTCAAGTGGTGGGACCCGGACTCCCCACCAATCTTTGAGGGAGGAGAAGACATAAAAAATGCACAAATGAGAAAAATGAAACGTGAAAAGGAACCCAGGAATTTGTATGGGCGGT
Source organism: Amaurobius ferox (assembly GCA_951213105.1). Classification (NCBI taxonomy): domain Eukaryota; kingdom Metazoa; phylum Arthropoda; class Arachnida; order Araneae; family Amaurobiidae; genus Amaurobius; species Amaurobius ferox. The sequence continues at coordinate 125,382,221 of OX578133.1, read as the reverse complement.
CCTGATCTGACCACTACGCGTTATATACAATATAATGAAAACTCCGCTCCATGCAATAATGATACGCGGATATATATAATTCACGTAGCGGATTTACTCCCAATGCAGGTCATGCAATAGCTATTGGCTGTGTATCTGACCACGGCCGCCTTTAAGAAGGGTCGGGCCCCCAATAATTTTATGAGGGAGGAGATGACATGAAGAATGCACAAAAGAGGAAAACAAAATATGAAGGCTAACCCAGAAATTTGTATGAGCGGCCCTGACCCGACTACTACGCAGACGGATGTAGTACGCGTTATATATAACATAACGATAACTCCGCTAAATGCAATAACGATTCGACATATTTAATTCGCGTAGCGCTTTCTTTTAACGAGTGTATGTAATCGATACAATAACGATATATACCTTGTGCAAATCGTGTGACATTGTGTTATGAACACGTGCACTATGCGGGCTTATGGATTAACAGATTAGCCCGTTGACACGACATCCGCATAGCAGATTTGAAACACAAAATAACCCCCCTCATATTAGCGGACGCATGCAATAATAATAATAAAGGTCATTTAATAACGATGCGCCCGCTTTAGGGAGGTATGCAGTAGTTGTCGCTCGCGTACTCGCCCGCTACGGCCACACGAACGTACGTTGCTCGCACTATTAATAACTCTGCTCCATGGAATAATGATTCACTTAGCACCTAAACATTTGCTAATCCATTGTTCAATACTTTCTTTATAGTGATTTTATGGAGCTTTATAGAATTTTATTTAGTTATTTAAATCAGGTTTTTTTTTTTTGTAATCAATGCATAACAAACAATTAATAAATATTTTCAATGTTTAAATATATATTATCCCTTAAAATCATCAAACCTCATTGACTAATGAGAAAATACTGAAAATCAAAATTTAATATCCTCCTTTTTAAATTTAATAAATTCTAAATTTATGTAAATTCAATAATTGTAATTGCTAATAAACCCAACTGCTCAAGACTATAATTGCATTGGATGTAAAAATAGCATTTATTCAATCATAAATTTGTTCTCCACAAAAGAAACATTTTCATACCTTAGTGGTGGTGGCTCCAGTCCAATGAAGCCAAAATGGTTTTGAATGAATAACATTTTGTAAAATAAAACTTCAGTAAAGTTCAATAAAGCTATTCGATTTTTTCAGATTCATTTATATTGTTTACAGGATTCCAAAGTGCTACAAATGACTCGCTAACTGTTTATAGCTAGTTAGTACTTTAGTTTTCACAACGATTTTATCTGGATGTTATAGACCATAGACTTCAGGTTAAAATATAAAATTATTTTACGAACTTGTTTTTCAGTATATAAATTAAACTTATCTGACCTGAAATCAACCTGACCTATAATCTATAGACTTACCTGGTGGCACATAAATATGTACTTGAATATGTATATTTTCATTTCTTTTGTTCAAACCTAACCAATTATTACACAATTTTAGAATCTCCAAGTTCATTTAATGCCCTAATTTTTTAAACAAAGTAAGATTATCTCATACTTATGCACAAATATTTCACCAAGGAGTAAGTGACAGATTCAGCTGAAACAATAGTAACATTTTAAGTAAATTAAAGCTTTCCCACACATTGGAAAATCCATGTTAAAATACTAAAATATCGAAATTATAACCACTATACTTCGCAAACAAAGAGCTCATCCAAAATCCAATTACATACACTTGTAGGGATTTCAAAGAGCTATATTCTTGCATAATTGTTTACAGGTTTAGTTTTTGAGATAGCATTAAACTTGAAAAGGGGAAATTTTCACTCTTCTTCAACTCGACAAAACGATTACTCGAAAACTATAAGCACTTTTTAAAAATATTAATATAGATTTAGCAACTAAGTTTCCTAATACATATACCCTTACTATTTATATCTGTCTTTTATGGTTTCAAAGATATTTCAAGTGAAAATAAGCAAAATGAAAAAAAAAAAAAACACTTGCTCGGACAGATACTTTATGTTTTTCAAAAAACAAGTTCAAAATATTAAAAAATTGAAATTAATTTTATATATTCACAATCTTGATGCATTTTCTACAAAACAACAAAATATATTTACATTTTTGTCTATTAGACTTGGAAGTATACACGACAAAAGTGTTTACATTTTTTTGCAATGCTCTAATTTTCATCATAAAAATCCCAAGCATAAATGTTATTCAAACATAAAAAAATATGTGCCCTTTTTTTCTAAGAAGTGCCCTTTTTCTGGTAACTGCACCCTGCCCTTTTTTAATCCTGGGGGAAATTCTGCTATTTATAGTATGTAAATATGGCTTTCTAAACAAAAAAGGCAAAATATGCAGTCGATTTCAAGCTAACACGTTGGACGAGAACGAAAAAATCGTCAGATATCGGGAGGGGGAGGAGATTCTAAAGACAAAACAGAATACATTGAAGAATGGAAATCGTACTACGAAGTGAATAAAATAAATTTCCGTGAGCGTTAATATGAATTCTCGGGATTTTTAGATTTAATTGAACATCTGTGATAAAATGTTACGATAACATTTTAAAGTGTTTAATATTAAAACTTACATTGTTTCAGAAAAATGTCTTTTTCAATAATGAGAAAAGGAAATTTTGATAATAAAAATTCCGTATTTAAATAACGATGTATATTTTACGCGAAATAATTCATCGGGAGTTGTGACTTGAATAAGGGGGAGGAGGGATTAACGCTAACAACTCAATTCACGCTCCTATCTATCTACTGCCGTCCATTTAAACTTTCGTTTCATTTCCAGGTTCAGAAAGACGACCGGAAAATACGGTAAAATAAATAATCTTATGTATAAAATGAATAATCTTACCTTATTATATCTTTTTTAAATCCGCGACTTCGTCAGTCCGGGGGGGAAAAAAAAAACGAAAATTTGGAAAACGTCCGGATTTTGGAGGTTTCCGGATTTTGGATGTCCGGATTTTCGAGGTTGTACTGTATAAAACAAATTTCTCTTCAGTATAGTAAGAATGCTAGAATTAATAATACATTCTTTGTTGTGTATGTTCCGGTGCACACAACTAACAAAGGAAGTAACAGTAATTAACTCAGTTAAAAAAATAGTTTATTCAGACTATTAATCAGTCAATTAGAAAATTTTAGGATGCCCAATAGAATTTCTAAGAAAGTTATAAGAGTTTAAAATTCTAAAAGAAAAATTATGTTCGTGATAAAAAACAAATTTTTAACATGAGTAAATAAGACATATTAACAGTTATGACTAAATTGGTAATCTTAAGAGAGGTTTTTCGTGTTGATGCTTATAAATTTAAATAGGATCGATTTTATTTTTAGGTCCTTTGCGGGTAAGTGATAAGGATTCTGAAATGAGAATTTCTACTTAACTATACACAGATTTACTTGCAGATTAATTCCCTAATTTGAATAATACTTTAATGAAATTTGTGTGCTATACTCGGCTGTAAAATTTATAAATATGCCCAAAATTCTCATTTAGTTTATTTATATTTTTTAATGTCATGTTTTTGTTTTATTAAGTAGCAGTTTGTGCAATACCATATGGCAAAATCATGGAAAACTGCATGTATGCATGTTCTGCAGTATATTTCATTTCATTGTGAAAATACACTCTATTGCAGAAAGGTATATGCACCCATAAAAAATTGAGCTAGAGCCATGAAACTCGATATGCAAATGTCATTTTAAGAGTTATGTAAATGATCAAATTGCAATGTTATAGGGCTCATGCAACATGCATGAGAACAATGCATCTTGCAGCATTTAAAACGACCAGTGTTCTCACTCATGGACAATTGGAACAGAATTTTCTGTTTTGATACTGCAAGTTGTGTACAAAGATGCTTTTGAAATGTACTCAACAATGCTACAAACAATTGTCAGATTTAGAGAGAGGTTGCATCATAGGTCTAAAGGAAGCTTGTTGGTCCAACAGATGTATCAGTTGTCATCTTGGTCAGAGCAATATGGTAGTTGCTCAATGTTAGCAACAATGTATCAGGGAAAGCACATGTAGCTGTCGCAGAGGCTCAAGACATCCCAGACAGACAACTACTCGAGAGGGTCGTGCAGTCAGGAAAGTAAGCATGTCCACACCAGTGGCATCACTATCAACTATTTGATAGCATTTGCCATCCTCCATGCATCCGGTATCAAAGTTCACTATTCAGAGACGACTGGTAGAAGGTGGGATTAGGTGTCGACATATATTAAGGCACCTACTGTTGACCCCTCAACATAGGCAGACCTGTCTGGATTGTTGCTGAGCTTGGCCAGCCTGGACAGTGTCCGATTGGAGGCATGTTGTCTTTAGCAACGAGCCCCTCTTCTCTTTCAGTGCTGATGACTACTGTATATGTGTATGGAGGAGGACTGGCTAGCATTCCGATCCCGCATTTGTTGTCAAGCAGCACATGACCTTCACATGTGGTGTGACAGTCTGGAAAGCCATCTCGCGGGACAGCAATCTCCTCTTGTTGTGCAGCAAGCCAATCTGGTAGCTTGCTTGTATGTTGACAATATTCTGCAGCCGATTGTTCTGCCTATACTGTCAAGCCGCCCAGGTTCTATTTACCAATAACACAACGCTCTACCATATACTGCACGACTTTCACAACCATATCTTCGAGGATTGAATATTCTCTCATGGCCATCTAGGTCTCAGACCTCAGATCAATAGAACATGTCAGGGACATACTGGGAAGGCAATTGCATCCTTCTCAGGATACCCTGGCAAGGAAAATCTTCAAAAAATTGATTTTTCAATTTTACTGCCATTTTATAGCTTACTTCATTCTGAACACAATGATATATAGTTTTAATTATTTACCATGATGAGAAATAGCAAAACTTGCATTTAAACAGTGCTCACTCTGCTTTCTTTTCTGGCCACACCTACTTTTTAAACACGATTTTCTCAAAATGTAGTTTTTTGAGTTTCAGGTACAATTATTAAAAAAACTATGAGAGATACAGATATGAAATTTTATATGCATTATTAGCTCATAGTATACTATGTTTTGTACCTGTAATTATATCCATGTTGTCAAAAAATTATAATTTATGCTGATTTTAACTGACAAAATTTTGAGAATTTCCATCGTACAATGTAATTTTTTGGATAATTTAAAAATTATCACTCCTATAATACAAATTGTAGGTATATTAGTGACATTAAACATAAATTGATATATTCTGAAAGTTTCATGACATTGTGCTGGCAATTTTTTTTTGTAAAATGTACCGATGGGAATTTTTTCATAAAACAAAAATATTTTCCTTTCATAAAACCTATGATATTATAAAAAGTACACATAGTAACAAAATTATTTTACCTATTATTTTCTCAAGAAACATATCTTGATTATAATTAGGTAAAAATAATTTAAAATAATTCTTTTGTGTACTTTTGAGCACTGATTTCCGTGAAAGTATAAAACCACATTTTTTGTTGATTCCCCTTGCCAGGGTGTCCTTAAGTGACCAGTTGCAACACTTATAGCAGAATCTTTCGCAGAGGGACATAAGCAATTTAATTGATTCTATCCCGCACCGAATATTGGCTTGTATAGCTGCCAGGAGAGGATTTATCACCTACTAAAATGTTATCTTGTTACCACCATTTCTTAATAAAACATTTTTTTGCTCTCAAATTCTAATCATTTGTATATCTTCTTAAACAATACATACATGCCGAGTTTTGCAACTGTACTTCAATATCTTATGGGGGCATATACTTTTTTGCAACTGAGTATATTTTCCATTTTTGCTACCTGTGTATGCATCAACTACAATTTTTTTATAATTATTTATAAAAAAAAAAATGGATTTTTAAATTTTTGAAATATTATAAGTTTTATATCAAAATTTTTTTGAAAAATATATATTTTATTAATAAAATGGAAGACTATTTTCCAAATAACATTTATTAAGTAGTAATTTATGCAAGACCATTTGACAATATTGTGGCAAATTACATTTGTATGCGATCCTTAGTGCATTTTGTTTTATTTTAAAAATATTTTCCAGTTTTGCTATATGTTTGCATCAACTGTGTATGTTTGCAAATTTTTATAATTGTTTCATGTTTTATACGAAAAACAATTTTTCAAATATATTATTAATGAAATGAAAGAAAATTTTCTTAATAACATCATTAAAACAATGATTAAGACACTTTAAAAATATAGCCATTTCCATAGTATGAATTATAATTTGATGTATTGGCATCTTACTGCATATTGCCATGTAGATCTACAAATTCATTAGCATCCTTTCCCCATCTAAATTTAGATTTAAGTTATTCAAAATTAAAACTCATGTAATGTCTTTTATTATAGCATGATTAAACAAGAAAGATCAATCATGCATAAAGCATTGATTATGAAACACTTTCCAACTGCAATGCAAATTTATTTAAACATCTCTAAAATGTGATACATTCAGCGGTAATATTTTTTAAATTCTTACAATACTACACTAATTTATTATATTTAAAAACTTAAAATTTCATCGAAAAAAAATTGAACTTTATTCAAATGACGTCATTGGAGTATAAATTGCCTGGCTCTCTATGTAAAAGCAGTAAATATTTCATTCATACACATTTATTCCATTCCGTTTATTCATCACAATACTACAATTATTTATTTTACTTAAAACTTAAAACCATGGAGGTAAAAGTAATTTAACTGTATACTTAAAAAACTTCATTGAAAGAGTCTGCTATAAAATTGTCTGCTTCTCTATGTAAAATCAATTAATGTTTTATTCATATCAGCTATATTGCAGACTCCGGAGCTAAATAACTTTGCGTTAAAGAAATTCAGCAATTCTTATACAACTCATCTTACAGCTTGATGTGTTTACATTCTCCATAAATGAAAATTAAGCTTCATTGTAAAAATAATCAAAGTTTGAGGATCTTTTAAACTCAAATATATTGTAATTGCATTATTTCAGAATACAGATGCACAGAAATTAAGCAAAAATAAAGCGGTGTTAGGATAGATGCAACACTAAATATAAATTAAAAAGAACTTTAAAAATCATGATTTTGACACAAGATGGATGACATTGATTGCTTAAACTCCAATATATTGTCATTGCGCTATTTCAGAATAGAGATGCACAAAAATTTAGTAAAAATAAAGCAGTTGTAGGAGGGATACAACATTAAATATAAATTAAAAAGAACTTTAAAAATCACGATTTTGACACAAGATGGATGCCATATTTTATGTTGAAGTAGATCACGTGATCTCTTCATATAATATAGGTGTAATTAATATTTTAATTTTTATTAAAACTACCGAATATATTTTTGCTGAAATTTGTTTTATATTTTTTATGAGATAATTTGTATATTTTTTAAAACTTTTGAAACAATTTGTGAATTTTAAATTCGCTTAAAAAATGTTAGAAAAGTTAGGTCCCATAGGGTTCAGTGTATTAAAAATGCAGATTCAATCCAAAACTAATTGGGTGATATTATTCATTTATATTCCCATATGTCCCATAAACCGTCTGAACAACATAATAAAATTTCATTTTGATAAAGTAATTTTTACGGCAGTTATTATGCGAACGGATAGACAGAAAGACAGAATGAACAGAGTCATAAACACTTTTCAACTATGTTGTAAAGTGTTAATAAAAATACATATTTAAGCAAAGCAATTCTTATTTTTTTCTTCAAGCTTACAGATAACAATTTAAGCAATACTTCAAATTTGTGAATTCAGAAACATCTATTTCTATTTATGTTACATTTCAAAATTTACTTTAAATGTAAAGGACTGGCTAATGGTCAAAACTTCCATTTACACTGTGTGTTAATTTCCATTGAAACACATGCAGATTTACTACAAATGACAATTTTCTTCAAATTAGATATACTACAAATCACTTTTTCCTGCTAAAAATGTTAAATTTTGCAACTATGTAGGATCACTACTGGGGTCAGACAATGGTAGTATGAATTAAAATACAAATTTTATTATGTATTGAAGCATTTTTAATTTAGTATCACTGTATTAAAAAACCCTTAATAGTTAAACAAGAAAGATCAATCATGCTTAAAGCATTGATTATGAAACACTTTCCAACTTCAATGCAATTTTATTTAAAAATGTCGAAAATGCAATACATTCCTCGGTAATATTTTAAAACTTATCACAATACTACATTGATTTATTATATTTGAAAACTTAAACCTTCATTGAAAAAAATGAACTTCATTCAAATGACGGCATTGAAATATAAATTGCCTGATTTAAATATCTCTAAAATGCAATACATTCCACGGTAATATTTTTAAAACTATCACAATACTACGATAATTTATTATATTTAAAAGCTTCATCGAAAACAACTGAAATAAATTCAAATGACGTCATAGAAAAAACAACACGCCTGGATCTCTCTATAAAAGCAGGATTCCATTCATAACTTTCTCCCATTCATCACAATACTATAATAATTTATTTTATTTAAAAATTAAGACCATGGAGCTACAATTCATAAACTCTATGCTTAAAACTTCATCGAAAAAAATCGTCCTTCTGTTTATCAAATCAATTAATATTTCATTCATATCAGCCATGCAGACTCCATGGACTGAATTATTTTGTGTTAAAGAAATATAGTAATTCTAATACAACTCATTCTACGTATTTTGCTGTTTACATTTTACATAGGTGAAAAATAGGCTTAGTTGTAGAAATAATCAAATTTGAATGAGAATTTAAACTCAAATATATCGTCATTGTGTTGTTTTAGTATGTAGATGCACAGAATTTAAGCAAAAATAAAGTAGTTTTAGGACGGATACAACACTCAATATGAATTAAAAAGGACTTTAAAAAATCACGATTTTGAAACAAGATGGATGCCATATATCATTTTGAAGTGGGTCATGTGATCGTTTCATATAAGATGTGTAATTATTATTTTAATTTTTATTTAAAAAACTACTGACTATATTTCGCTGAATTTTTTTTATATATTTTATGGAACAATTTGACTATTACCTAAAATTTTCGAAGCAATTTGTGAATTTTAAATCCGCTTAAAAAGTGTTTGAAAAATTGGGTCCCATAGGGCTCAATGTATTTCATTTTTTCAACCCGGGTTCAATCCAAAACTAATTGGGTAATATTATTCATTTATATTCCCATAGGTCCTACAGACCGTCTGAACAACATACTAAAATTTCATTTTGATTAAGTCATTTTTGCGGCAGTTATCGTGCTAATGGACAGACAGACAGACAGAATGAACAAAGTCATAAACACTTTTCAACTTTGTTGTAAAGTGTTAAAAAAAGGATGAATAAATCATTTCTTATTTAAGAAGACTTGTTATTGAATAATTTAGTTTATAAATGAAAAAAAGTCATGCAAAAATGGGAAATTTTAAGATTGCTAATTTATAAGGATTTGTCTTTGTTTCTTTCTTTATATTTCTATGGATTATGCTCTGCACTTCTAGAACATAATGTTGACTTTTCCTTTTGTCTCTTAAGATACATGCTAATATAGTTCAGTTTTCATTTTTTTAGAAGAAGATATATGTGTAATGCTAATGAATAGAGTTGTTCTTTGTGTGGAATCTGAAAACCCACCCCAAGCAACAGTACAAGAGCTCATGGAACTTATTTTACAAGATGATCAAGACTTGTCATTACCAGTCAGTGCAAGAGATGTCTTCTCATTGTGGCTTGTATCTCCTATGCTTGGTAAGTGGAGAAAAAAAAACTAGTTTTACTCTAATTCTATTTTTTCTTTTAATACTGTTTTGTATCAATTAAATTAATTTTCTTATTTTTTTAATTTAGAACTACAATTGACAAGCTTTCAAAGGCCATATCACACACGGCAACAGTGGATGACTCTTCTTTTAAAGTATACCTCTGCTTCTACTAAACATTTAGACAAAGGTATCATTCCTTAGCTTTATTTTCTAAAAGTAAGCTGTATACAATTTAAAAGAATCCTGCTAGAAATATTTTGATGACCACACTTTTTAAGTTGATGAATTTAGTTTTTTTTCGTTTCAAAAAATAACATTTTCTTCTTATGACTTATATTTATATATCATATTTTGGAGTTATATCTGCAAAATAATATTAGAAGAATAAAAAAATATGGGGTAAAGGATTCAGACTTGAGACTTTCCATTTGACTTACAAGGTCAAATCTCTTCCATCTGAGCTATCCTGTTACAATATGCTAAAAAAATCTGATGTGGGCAGCACATGACTCCCTATATAATGCAATTTAGTTACTTCTTTCACAGTGAGAAAATGATGTATAATATGTACGGCACAATGTTTTTAATGTTGAATTGTGCATTTGGCACTTTTTTCGATGACAATATGTAAAACTATTTCAAAATGCCCAATTAGCTTATATTTTGCGTAACTTTAAATTGGTAATTATCAGTATTGATAAAATCTGCAATAAGCAATAACAGGGTTTGTACGTCTCCTGGAAATCCTTAAAAATCCTGGATTTAAAGTTTATTATAAGGATTCTTAAAAATTCCTTATATTATTTGTTTCAGTCTTAAAATCGGAAAATCAATGCCATGATCTTTTATTTTTTAATATAATCAATAGGTGGTATTACCAAAATAACAATAGCACACAAATACTGATGTTGGAAATCACCAGTCATTATGTTGCAATCTTTTATTTCTGAATACTTGCAGTAAGTGGTACTACTAAAATAATGATAGGTATAGAGAAGCTATAGGGACTTTATTTTTATGCTTGTATTTTATTCGACAGGAAAATGTGTATTCATTGATGATTGGTTAAAAATGGATGAGAATAGAGAATGGTTACTGAAAACTTCATTGCATGATAAAACTGAATGTTGTTTGTGCAAGAAAAAAATTGATGCTTTCAACATGGGGGATGCAGTGTGAAAGAGCCATATAAAAGGAATGACACATCAGAGTTTGAAAGTTTTAGCAGAAAAAACAAAAGATGTTTATTGAAAGACTATTTTTCATCACCCAACTCTAATAACTCTAGATTTAATGAGCAAATCCAAAGTACTGCTCCCCATGTTGTAAAAGCTCCAGAAACTTTAGATCAGTATATATGAAGAATGTATGTAGAAAAGTGTAAAACAAGATATTTTGTTAACCCCCCCCCCCCCCCCAATTTTCTGGTGATGCTACTGCTTGTGAGGGAAAATAAATGTACATATTTATCTGTATTTGGGATTGCACCAAATTTTGCCAATTGTCTGAAACAGAAAGTGAAAAATGAAAGTGGATTTGTCCTTTAATTTGATGAAAGTGTGAATAATTATATGCAAATTAAGTAACTGGATATTTGCCATGTTCGATTTTGGGATTATGATCATTTAGTATCTCAATATTAGTCTTCAATTATTTTGGGTTTTGAGACAATTAAAAACCAATGTTAACGATAAGTTGTTTCCTGTAAAACTATATTTTCATCAATTTTTGATACACCCTAAATAATTATATGCAAATTAAGTAACTAGATATTTGCCATGTTCGATTTTGGGATTATGATCATTTAGTATCTCAATATTAGTCTTCAGGTATTTTGGGTTTTGAGACAATTAAAACCAATGTTAACGATAAGTTGTTTCCTGTAAAACTATATTTTCATCAATTTGGGGCAACTTATCACTAAATCAGTTGCCAAGTTCTTCAAATTTATCACTAAGTGTTGCACATAATAGGCGGGGAGAAAACACTTTTCTTATATATAAATGACCATTGGCAAATTGTTGATTGTAAAAATGCAAAACTATCACACAAGTATCTTCTCTTGTGAATGGAACAAATTAGATCTACGAGAATGATGTTAGCAATTTTGTGGTTTGTGGCATAATATTGTATGAAAAGTGAATATATTTCATGAAAAGATAATACTTTTTCGATTTTATCTAATACTAGAAACCGTACTCGGCATTGCCCAGAATTTAAAGCAGGGATTAATGGAATTCATTCATTAAGGTTTTCAAAATGCTTAGTTGCCAGCTGCATGAGCATTTACTTAAATTGCAAAACACACATGAGCACTTGCTCACCCCAAATAAGTACCTAATTATACCTTAGCTCTGCTTGGGTATATAATATACCTTGGTGCTGGGCACATCAAATGTTACACCCTAACATGAATGCGTATTATGTCCTAAATACACCTTGCCCTCTGCATGGATGTATAAGCTCTTTTGTTACACACTAAATAAACTCTTTTGATGTGTCTTGACTAAGCTATTTTGATACGCTCCGAATAAGCTATTTTGATACATCCTGAATAATCTCTTTTGATACACCCTAAATAAGCTCTTTTGATATACCATAAATAAGCTCCTTTGATTTGCCCCAAATATGCCTTTCATCCCCTGTGCGGGGGCATAATCTCTTTTGAATCCCTACATACACCCTCCTCTTTTGATCCACACTAAATAAACATTTTTGATATGCCTTAAATCAGCTCTTTTGATATGTCGCAAATAAACTCCTTTGATTGGCCTCAAATTTGAACTTCTTCAGTTTTTCTGCTTGATGTTTATTATGTGCAGAAAAGTTTGACATTTCAAATAGTGGCTTTGCACAAATAAAATCTCATCATAATGGTAAAAAACATAATCAGAAATTTCAAGCTTGATTTCAAAATCAATCAATTAGCGATGCATTTAAAGCTAGTGAAATCAAAGGAATCGGCTAACAAGGCCAATTTCTCATCGCAAAAACAGAAGCTCTTTGAGCTATGAAGGTTGCTCAAAGCAATATATCATTTAAATCCTGCTCCAAAACTGTTGACTTTTTAAAAGAAATGTTTCCCGATTTGTCCATTGCAGCAGGGATGCAAATGAAAGAGAAAAGAACTGCTTATGTTATATCTCACCGACTTTCACCGTATTTTGATGAGGATTTGAAAAAAGATATAGTGTAGGAAAAGTAACTGTGGCATTTGATGAGGCAATAAATTCTCAAGGGAAATACCAATTAGATATTTACATTAGATGTTGGTCTTGTGAAATCAATTCTGTTTCTTGTCAGTATTTAACAAGCATTTTTTTGGGGATATGCAACTGCCGATATATTGCTGAGAGACCTGTTAGATGCATTTTCTTCATTTAATATTTCATTAGAGAGAATTTTATGCATATCAATGGACAGTCCAAATATTAATAAATCACTTTTATGTAAACTCAATGACACAATTAAAAAGGAGTGTGGAAGAAAAACTTTGGAGTTGGGATTTTGTAATTTGCATGTTATCAGCAATTCATTTAAGCAATTATTATTATGTGCTTTGCAGTTTGAGTTTGAGGAATTTGCTACTGATCTCCATTACTTTTTCAAACACAGTTCTGCATGAAGAGAAGACTTCAAACTGGTATAAAATATTACGGATGTAACAGTGCAATTTGTATTACACCATATAAGCAATAGGGGACTAACTCTTGACCTGTTTCAGAAAGACTTCTAGAGCAATGGCCAAATATTTGTGAATATTTATTTTAAATTACCTACCATCTCAAAAATCTTTTGAAAAAACTGTTAGTAACTCAGGTATAAGAGAACTCACAGCTACTTAAAGGATGAACTGACACTTTGTTATTTATCATTTATTTCATTTACACACAAGTATTTTGGGAAGTTTTCTTTAATTTTGCAAAGTGAAGCACTTCAAATACATCATCTGCACACAGAGACAAATAATTTGATCAGAAATGTCATGCTTCAGTTTCTTCAAGATGATTTGATTGCTCTTAAGTGTGGTTATGACCAAGATAAAATTGATTTGGAGAGCAGTGTCTCATGGAAGCCTTTAAAAGATATAGAAATTGGTATAAAAACCAAAAAACTTCTTATGAATCTCAAAGATAAAAAGAAATTTTTATTGGATGTTAGAGCAGATTTCATTAAAACAACTAAATATTTAAAAGCAAACTTGCCATTTTGTAATTGGAAGCTAAAAGTTTTAGAGATGTTGACACCAAGGTTATCTCCATCTGAAAAAACTGTGTTTTGTATCACTAGCAGCTTACATCAAGTGACTAGCATTTGTAGTTATGTCAATATTTCAGAGAAACTTATATATAAAATAAGACAAGAGTGAAAGTTATTAATATGTGACAAAGTGGCTATTTCTGAATTTTCAAAATTCATAAGTGATGATATATTGCCAGAATCAAGAGTTGACTGTGATTGGCGCTCAGTTTTTAATCTCAATGATTCTTTTGGACAGCCGAAATTTGCAAATATTGCAAAACTAGTGAAATTGTCTTTAGACAAAAGAAAAAAAAATCAACTAGGTGATATAACAATTAAATCCTTGATTGTTAAAGGTGCTATAAAGCACAATGGTTGCATTTTAAAAGTGCCTGTTACAACAAATATGTTGATGAGTGCAAAAAATGCTCATAAACATTATTTAAATTATTTGAAAAACTTAAAAGAAGAAGGAAAACAGCTGTAGGAAAAGAAGATAATAGAAAAAGAGGAAAATGAGAAACTTCACAGTAGTAAATTGAAAGTTGATCTTCATATAAAATTAGAAGAGACCCAGCATAAAATGTGTCTACTTGAAAGAGATAAAGAAGCTGCTTTTGCCCTTATCCGAGAAGGAAGGCACTGACAGAATGAAGAAAGCCATAGCCTCTAAAAATCATATTGAAATGACAGTTGTTCAAAATTTAATTACCCAAGGATCTGATCAGTTAAAAGAATTGGAAGAAGAAAAACAAGAAAGATCAATCATGCATTAAACATTGATTATGAAACACTTTCCAACTGTAATGCAATTTTATTTAGACATCTCTAAAATGTGATACATTCAGCAGTAATATTTTTTAAATTATCACAATACTACATTAATTTATTATATTTGGAAACTTGAAACTTCATTGAAAAAAATAAACTTTATTCAAATGACGTCATTGAAATATAAATCACCTGGTTAAACATCTCTAAAATGCAATACATTCAGTGGTAATATTTTAAAAATTATCACAATACTACAATAATTTATTATATTTGAAAACTTAAAACTTTATCGAAAAAAATGAACTTTATTCAAATGGTGCCATTAAATATAAATTGCCTGGCTCTCTATGTAAAAGCTGTAAATATTTCATTCATACACTTTTATTCCATTCCTTTCATTCATCACAATACAATAATTTATTTTATTTTACAACTTAAAACCATGGAGGTAAAAGCAATTTAACACTATGCTTAAAACTTCAACGAAAATATCTTCTATAAAATCGTCTGCTTCCCTATGTAAAATCAATGAATGTTTCATTCATATCAGCTATATTGCAGACTCCAGAGCTAAATAATTTTGTGTTAAAGAAATTCAGCATTTCTTATACAACTCATATTACATATTAATAGCATCAAGGACAAAGCATCTTTAAAACGAAATATTTTTTATTTAAAGCATCCTAAAAGACATACATATATTAAAAACTGCCAGAGTGCTTTCGGATGTATATACGCCCTTCATCAGTGGCTACATGAATAGTAAAAACATGGAATGTTTATATATATAGTGACCAGTTTAAAGCAAATTTGCATAAAAATATAAAATGGTAAATGAACTTACTACAGAATAATACAAGAAATATACACAGAAATTACAAAATTTAGTTTAAACGCTTTCAAATTTCTTAAAAAAAATATTACAAGAAAAGAACTAATACAAATTTTGGATAAATATCAAGCTTGATTTTCCTGAGAATGACTTCACAAATAACTATTAAGAGGTTTGCATCCATAGAGTTGAGAGTGAGTTGCCAAGCATAACTTAAAAATTGAACGGGATCAAAATTACAAATTGACTCACGGTAAATATAAATAAACAGGGATTCATAAAGAATAATACTATGTGGATTGTTACAACGAATTAAAAGGAAAGTTTTTTTCAAAAACAGGCAGAAATTTATCATTAACCACATATTGGACAAGAGCCGTAGAAAGTTTACCAGATTTGACATCGCAAGCGTGTTCTGCTAAACGAATGCCAACAGTACGTTTTGTACAACCAATGTAAAATTTATAGTAACCAGCAGAAGATAACAGGGGAACAACATGCACCCCAGCAAAGCTTTTAAAGTCATCAAAATTACCAAGTTTATCGGATCGAATATGATTAAATAAAGTGGTAATATTAGAGTGAGCAGGTTTATACCAAATTCATGATAAAAATTAATAAAAGGATGGAAAATCTTAGGATGGTAAGGAAAACTAGATTTATGGGCTAAACGATCTTTAATAGCAGCAAGATTAGTATCAAACTGAGTAAATTTAAGGCTAACGTGGGTGAAAATTTTATAAATAAGTATAAGGCTGCTTATTCTTTTGAATTTATTTATAAAAATTTTGCCCATGTTCACCTTAAATTTACTCAGTTTATTACCAAACTTGCTGCTATTAAAGATCGTTTAGCCCATAAATCTAGTGTTCCTTACCATCCTAAGATTCTCCGTCCTTTTATTAATTTCTGTCATGAATTTGGTTTCAAACCCGCTCACTCTAATATTACCACTTTATTTAATCGTATTCAATACGATAAACTTAGGGGAATTTTGATGACTTTAAAAGCTTTGCTGGGGTGTATGTCGTTCCCCTGTTATCTCCTGATGGTGACTATAAATTTTACATTGGTAGTACAAAACGTACTGTTGGCATCCGTTTAGCAGAACACGCTCATGATGTCAAATCTGGTAAACTTTCTATGGCGTTTGCTCAATATATGGTTAATGATAAATTTCTGCCCGTTTTTGAAAAAACTTTCCTTTTAGTTCGTTGTAACAATCCACGTAGTATTCTTCTTTATGAATCCCTATTTATTTATATTTACCGTGAGTCGATTTGTAATTTTGATCCCGTTCAAATTTTAAGTTATGTTTAGCGTCTCATTCTCGACTCTATGCAATTCAAACCTCTTAATAGTTATTTGTGACGTCATTCTCAGGAAAATCAAGCTTGACATTTTTCCAAAATTTGTATTAGTTCTTTTCTTGTAATATTTCTTTTAAAAAATTCGAAAGCGTTTAAACTAAAATTTGTAATTTCCGTGTATATTTCTTGTATTATTCTGTAGTAAGTTCATTTACCATTTTATATTTTTATGAAAATTTGCTTTAAACTGGTCGCTATATATGTAAACATTCTATGTTTTTACTATTCATTTAGTCACTGATGAAGGGCATATATACGTCCAAAAGCTCTCTGGCAGTTTTTAATATATGTTTTGTATGTCTTTTAGGATGTTTTAAATAAAAGACCTTTCATTTTAAAGATGCTTTGTGTTTGATTTTATTTATTGAATGCAGATGTGATACCAATTTTGATCATCCTACATCTTTATGCGTTTACATAAAGATCTCTATAAGTGAATATTAGGCTCTATAATTTCTGTAAGTGAATATTAGGCTTTGTTGTAGAAATAATCAAAGTTTGATAATCATTTAAACTCAAATATATTGTAATTACATTGTTTCAGAATGTAGATGCACAGAAATTAAGCAAAAATAAAGCTGTTTTAGGACAGATACGACACTAAATATAAATTGAAAAAAACTTTAAAAATCACAGTTTTGATACAAGATGGATGGCATTGATCATATAGACTCAAATATATTGTAATTGCATTGTTTTAGAATATAGATGCACAGAAATTAAGCAAACATAAAGTGGTTTTAGGACGGATACAACACTAAATATAAATTAAAAGAACTTTAAAAATCACAATTTTGACCCAAGATGATACCATATTTTATTTTGAAGTGGGTCATGTGATCTCTTCATATAATATGGGTGTAATTATTATTTTAATTTTTATTTAAAAACTACCAAATATATTTTGCTGAAATGTTTTTTATATTTTTTATGGGATAATTTGGATATTTCCTAAACTTTCAAAGCAATTTGTGAATGTTAATTTCGCTTAAAAATGTTTGAAAAATTAGATCTTATAGTGTTCAATGTATTTCATTTTTTCAACCCGGGTTTAGTCCAAAACTAATTGGGTGATATTATTCATTTATATCCCCATAGGTCTCGCAGACTGTCTGAATAACATACTAAAATTTCATTTTGGTGAAGTCATTTTTACGGCAGTTATCGTGCGAACAGACAGACAAAATGACTGAACAAAGTCATAAACACTCAACTATATTGTAAAGTGTTAAAAATTGCCTTTTTAGAAACAGAGAAAAAAAAGTTTATACAAAAAAGATTTACCTACCCTTAGAATATACTTTTCAAAACATTTGTAATCATCAATTTTAATATTATGATTTTGCCCTAGACTTTTAATATCATTTGCTTTTGGGGGTATAGATAACATTTGCTTTTTGGGGGTATTTTTCTAATTTAGAGCATCCCCTTAAATTTCCCTTAGCACAACTTTCTAATTGTATTCAAGTGTCTATATAGGAATTATCCTTTTTCCCCCCCTCTTTCTTCACAGTTTTTACGATTGTAACATTTAAAATCTCCTATCTATATAAGTTTTTGAAAAATAATGTAATATAATTTTTGACAAAAATTGATTACTTAGTTATGATTATTTTGAAATCTGCTAATGTTAAATTGATGTAATCCATTCGTGTATTTGAATTAAAATATAAGTAAATAACTTCCATATTTTTTAAAAAATGAAAAAATATACTTATGCTAAATATTAATATTATAGAATGCATTAGTTTTGCATATTTTGTATAAAACTATTGTAAGTTATAACAAAAATTATATTTTCCTAAAATTTTTGTAAAATTTCCTAAAATTCCTTTCTAAACATATTTTTAAATATGCTATGATCCCTGCTCTGATAATATTTTCGATTCTAGTACTAACTCACAATCCAAATAAAGATGTTCAAGGATGGGGAAAAACCTTGTGCACTGTTAGTAATCTTTTGAAAATTTATGAGGTTTTACATAAAAAATTATAATTAACGAATTGGGAACTGCAAAAACAGAATTTTTTGATTAGAGTAGTGTGGGATATTCAAAGTAACATATAGTAAATTATGAAGATGGGATTGTCAGTCTATTATTTTATTTCATACTATAAAAATCAGAGATGTTTTAAACATGTGAAAAGTATATATATTTTAAAAATTCACGAAAATTTGTCTATTAATGTTATGGATTCTGTTCAAAGTTTTTTCAAAAAATAATTTCACGATTTTTCAGATGGTATTAATATGGAAACGCTGGGATAATATTTTCAGTCACTAAGAAACCGATTTATAAAAATCTCTCAAAATCATGCTAAAATATAAAATAACTCTAAATTGAATTTATAAAAATCTAGCCGAGGCATATTGCACTAGGTTCTGAAGTACCTATATACCAAATTTCATGGTTGTACATTGTTTAGATTTTTCACTACAGACACAGACATCTTTCTTTGTTATCATATATTTTTGATAAATTTATTAGAAAAATATGCAATATCTTGAGAATGGTTCATGCTAGTATTCTAAAATGTAGTAAATGTTCTAGTATTCTTCATTCATTTTCTAATGAAAAGTTATATAAGAAATGATCATTTGCATAACAGTATTCAAGGTTCTTAGTTTTTAATGATTTTCTCAAAATTTCATGCAAAAATTTGGAGGTCTTCCAAACATTCAGTTGCGTTTATAATCAATAAGCTTCCAGTATTTACTGATTCAAGTTGAGAGATACTTGAAACATGCTTTTCCATCAAAAATGTGAAATAAAATTTTCAACCTCATCACAATACTTTCCCTATACATTATACTATATATATAGAAAAAGTTTTGTGACATATAGTATCACATTGTATTGTATAGTATCACATGTTTTATTCATAAGATAGAAATTCAACTGTAGGTTTTCCTTGTGCTCATAACTCATTTGCAAAATATAGAAACATTGATATAAATTAGTGATAATTTCATATCTGCCAATTCATCCGAAATATCTGTACAATGTACAAATTAAGGCATAATTACATTGTATGATTGTACAAGTAGCATAAAATATTTGTGAATTTTGTAAATTTCTTATTGTGAAAAAAATACATATTGTTTGTAAAAATGGGATAACTTTATATTAAATTGTATTTTGTATAATCTAGGTTCAGAACCCCTTCTGGTAACCTTATTGGTGGTTCTGAAATTTATTTACACAATCAAAGCTCTCAGTACCAATTGAGCTATTATTGTTCATTCAATCAAATTCTCT
Source organism: Amaurobius ferox (assembly GCA_951213105.1). Lineage (NCBI taxonomy): Eukaryota > Metazoa > Arthropoda > Arachnida > Araneae > Amaurobiidae > Amaurobius > Amaurobius ferox. The sequence continues at coordinate 125,361,957 of OX578133.1, read as the reverse complement.
ACTTGGTAGGTGGTGCTTCATAGGGTATGCTAATTCTGTGATGCAACACAGCTGTATATATATTGGGATTTTACATAACTCTCACTTACCTTGACCTGCTGTGTCTTGCATCACTTTTCCTTCTGTCATGTTGACCAGTATGAAGTTGAATATGTTTCTTCAGGAAAAACATTTATCAAAAGAAGGCTGTCAAATTGGCATCTCTCATGTAATTATCTTTTAATGCTGATACTTTATTTTAATATGTAATGTAAATTCTATCAAACTTGGATATTGTAAATTCATTAATTTTAAAATTGTAATTTGAAAGTCTGTTTTGGAAAATATGCAGTTAAAGTTCCTATGATTAAAATACGTCATATCCTATTTAAAGAATGGGTACCCACTTAATAAACCCATAAAAGAAGAAATGATATTTGTTTTTTACTAATTGTTCAGTAAAATATTCATATTTTTAGCTATTTTTTTCTTACAAAAAGAAAAAGAAATTACTTTAGGAGCTGAAGATTTGCTCATTTTTCAACAATTTTCAAGGTAAAATACTAATATACTTGGATTCCAACATTGTGTGCCATAGTTAGCGAGCATTGTGTACAAATATATTATTATTATTATTATTTATTTTTTTTGGCAGATGAACCTGAGCTATATTTGAAGAGGAATGTATTTTATGACAAACAAGACGAAATGAGGGTAAGTATTACTATTCACAATTATATTGACAATAGCACCCAACAACTGTATATCATTTTCAGTCGAATTAGAGCTGAAATAGAACAGCTGTTACTGCAATGATAGCAAGAAAACTTGTTATGCAGCACAGTTTTGCAAACTTTTGGTGACTAAGCTAGAAGTTTCCCAAGATATTAAAACCCCCTCCTATTAGACAGTTTTCAGACTGAAACTTGTCTTGTGGTCTCATGAAGTTTGAGCCAGGTCTCGAGAAATTAGATAAATCTAGCCTGTCAACAAGAATGGCTATTGAGATACTTTATCCGCCATCTAAAATTGTTATTTATCACCTTAAAATTTTGTTTAGTTACACACATTTTGAAACACGGGTTATCATTTTGAATGGTTGTAAATTGAAAAACGTGTTTTGTTGAATCCTCTTCGACACTATGATTATGTAGATTTTATTTTTTCTATCAGTTTTTGGTTTTTTAGGATCCTGACATTGATTAAAATATGTAAACAAGGTTACAGCACTCCTCTTCATTTTTGTACTTACATAGAAATACAACTAGTACATTTTGTTCTTTAACATTAATTCCTCTCTGCAAATGACAAATGTTCGATAAAGACTCAAATTATAGCAGGTGCACCCAAACTATAACACAAAAACTCCCTAAATTTTGTTATAAAAGGCATTGACAATACACACTAGCTAAGTTTATGTTCTCGCAGGGAAGGAACAATTGAATTTTCCTTCAGACAGTTTATAGTAGGGGAAACGGCATGTTCGCTATAATTTTACAGTGATGGCTACTTGCTGATTTTTTTTTTTTATGGTTTTACTAATTTTAAAGCTGTCTTAAGGGATGGCAGCTTCAGAGGTAATTGCCTGGCTTCACTGAATTTCAACCAGACTAAAATGAGCGATTTCTGGAAACCTTGCTTGAGTACAATGTTCATAGAATTTAATGACAGCTGCATGGTATGTCTGACTTGTAATTAGTCACAAAAGAGGTTCACAAAATAGTGGCAGGCACATAACAAGTTTTCTTGTTACCTCTACACTAACACTGACCTGGTACTATTCAGCTCTAATTCGAGCAAAACCAATTCACCAATGCTGGTTGCTGCAATAAAAGCATGATTCCAAATTGTTGAAAATACATTTATTAGTGGGTGTGACTATGATGTTCATCAAAACTAGTCATTACATACATTTGTATTTAAGGTAGATCAGTAGTGGGTTAAGATTTTTTGAAGGAGAAATAGTAATGCTGTTTAGATTTTTTAGCTAATTGATTTTTTTGCTTAGGTGTTTTGGGTATGGCCCAAAAGGATCAGATATCATGTGGAGTAAGATTCAGTAAGGAGATTTCAGTAAGTTATTACATTTTCTGTGGTGTCGGTATGTAAGCTAGAATAAATGTTGATTTTAGTGGGAGAGGAAGATGTGATCTTCCTAGTTGCCAGAAGGCCAATTTCCTGGGTTTGCAGAGGTTATACAGGACAACGCCTAACCACCATCATGGACAAAGGACATGCATCAAGTATAGTAGTATATAAGCAGATGCTTGGGGTGAGGCAGTCTCATTTGGGTTATTCCATGTTAAATCAACTTGCTTCACAGCCCGACCCCTTGGGATTTGGATAAAATTCAGCATGCTGGTAGTACCCCTTACTCAAACTAAAAGGGTATTTTTTTGTTTCTTGAACTATGGTGCTTTAAAAAACAGAAAAATGCTCATATAGATTAGTACTCGATTTCTTATAAGTTGGCCGCTATGTGACCCTTCATTATGGAGCCACATGCGCAGAAGCAATAAAATTTGGTCCGAGGTTTGGCAGAAAGTCCATTGCTAACCTAAGATATCGCAATAGATTATTGCATTCTCCGCTTCGTTAAAGGGCCTGCTAGAGGTTGAAGACCCAGGCCAATCGACTCACTCTAGGGTACTAGCAACAGGATGAGTGGCCAGGCTGCTAGAGGTTGAAAGACATAAATGAATGTGCTGATAAGCAGTTTCTATAGATGCATGCATCTAATTCCAGTTTTCCAAGCAAAATGTAACAATTTTTCGTTAAATGTAGAAAATTTTATTTTAATTCTTCCTCTAATTCTTATGATCTGGCAGTGCAATACTGGCCATACTGCAGCATTCACTACTGATGGGTACTTTAATAAATTCCATTTCATATACCAGAATCGACAACGCCATGCGCACATTAGTATGAAGTCTTGCCCAGAGATCTTAAACCACTAACATTTTTATCTCAAAACATGCACTCTTTGACTGAGCTATCAGGTAGAGTATACAAGTTTGGCAAATGACTGATATTTTCTTATATTTTTTATTAGAAAGTAATAAGTATTTTGTTCCGTAGATGGAGAAATACTCTTATCAAGATCATGTAGTATGCAGTTCTATTCCTGCTGACTAAATTTTCTAATTCTAAGCTATTTGCTCCATATACAAAAATGCCAACTGTTACAGATTTCCCGAGTTTGCTACGGAGATCCCTGAAATGTTACGGAAAATGGTGCCATTTTGGATTTTGGGCAATATTTAGCAAAAATTTACCGATACCAATTTGATTTCTCTGTACATGCATCTTGCACCTTCATAAAGTTGTTCTATTATCACTTTGATGACACTGGATATACAAAATATGTATCATCCAATTAGGCAATTTTCATTGTCGATTATGTTCACAGAAAAATGTCAAAATCATGCTGAAAAACATTTATCGTGATTCAAAGTCACCAATATCAAAACTTTTTCATGTTATTTCCACAAAATTTGCATCATTGATGACAGAAATGATCAGCAGCTTTATATGCATTACGATTTTTTATTTACCGATGATTTTTCATTTCACTAATCTTTTGTATTGTTTTCTAAAAATCTCTATTTCCATCCATGTTTGGTTTCAAATTATTTCATTTAAAAAATTTACAACATTAATTTCTTTAGCCAAGTGCAAGGTTTTCATGGTGTCATTAGTGTGTGGCATAAATATGATGCAGATTCCCTCAGAAAGTTATCCTTTCCTTGTCAATATGTCCGTATCTGCTTCTTGCCTAATTGAAATTGTAATGTATTCCACTTAATATTTCTAAAACTATAAATGAAGGAGTGTGGGGGGGGGGACTAGCATTACATCTAGCCTCAGGTGCCAAAATATCTAGTCATGGGCCTGCTTGGATGCCATATTTATGATAAGTATCTATTTTACAGTTAGTCTGAGCAGCCATGACTCCATCACATCTTAGTAATATGATATAAAGCTTGTGTGTGTGGGGGGGGAGGGGGGAAGATATAGATATGATTTGTAAAGTTTCAAGTGAATTTAAACAAGTATGAGATATGAGAGGTGTTACATATTAGCAAAAAGTCAAGCTTTGAATTGACTCATGCATCTGAACTATGCAAGCTATGAATGAAATTAGAAGTATAAAAAATTAATTTCAATATTTAAGAGTCCTAATGTAAAAGAGCATATAAGTTTTTAGAATTTGAATATTAAATTAAATAAGTTAGAGTAAAGGAAAACAATGAAATCAAAGTAACACATTTAAATCGCAAAAATGTATTTAATATACAGAAGCAAGTTTAAATCACAATGTATGCAAGTCTACATGCTTTGATTAGCTAGTTTCAAAATTTGTTTGCTTGTTATTACTTACAGCTCGTTTTAATAATTAAAATTGTGATTCTGCATATCTGCATGCAATTTCACATATAATATGCCATATTTAATCTTCCTGCCTATTGTAGTTTTCAAGTAAAAGGGATAACAAAATTCTGGCAAATGTTGATTTCGCTTCATTAGAATAGAGAATGGACTTTGCTTTGCTTGTCCATAATCATTAGTGTTTTATTTGAATCTGGTCCTTAATCTCATTCGAACTTATCTTGCCTTTTGGAAACATTTTATTAGAAACATTTTAACATTCCAAACACACAAGATTGGAGTGCATCAATCTTGTGTGTTAGTTCTATGTTTCGAATTGGCTGTTCTTCATTATGCTTTCTGTTTCTACTTTCAGATGGACTTTGAGTCCATGACTGGGTATATATATCCTTCTATTTCTTCCAGTTGTGCTGATTTTGTTTGTTTGACTGGGTTTATTGATGTGTCTAGCACTGAAGAAGGGGATCCAACATATCCCGAGGTGCATACAGATGCTTGAATATTGAAAAAGTGCTTGAATTTTAGATGGCAATTTTAAAGCCTTGAAAGTATTTGAAAATTCCCATTTTCTTGGTTAAGTCCCTGAAATTGCTTGAAAAGGACAGGGATGAAAATGTTCTGTAGGTTTGTGGCATTGTGTTTTTTACAAGAAATTTTGCTTTTCCTGGAAATTTCTCTAGCTGTTCTGCTATTCTTGAAAAATTCCTAAACACCATCATTTTTCCCCAAAAATTTCCTCAACAGCTTCAACAATAAACAATAATGTTAGTTTGCTATGATTTTTTCTCCCGGAAACACACACAACTTCATAATGAGGGGGTTGATTGATGTCCTTAAAAAAATCATGGCACTTTAAAGTTTTTGAAAAGTGCTTGAAAACTTTTTAAGGGAAAATGTACTCACTCTGATATTCTCAAACACAGCTATATTCTGCATTGTTTATTAATTTATAATTTATTACTTTGTTAAAGTTTTTCCTTATTGTTTGCACAAAGTGTTTTTACTTATTAAATTTATTCTTATCACTAGTTATCCAAATATATGTGTTTAGGAGTAAAGTCAGATCATCACAAGCCAATGTTAAATAACATATCTTGCAATAAGATTATTCATCAATATATTTATGCAGGATATTGATCAAGGTAAAGATGTTCCATATTCTAATATTGATTAACAATTGTATGTTTTACAATAAGCACATTTTGATGAGAATTATGTACTCTGATAATTTCAATCAGCTTGTTTTATGATCAGCATATTTTATTGGTAAATAATTTCACACAAGGATAATTTCAATTTGGTGCATACAAACTCAAGAAGCATCTATTACTAACACAAAGAGCAGCTGTACAATTTTATTTCAATCAAGACTGAAGCCCCGTACAAAAAGTTAATAAAAAATACATAATATTCTATTAACATCCTTTGGGCTATTTCTTATAAATCATTTTTAAAACTAATAATGTTTGTCTAAGCTTTGCTTTTAATTATAAAATGAGAAATGCAAACTGTTGGAAGCATCCCTGCCAAGGTTCTCCCTCTAAATTTTATATAGCTTTACATTTATCCAGAGAAGAACAAGCGGAAATTTATTTTGATAGAAGAGATTTCAAATAGAGAATGGCCCTGTGTATAAGGGGGACAGCGATTGGTCTAAAAGCTGACCAATGGTTTGAAAATATAATAAAGTTCTTTAGTTACTATGGTTATAGTTATAACATCATGGAGTTATTTCGCCATTACTTCTGGAACATCCTTATCAAAAGTGAGCATATGTTCCTGGGTAAAAAAATTGAAAATATCATATATGGCATGTCCACATATGGTATGACTCAACAATTTAGCCAACTTGTGATTTTTGAAAAGAATTGAATATCTAGTAATGAAATGGAAAATTTGAAAGTTAAATTTTTAAATTAAAAAGAAAACAGATTTCTGAGGTGAAAATTTGTTTAAAATAATAAAAATCGGGTATAGCAATGAGAATTGACTTTTGTTTTTGTAAAACTTTTTACAATTCTTTTATGAATACAACAGCTTAAAAAGTAAGTTTCACTGTGCATATCTCTATATTTTCTCTGCATTTATTAATTTATATATATTTTTATAGTATAATATTATTCAATGAAAAGAAAATGATTACCCATTGTTATGTTAATATCACTTTCCACTTTAAGACATTTATGTTTGTGTTCATTTAAAATTTAACTTTATCACTTTAGATTTGTGATATGAAAATTCTGGAATTGCTTTATGAAGAAGCTAAATATAATGTTCTTAGAGGACGCTATCCATTTGAAATTCAAGACTGTGATGTATTGGCTGGAATTCAAGCTCGTTTAGAACTTGGACCTTTCAACCCTCAAATTCACACTGCTGAATTTTTCAGGTAAAGGTTTTTCTTATATTTTAAAATTTACACTTAGTTATAATTATGTTAAACTGGTAGAGGAATAAAAATGTAATATAATAGTTACTGAAGAATGCTTTTAAAATTTTTACTCTAATATTTGCTGATTAACTCTATTTAACATACCTTCCACATTATCTCTGGCATGACTTAGATAAGTTGCAGTACATTTTTATATATTTTTCCTTTATTATTTTGATAATATTGTGAAAGTTTATAACATCCCAATTTTCATCTCACAGTTCCCTATTTTCATATTCAAGTTAATCAAGTTTATGTTACAATTTTTCTATTTTTTCTTATTTAAATCATTTCATTTTCACTTTTAAAAATTGCAGTTATTCTATTTCCATTATTGCTGTGCATTCTTATTAAAGCAGGGTTTGTGTTTGCCATAGTGAAGTTTTTACACAAAGAGGGACTCAAATATACCATCATTACCAAGGATCCAAAAAATGCCTTTTTTAAATAACTAAAATGCAAAGAAAACATTGAAAATTTCTCCCTTCATCATAAAATTTTCTGTTAAAGTATAATATTCGTTTAAAGAATGAAATAAAAACACCTGCATGTAAATGAAGCTTAAATAATCCAGCTGATAAGCTGTTAGAGTAAATTCTGTCATTTTGTATATTACCCTATGATGTTATTACAAGCTATTTCAAAATTCCACTGCATTTTCTTTCTAAAAATTAGAAATGATAGAATTTTAGCTTAATTTTAATTTCCCCCCTAAAATTCCAACAAAATTACTTTCTACAACAAAGTTTTAATAATCGTGACTCTGCACCTGCCAAAGTTTAGGCTTAAGTAAGTCCCTTTGTAGCTGGATGCAGCACTTTGAAATTGCAAATCATTACAAATTTTTTTTCAAAATACTATGAGTTTCTGACATCAGTGAGTATGTCTATGCTTAATCATTTTCCAAGTGTAGCGACATGATAGTTAGCGGCAGCAGTAAAAGACCAGACGGTTTTGCAATTTCAAAATTCTCAGGCAATTGGCGTCATCTACAATTTTTCTTGAGATATTTTAAATCACAAATTAATTTTGTACTGGCTGTGGTGCTTACAGCAAGCAATTACTATTTTAGCATGGTCACTTCTATAGAACAATAATATTTTTAAAACAAATGAACTAAAATTACAGGGCCATAATCCTAGCCTTCTAATCCTCGTAACGGTATGCCAGGTAAGCCCTATAATGCTGCTCATTATTGGGCTTTATGCTAAGTCTTATAGCGATATGCTGTGCAAACACATGCAACTCAGATTTAAGAAACAAATTGCCTTTTTTTATTTTAAAGTATTAAAATAAAATAAAATGTGGGTTCACCACAATTCGCATGGTGTATTCACATGATAAATCATTTTTTATTATTTCATATTTAAAGTATATATATTTAAATAATAAACTTGCATCACCATTTAAAGTATTGAAATAAAAAAATAAATTTTTAAAAAATCAGAATAAAATCGAGTGATTTCACTCATTTATTATTGATTTTTTTAATTGGACAGATTAATTGCTGTAAAGAAATATAAAGTTTTAAATAGCTATGTTATTCTACACCATGATGATAGGTTATGTATGCAGTATTGTGGTCAAACTCACAACAGTATAGAGGTTTTTAATTTAAATAATAAATGAATGACAAATCATTAGATTTTAAACGTCATTTTATTAAAACATCCATCAGACATACATATAATTTAAAAGCCAGAGCACTTTTGGGTACTATCATCATACCCTTCCTCAGTGGCGTTAAATAAAAAATCATGTTACTTATGTATATTTGTGCTTAAACTGGATTATGACAATTTGTCTTTCTTATATTTGTAATTTTTAAATGTGTTTCTGGTGATTTTGTGTGGATGCATTAAATGTGTTTAGTGATGCCAATTTTGTAATATGCAAATTCAACTTGCCGGTAATGGATAGTATTTAAGCATGTTAGCATGATTTTTTATTTAACACCTCTGAGGAAGGATATGATGATACCCGAAACTGCTCTGGCTTTTAAATTATATGTATGTCTGATGGATGTTTTAATAAAATGATGTTTAAAATCTAATGATTTTTCATTCATTTATTATTTAAATCAATTTGAAGATATGATGTGTCGCTGCCATTAGTATGTTTTTTAATTTATTTAAACAATATTTTTTATGTAAATTTTAAAAGACTCATTTCCCACCAAAGGACCATTTCTTGCATTAATGGATCCCTGGGTCCCAAGCCTTAGAAAGTTTAGAGCAAATACTGTAAAGTTGAATTTACTTCTAGGCAAGTACATTCTGGTCTTGATTTAGTTATTTTGTTGCTATAATCTAGAATGCTAGAAGACGCCTGCCTCCTCTTTTGAGAATACTTTGGAAAGAATTATGAAATCACTCCATGTCATTTACATTCATTACATTCATAGCACCAAAGAACTTTGTTATACTTTTCCCTATTAATTAGTTTCAAAATTCTTCATTATTTGAAGCCAGTGGCTATATGTCTTTCATGCAAGTAAATTGCATTTAACTCAAAAGAAAGTCACTTTCACCTCTTAACTTTAATTAATTTATTTTCAAATATCAAATATCATCTACATGACCTTATTGATGCAAAGAAGGTAAGTGACTGAGCTTCTTACTTTTAGGTTAGATGCAATTTTCTTTTTTGTCTGTCTGTCTGTTTACCTGCCTGCTCTGTCCAACGATAACTCCTCTAAAACTCAACTGAATATTTTGAAATTAAGTTATGCAGTGTAAATTAATGATTTACTCCACACTTGTGTAAATTGATAACTTAGAGACCAAGTTTATTGTTGAACATGGTCAGATAACAACATAACACATATACAGTACGTGACCTCTTATCCCGCGTTCCAATATCTGGACTCTCCCAAAACCGGAATATGGCAAAATAATGCCAAATTTTGCGTCAACAAGCGATTATTTGCTAAATATTGCGCCAAATAGTGATTTTTTGTTTAAAATCCCGCCAAATGCTTTTTTGCTTTAATTAGCAATATCAATAAAAAAAATGCATTGAAACCTACTATTTTAGAGGGTTTGAAATAGAACGCGCAAACCGCGCACGAAATTCAAAATTCCCACGCAGAAAAAAATGCCGCTCGCACTCGCCGCCGCTGATTCTTCTTAAATTTCGAAAACGAACACGAGGAATTCTCGCGATAGCGAATAAAAATATTCCGTGGATCATGTTTTTTCCGAGAGGTTCCACAATTCCTCTTTTCCGGAAAACATCGGAAGTAGCACCGTTTTTCCCAAAAATTTCCTAAGCGGCTGCATCCGGCCGTCACCCTCGATAGTAGCTCTCGGAGGTGACGATCCGGCACGGGCGAGACACGTCATTCCATTTTTCACTAGTTTCGATAGGAGCCGCGACTTGTCCGTAACTAACTCCTGTATAGTATAATACAGGAGTTAGTTACGGACAAGTCGCGGCAAGGTGCTTTTTAATTGCGTTTCATTTTTTTCTGGCTGTATAGGGCAGAGCACACTAGGCATAAAGGTTTCGATTTTTCCGAATTCGTTACATTTTCTTTTCTGCTCTTTGTTCCGGGACCTTGATTTTCGGTAAAAGTATTCCAACTTTTTCGCTAGAAATATCCCGATATCGCTAAAGAAATCCTACGCTCTTCAAACGCGATGTGCCATGCAGAATTCACACTATTTTGCACAATTTAATAAACATTTATTGCAAAAGATGAAAAAAAAGAGAGTCATCAGCGCATTTACGAGATGATAGAAAGTACGTTTAAGTAAGGAATTCCCGAAATTAATGAGAGTTAACTTTTGCCGAAATGCAGAGAAAAGTATAGCAGCTATAAAATGTCATTCAGGGCCTTCTGATTGATCTCTTTAAATACTTAACCTAAGCAATAAACTTGTCATTTTCTCAAGAAAATCCATTTTTTTTTCATCTTCGTGGAAATATACACATCTTCAATATTTTAAAAAACGTTGATGGAATTCCAAGATCAAAATCATTTTCAATTAAATCCTATTATTTGGATGAAAATGGCTATTTTGGACCGAAAATTGACCCTAGCAAAAAGTTCCATTGCAGTATATTTATGGGGTTTTAACGTGTTACATTTATTAATTAGTAATTTATAGAAGACAGTTTAGAAATATCGCGAAATTTTTTTTATTTAAACACGATGGCCGGTATATTTCATTTTATTTTTAAATATTTTCCATTTTTTCAATCTGCTTCCATCCACTAATATTTTTATATTTTTTGTGCTTTTTATGCTGGGATATTATCTTTTAAACATATTGTTGGTGAAAATGAGATATATACTTAGGATAACGAAATTAAAATTTTTTTATTTATTCAGGCATTTAGAATTATAAAGGCTTATTAGAAACACATTTGAAGAGCATAAATGAGAATTTGATATATTTGCACCCATAGTTGAATATCTCATTTCAATTAAAAATGAACATCCTTCTCATCTTAATTTTATTAAAAGTACTTTAAAATATTTTGAAACATATGAACAAAGGTGCTTCTGCCAAAATATTAGATGAATATGGTGAGAGCCCACTTTAGTTGAAATGTTAAAAAAAAAAAAAAAAAAAGACTTTTAATAACTTCCCTGAATAATCAACTTTTTTCAGACATTTTTTTCTTTCAAAATTTTTCTTAATCACTAAATTTGATACTATAATTACATGTAATTTGCATTTTAGTTAACCCATATAGATTGTAAAAAAGCTTTTTTTAATTCATTTATGTTTTTAAAATGAATTATAATTTTCTGTAACGACATTTGAGACCATTCCAGTAAGTTTTAGAAAAAGTGTTCCAAATTACGGAAAAACCCCTTATCCAGAATGCCTGAAGTCCCAAGCATTCCGGATAATAGATCCTGTACTGTATCAGCACTTTAACTGATATACATTGTCCAACAATAACTAATCTAAAACTTCATTAATATTTTTGGAATTTGGATATGTTACATAATTTATTTGCAGGATGAGTTCATTACTGTATGTGGACAGATAAAAATTGCACATGCATGCTGCATCCCCTTTACCCCTTTACTCATATATAAGGGGCAGTCAAATGAAAACGAGACAGACTATATAAAGGGCCTGGCGCGGAAGTTGGTAATGCAGGTAGGGTTGTGTATAGAAGCGCCCTCTATTGGGTATCAGGAAGGAACAGCTCGAACGTTAAGCTCCATGTCATTCGTCTGTTAGACGTGCTCGAAGTGAGGTCAGCGAGTCGTGTGTGCATCCAACATCACTATGGAGGCACGGAAAGAGGAACAGCATGCTGTAGTGCGTTTTTTGACTGCGGAAGGAGTGTCAGGAAGTGAAATTCATGCCCGAATGTCTGCTGTGTATGGCGAATACAGTATGTCACGTGCACGTGTGTTTGAGTGGACTAAACGATATCGAGATGATCGGGTGTCATTGAAAGACACCAGTCGGCCAGGACAGGCTCATCCTGTCATTACCCCTTCTATCATTACTGCGGTGGATGCTGCCATTAGAAATGACCGACGGTGGAAGACATTCGGCTCATGTTGGGCATTAGTCATGGTACCGCTCACGCCAGCTTGACAGAGCATCTGAAGTTCCGGAAAATCTGTGCGCAGTGGGTTCCCCACAGCCTGACGGAGGATCAGAAGTTGAAGAGAATGTCGACATCACTGCAGAGTGCAGCACCTGGAATGGTATCACGATGAAGAATATAATTATCTGTTCCGCATTGTCGTAAGAAAGACATTCGTGGCCGTCGATTTGCCTCGAATGAAGAGGTACATGCCTGGGTACAATCATGGTTGCATAGGCAACCAAAAATATTCTTCCATGAAGGCATTGACCGTCTTGTCTCACAGTGGGACAAATGCTTTAACAGTTGTGGCGATTACTTTTGAAAGAATAAACAGGTTACGTACTTTTTTTCCATCTGTCTCGTTTTCATTTGACTGCCCCTTATACATTGTTTTATGATACCTCTTCAAAACTAGACTGATTTTTTTTTTAATTTAGGTATGTTGTGTAAATTACTGTTTTATAGGCTGAATTTGCGGCCGAACGTTATTGAATAAATGTACATGTGCTATACAACTAAAACTGCTGCAACTTAACCAATGATAATTATTTCATTAATGCTTTTGATTCATTCAATTTCAAATATCATCTAAATGATTCAATTGATGCAAAGAAGAGAAGTTGATTGAGCATGTTATATTTGGGCTGGACGTGATTTGATTTTTTCTGTCAGTCTGTCTGATAACTGGTTTGAAACTAACCAATTTTTACAAAGTATATATGTGATGTGTATTTTAATATTGTACAGATTGGCATATTTGATGAGTGCAGTTGGACTGAAAATACACTAGTTTTAAGGCAATAACCCTTGTATAGATAGACTTCCAAAAATAACTCCTTAAAAATGTAACTAATGAAATTTGCAAATGTGATACAGTACCTCGAAAATCCGGACTCGTCCGGACTTTGCCAATTCCGGATTTTTGATTTTTCCGGATTATAGAATTTGAATAAAATTCAGATTTAATATTAACTAAATACACTATAAAGCACTATTTTTAGTAAAAATAATGGCAAAAGTTAAGTTAATCAATTAAAACATATTATTTAATTTAAAAAATAGGGCAAAAGAAATTTCTAAGAAAAAATATACACATTAATAATTTAGAATGTGTGAACAAAACGAAATGATAAAATTCCATTTTATTATTTCGTTTAAATATTTGAATTAACATTTGTTATTTCATTAATTTTGGTTTATGTGAAAGCAGTTTTCTTTATCCTGTAGATGGACATTATTTTTGCTTGGTTATAATGCTTCTTTGTTCAAGACCTTTAATTGCATGATCGATTGTTTGCATAAGATTATCAGTGGGTATTTTTTCTTCTCCATGTTTATCGTCGCTACTTCGATCTTTTTTTATTTAATATCATATCGCGAATTTTGCCCTCATTCAATTTATTTACGATTGGCGCATCATCATCACAGTGCAGAACTTCCGTTATATTGGCTTTGTCGAGATTTAATGAAGCGCCGGAAGATTTAATGAAGTGCCGAGATTTAATAAAGATCGAGGCTTAGCACTTTTGATGATATATTTAAAGGTGTAAATGTGTTTAAACCGTTTTCGCTATTAACGAACGAAAAACAAAAATAGGAACTTAAAAGTTTTATTTATTCTCTAGCATCTATATAATGTTATGTTTAAAAAGGCTGATGACTCTGAAAAAAGTAAAAACTTTATTAGTAATAGTCAAATGTGTAAAAAATATCGTAGTAGATAAAATAAATATCTTTTCCAAAAGAGAAAAATATCTCTCCTCTCAATGATTTTTCTAAATTACGATGAGTCATTACTAGGTTGCAGCAGCACCAAGACGTGGTGAGGCAGGGAAAGCGAAGAAAGGAATTTGCTTAGTTCCTAATTGGAAATGCAGCCGACTGCCACCAATGACGAGCCAACCCCTTTGAGAGGTCTGTGTGTTAATGACCTTGTTGCACGGTTCTATACGATACGATATTATTTAGTTTATTTGCTATTTATAGTATGTAAATATGGCTTTCTAAACACAAAAGGGCAAAATATACAGTTGATTTCAAGCTGACAAGTTCGACGAAAACGAAAAAATTGTCAGATATCGGGGGGGAAAGAGATTCTGAAGACAAAACAGAATACATTGAAGAATGGAATTCGTACTACGAAATGAACAAAATAAATTTCCATGAGCGTTAATATGAATTCTCAGGATTTTTAAATTTAATTGAACAATCTGTGATAAAAGGTTACGATAACGTTTTAAAGTGTTTAATATTAAAAATTACATTGTTTCAGAAAAATGTCTTTTTCAATAATGAGAAAAGGAAATTTTGATAATAAAAATTCCGTATTTAAATAACGATGTATATTTTACACGAAATAATTCATCAGGAGTTGTGACTTGAATAAGGGGGAGGAGGGATTAACGCTAACAACGTAATTCATGCTCCAACCACGAGCCTATCTACGGCCGTCCATTTTGACTTTCTTTTCATTTCCGGGTTCAGAAAGTCGACCAGAAAATATTATAAAATAAATAATCTTACGTTTAAAATAAATAATCATACCCTGTTGTTTTTTAAATCTGCGACTTCGTCAGTCTGGGGTAAAAAAAACCCTGAAAATTTGGGAAACATCCGGATTTTCGAGGCTGTACTGTATTGTTTGATATTTTTGAACTGATATAGTGTATTAACTTGCTTCTTACTTTTCAGTTGGGCTTGAATTATTTTTCTCCATCTGTTTATTACTTTCAATCTAAAAAATATCAATTTTTTTTAAAATTTAGATCTAGTGTAGATCATTAGAGATCATTAGACATTCTACAGCAATTGCAAAAGAAGGGAACTAGTCACTGCCTGTTGCTGTACTTTTCCAATAACTCTACAAATTCTAAAGTATTGTGTTCAAACTTTGAATTGCATTTATTTTTTTTACTCCTATGAAAAGTAATTTTAGCTTATAAAATTGAAATATCCATCATTTCATGTAGAGTCAGTACCTAATATTTTTATATGTCAGAATTAGCCTTATGATTTTTTTTAGTTATGCAAAAATAATTGTTCAAATAAATAAAACCCTTGATATGATATCATTGGATGTCAATAGATTATTTATGCTAATCTGTTGTAATAATTGTACTAAATATCATTTAAATTGCTTACAAGATATATCATACATACTGGTATTAAGAAAATGTCATTAATTTGTATTCAGAGATGCCCCAACCGTGTAGATTTGTTGAAAGCTGATAGTCAAATTTGCAGTCCATTCACAATACTTTTCATATATGCATTATTTTGTTGGTAATGTATAGTTCTGATGAATGCAGTTGAAAGTTCACTTTTATAAAGGTCATCTATGACTTTGATCAGCACTGTAAAGTGATTTTTATGGCTTTCAAAGGATTCATGGGGGTTCCTCCATTTAATGGCTAAAGTTCAATAATTGGGTATTTATCAAATTCTTTGTTAATGTGGGCTATCGTATATTAGTTAAACTAAATGTGCCTTAAAATACTGATGAAAAGAACATCAAAATTTTGTCAAAAACCAAGAAATTAAATTATGTTCAAACGCTAATTGTTTGATAACAAGTCACCGTTTGAATTTCTCTTTTGCTCCCATTGTTCAAAAGTACGTTCCAATTTTTTATTTAGATTTCTTAAAGTTTTCATATCAATAAAAATTCCAGTTATCGTGTTATTGATTTGTCAATGACACCATATTTCTCTAAGGTATAACATGACCTTGTCTAATTTATCTCTGTTTCACTTATTTTCTCCTCTGCACATTTAATTCATATATTCTGCATTTTTTTTTTTTTTTTGCTTCTTAAAGTTCATATTTCTTTCATTTTCTATTTTTTCTAGTTTTACTTTCCTTTCATCATAATTTGTGGTGTTGTTATATTGGGTTCTATAATTTAGTCACTTTTTGTTTGGCATGCATAGTTTAGTGCTCATTTGGGCATTCAGGTCCAGGCTTAATCGCACTGAAGAAGGAAATCCAAAGATTTCCGAAATGCATGTCTGCTTACTGAACTTTATTTGCCCTGCATTTTATGTTGTAATCTTGTTCATTATATTTTAAACTTCTGTTGGTTTTCTTTTATTGGAAACTAAAATTTTTTTGAAAGCTCAGAATATTATTAACCAGCATTGTCCTAGACTGGCTATACATCACTCATTTGATAATCAAATAAATGCATGATGCCTAACCTGCATTGCTCTTGAATTGGGTATCCTGACATTCTTTGGTCATCCTGGATTATGGGGCAATTCTTAATAGACCTGGTTATTGTTTCTTTTCATACATATTAAAAAAATCTTAATGAGTACATGGTTCATAAAAGTTTAAACATGTAATGACATATATCAAACAATCCAATTGGAGGCTTGAATTTGTGGTCTACAACTTGACTTCATATGATTTAATGTTTAGTGTCACCACTCAGCCTTGAGTAAGCTTCAATGATTTAAAAGAGTAAGTAAGATGTATATGAAGACAATAAAAATCTTGAGGATCAATAGCACGAGTCAAAAAATTCTCGTATCTCATATGATACCCTATTAATATGAAAGTAATTTCTTTAAAAAGTGGTATCAAATTTTCGAATGAAGTAATTACTATCCATGAAAATGATCTTCCAAAATGAAAGTATGAAAAATAAGTAAGTAAACGAAAATAAGTAAGCAAAATGAAAAATAAAATGCAATATATGATGTAATGTATACTTTTTTGTATTTCTATTTAGATTTTCACCCAGCAGTTTAGATGCTATCAATAATAAACAAGATAATTTCCAACATGGCATTTTGAACCTAAAAAATGATATGAAGTGAAATAGAAGCCAGCAATGTTAGCCTATGATTTCTGATCAGTGTTTAACCCTTTAGGGACAGTTGACGCATCCGTGCACTGACTACGAACTTGCATTCAAGGACGACTGTCACATATCCGCATCGAGGAAAAACTTACCCTAAAGAACGAGGATCGCGTCAGTGCGTTTTCATATGGAACGTTTTTATTTGAATGTATTTGTCTACTAGATGGTGTTAAATGTCCATGGGAACATCTCCAATGTATTTTGCAGATATTTAACCTTGGCATAAGAAGAATCCAATGAATTATTTCTCCATTTGGAGCGGTGAAACATGATTTTGTAATATAAACAAACAGAGCACTTCTCGCAGCATCAACAATTTTATAATTGAGTTTCGGGTCTCGTTTTGATTTTAGTTTAATGAATTTGTGGGTGAATTATAGAAATATGAGGGAGTTTTTTTTGGGGGGGAGGGGGGGAGGGAATGTGCGGAAGTGAAATGATTAGTTTATTATGGATAAAAGAATGGCTGGGCTGAGACTTTTTCTTTCTGTGGAAGAATATACTCGTATGGTAAACGAACCAGACAGTAATGAAAATGATGCAGATAGTGAAGATTCGTGGGCTACAAAAGGCAAAAGAAAGTGCATAGACAGTTATTATGAATGCAAAGATTGCAATGTTGGTCTGTGCGTGGATTGTTGCTTTAAAATATACTATATGCAAAAGGTGTATTAATTAATGAAAATAGCTACGCTATTTTCTTGTATATATATGTACATAATTTCTATTAGCTATATAAATATTTCATTACAATCATTTCAATATTTTTCTGATTAACTGATAACTATTTTAATCAAGATAACTAATCATTTTTAATACACTAAAATTTTTAATATTTTGATAAAAGAAAATTTGTATGAAAAATATACATCAAATAGAAAATAAGTATTTCCTCTATTCCTGAAAAAAGTAGAATGCTGTGTTGAACGGGTGAATTTTAGTGAATATTTTTCATGAGTTAGGCTTAGCGCAAAATATTAGCCGTCCTTTGGGAACAGTACGGAAACGAAGCGCTCCGTCTTTTGGGCCATGGCAGTTTCGGAATGCCGCCGTCCCGAAAGGGTTAAAGAACATTGTCTTACAAGATTACAAGAATCTACTTACATCAATAAATAATAAGGTGTTTTTAAATGTTAGGTACTAAATAGAACTATACTAAGAATAAATGTTTAATTTTTGAAGTTAATAATATATTACATTTTCCAAAAACTACATGATAACATACACAGATCCCCACTACTCTTAAAAAATGGTTTTGAATTAAACAGGATGTTTTTTACCCAAAAGAGGCATGTATTTGCAAGAACCATGAAAAGATTATAAATTTTTTATTCAGTTTAATTTAGTATGTACATCATGCAAAAATATACACACTTTTATGTACAATTGATTTGGCCTCAAATGAGATGCCTCATAGCACTGTAAAATGTCTGTATTAATTGTTACTTGTAAAAATCAAGGAAATTTTAAATGATATAACAAAACAAATGCTGAAAAATTTAAATAGAGCTGAAAATATGTACTTATATGCTTAACAAAAATAATATATGAATAGCTTCTTATTTTTATATTTATTATACACCATTCTTCTGCTGTTGTTGAAACGACACATTTTTTTCCCCAAAAAAGTTTTAACACAGGCTGTACTATTCCTGTTCTTCCAATGAACCATGGTATTTGAGTTTACAAGTTAATATTTTATTCAATACAGCATTTGCCATGTTCTATTATATACAATTAATTTTTCTTGTGTGTGTATGTGTGTGTGTTAATGTTGTGAAATGTAAGCTATGTGTATCAAAAGTTGATATTTCTTGCTAAAAGTTTCAATATGCCAATTCAAAAGATTGGTTTTGTATATGATAAAAATGTGTTAATATTACATACATTGATTATGTAATAGCAGTATAAGAGAAATGTGTTTTGTATTGCTTATTTTAGCTGTGACATTTTTGTTGACTTTTTATATTTGTAGTGTGCTTCCAGAAATTACTGATTGCCTTTGTATTTATCTTCTCTTTTTGTGTAGAACTTTTAAAACAAACAAGATATTTATTTCAATTTGTCTAACTTTTAATTCTTTATAGGAGCAAGATAACTGATTATTTACCAAGTTATGCGTGTAAAAACCGGTGGTCTTTTCTAAATGTTAGTCCAAAGCCAGGTCCAGAACATAGGCTTTTAGACAGATATCGAGCTATAACTGTAAACACTACTCGATACAAATTACTCAGGAAGTATATGGAATTTTGTTGGGCTTTACCATATTATGGGTTAGTATAAATATTTTTTCCTGTTGTTTTGTATTGACCATCTTAAGTTTTATTATGAATTGTAATTAAAAATGGATTGTATTTTGGAAGCTAGTAGCTTCCATAGCCAGATATTTTTTTATTTATTTTGTCATAGCCTTATTTAATAAGCAAGGGTTTTGAATCTGCTGTTTATTCACAGAACTCTTGGGTTTTCACTTTTATTTTTTTCAAATTTCTGCTTAGCAACACTTTCCTTCCTATGTCACACATGCAACTTTGTTGATAGACACCTTTCTTATTTTTTCTAGTGTGACTTCTGTTTTTTGTCCTCATGAAGAAGCTATGGACAGCTTGCTTCCAAAATCGGCTGACCACACTAATTTGTTTTATGTGGTATTTTGTCTAATATATTTAACATCAATTTATAATAGTAATTTTAAATGTAAATGACAAGCCATCTTAATTTTGCATATGGTTCTTATTAAAAAATTATGTAGCATGGTGTAAAAATTGTGATCTACCTTTTCATAATAATTTGCCATTTTCAGGACATTAACAACTTAGCTAAATTTAAAAATCATTTAGTCTAATTTTTAAACTGTTAGCCAGAATTATTTTCTGCTTAAAATATAATTTTCAATCATTGTTTTTTTATGGAATATAGGAAATCATTGATGTATCTTTGATGTGTGTGCCACAATCTATCTTTCAATATTAATGAAACTGCATTTGCTTTCAACCTTGATGAAGCTTCAGTTTCTGTAAAGGAAGTAACTTTTCGTTTGCTGTATTTCTTTTCCAGATGAAATATACATTTTTCATGTTTGAAATAATTTCATCTTTAAGTCTTTTACAAGCGTTGCTTTTTATTCAAGTCATTTACTTTCTATCTATGGCAGTTTTTGCTTAACATACAAATGTATGACTTGAGTTTTTCAAGTTTAACGCTCCAGTTGAGTATTTTTTTTTATCTATATAGTTTAAAAATAATGTATTATCTTTTCAGCGTACTTTTATTATACATATCTTCTAAAGTAGAAAAAATTGGCAAAAAATTTTATTAAAACATTTATACCTTTGCAGTATTAAAAAAATGCAATGTTATTACTATTATATGAGTATAATCTAGCAGATATAAGAACAGAAACTCCCCAGTTTTAATGTACCTGCAAGAATAAGAATAATATCTATAGGAGTGTAATAGTAAGAATATTAAAGGGTTTAAAATAAAAGATAATTTTATTTACAAATGTATAACTTAAATGGAACAAGGGATACTTTCAAAAAGCACAATGTGTACAACCCTTAAATATCTTTCTGACTGTCTTTATATGCCTACACAATGGCATCATAAATTTAGCATATGCAAATAACAGCATCATTGCCATGAAACAAATATTATTCAGAAAATTTAATAGTTCATCTGATTTCTCCCATAGGAGTGCTGCCATATATCTATCAAAACATGTTGGTATTTTTTGAAGATATCTTAGCTTGTAGTATGAAGCATTCAAGTAAGGTAGAGATCACATTCACATGCAAAACTGTGACTTAATCTCAACCACAGAAAGTAATCATATATATATATATATATATATATACACGCACACACATAAGAAACAGACATACTGGAAACAATGGTGACGGTTAACGAGAGTTTGAATATCCACACATTTAAAAAAAAAATGGAAATTGGCTATTTGCCTTGAGCCTTTATCAAGCCCAATGCTGTTTGGGGAATTTTTTAAAACAATGGAACTGCTAGAGAAATTTTTGGGGAAAGCAGAACTCATAAAAACAGTAAATACTGCAAATGAGTGGAAGTTTAAATTTATTGATATTTGTAAACAATTTATGATTAATCAGCAGTTTCCTATACAAGTAAATAAGAATAAATTTAAAGACACATTAGAAAAAATACAAAAGCACTTTGTAATTACTTACATTGATAAAGCAGGTAATAACTATGCATTCATATGCAAAAAGTTGTATGCTAAAGAATTAAAATCCACCCTTTTCTCTTCCGATATCTTTAAGCAGTTGAAACAAAACTTATGTACTATATCTAAATTAATTCTTGCTAATTACAAAAGATAAAGAAAATGCCACATAATCTTAATTTCTCATACATAGTCTGTATTCCAAAATTTCACAAAAATCCTATCACTTTTAGGTCAGTTACTTGTGGATACAACACATATTCTAATAATGCTAATAAACTCCTTCTAAATTCTCTCAATGTTTTGAATAAGCAGATTGCTCTAAATGATAAGTTAATTATAAATAATAGCCATGAATTAGTAAATTGTCTTAGTAAACTGAAGAATTAAAAGCACTACAAACTTTTGACTTTAAAAGATTTATTCAACAACATTGACTTAAAAGATTTGTTTAATGCTATTTGTATTCTTTTTAAGGAATCTAATAACACTGTTACATTTAATGTATTCAAAAGCAATCTAAGTTTGGTGATTTTTAATAATTATTTATCACAATTTGGAAAGATGTATCATCAGACCACAGGTCTTCCCCAGGGAGCTGCTTCTTCAAATTGCCTAGCTAATCTTTGCTTACATTTTTATGAAAGAAACTTCTCAATTTTATCATTTAAAACTTTCAGATATATAGATGATATATTAGTGATCCATTTTGAACAGGTAAATGACAATGTTATTATCTCTAATTATTCATCAAACCTTGAACTTTTACCTAATGACAAATACTCATTCAATTGTGTAAACTTTTTAGATATCACTATTTTAATTGACAATGATTATAGTTTAGTATTTGATATTTATAATAAAATTAAATTTTTTCCATTTGAAACTATTAATATGCAGTCTTTCTCCTCCATTCTATCGAGGGGAATTTTTAGAAATATACTAAATCACTGCCTTATTAGAATTATTAGATTGTGTTCTAAACAGTGTATAAATCATAATCTTTTGAAATTAAAACATTTATGTCTAAAATTCTCTTATCCTGAGAATGTAGTGAATAATTTTGTATTTAAATAATTGTCTAGGTTTAGAAACTAGGCTATTATTAAATTTCCCTAGTTATCTAAATGGGTAAAAAAATGACTGTGCTTGTGCCAAGATATTTTGACTTCCTATTATATAATTCTCTTAAATACTATATTTAATTATATAATCCTCTTAAATATTTTTTGATTTCAAATTATATTATGGTATATTATATAATTCTCTTACATATTTTTTGATTTCATATTATATTTCTATTATATTCTTTTAATAATACTTAATTATTGGTTCCTTAGGTTTAAAATGATTATACAAATGTTTTATTCTAATTAAAATCTATTTGAAATTGTAGTACTATATATTATCAAAATTATCAATAATAGTTTTAAAAGTTGGCAACACTACATTTGTTAGTAACAGGTAATAGTATGGTATGTATTATATTAGTTAAATTTAATTTTACGAGTTATTATTTTTTGGGGGGGAGGGAATATAAGATATAATATGTTCTATGCCTCCTAGTATTTTTTTTCATTTATTATTACATGAATTTAAACATTAAAGATGACTTTTTCAATGTGTTTAAGGTTACATGTGTGTTAAGGTTATAGTTAATTTTATAAATGGACTTCTGGATCGTTAATTTACATAATATGTATTTTGAGGGATTTTTTAGGGTAGATCAGAGCAAAATGTCTCTATTTTTGGTTGAATTTGCATTTACATTTGAGTTTTAATTTATTTTCATAATTTTGGGATTCGAGAGGTTGTGTATATTTATTAGGTACATTATTTAAATAGTATTTAATTCATAATGCATCTTCAGTTTTAATTAGAATAAAGGTCAATTTTAAGTAAAATCCTATTAAGAATTTTTATTTTAATTTAATTATTTTTGAGATATTTTTCATTTTGAATGTAAATTCCATTGTATCGAATTCAGTTATCGATATATAATCAAATGCTCATTGAATCCAATGTCTTTCATTTTTATCTTGAGATCTGATTTGACAATCACCCAATGAATAAAAAAAATATTGATTTATATTAATATATATTGATTATTCCCAGAAATTGCCAAGGACTGGCTATTCACCCTGAAGTTGGGCTTGATAAAGGCTCAAGACGAATAGCCAATTTCCATCTTTTGTCATTAAATGTGTGAATATTCAAACTCTCGTTAACCCTCGCCATTGTTTCCGGTATGTCTGTTTCTTTTATCATCCTTTTTATTTGTAGCTGCTTTGCGCATTGTGAACTGAAATTGAAGTGAATATAATCAGTTCACCCCATTTTTTAAATATCTAGTGGCAACACCCTCTTTTGATTTCATTATAATATTTTTGATAAGTTTGTTAAACTTAATTTTCATAGATTTTGGCTTTAGCAGAAGTACAAATGATCAAAGTAATTTGGGACTGTTTTCACATTTAATACACAGCAAGCTTGGATGGCATATACAATAATAAGTTTAAAAGTTTTTTCTTTTGATCAATGTAATTAATGTGCTATTGATGTGATCTTTCTAATACCATAATAATGTCTGTATTTTTAGTTAAGAAAATTCAGAATTTATTTTGATATTTTTATATGGCTACTTACTGATATAAAAAAAGCTACAAGTGTGCATTATTTTTAAATTAATTTTTAAAGATTATGTTAAGTGGAATAGTACATAAGACTCTGATATGTTACAGATTTACATGAAAATATGCTTTGACATTTAAATTAAGTATCTTGACTTCTTGATTAAATTTCTAAATTTTGTTTGAAAATAAAAATTTATATTGGGTTTTGAATATTAACTAAATAAATTCTGCTATTTTGGGTAAATATGAAACCCAAAGTATTCATTTCACATTTGGAGCTTAATATGTGAAACATAGTATATGAATTACAAGCATTTAGGCAAAAATTAATGAAATTTGGCATTTCATCATATTTTTGTTTAGAGAATTTAAGGCAGTTATCATATGGAGGTATTGCCATAATTATGGAGGTTAAGTGGTCACTTATCTATCTTAGAAAGGGCACTAAAATCTGAAATATTCAGAAACTATATAAATTTATATAAAATTTTTTGATTATGTATTTCATCTCCATTTTTTATGCACATTGTAAGGAGGTGGGATAGTCAACATTTAGATTCTGAACCTCTTATGCTTAGGCCTCTCCTAAAATAGATGCACAAACTACCAATGATGACTTTTATGCAAAGAGGATGAATGAATGAAAGCATGTGGATTTGTAGATGTTTTATAGCACTTTTAGTTTATAGGTCTCTGATCAATGGTATATATACATATATATAATAAAAATATTATATGAAATTCCAATCATAGATTATATATATATATATATATATATATATATATATATCAGTGGCATAGCCAGGATACTTGGTCAGCAGGTACATTCGGCAAGAAAGGCACCAACCCAAACTACATTATTTGAGTAATTCATTATCATCACTTGAGAATATAACTTTAAATATTTTCAAAAAACTTAGGTAAATAAATTTTATACAAGACAATATAAGTTTGATAAATCATCATTATATTAATAAATCACTTATGTGTAACAAGATTAATTATAATAATTGTACTAGCCATAACAAATAAAATAATATTAATGGATAATAAAAAAGAAACAATTCTCATAAAAAAAAAATTGAAAACATGCAATTTATTAGAAAAGTATCATGTATTTCTTTTTCATTTTTGAAAATGTGTCAAGTACTTCATCAACATTTAAGTTTTGGGTAAAATCTTGTTCAATAGGTTAATGATAAGAATGATAGATGCTTTTTATCCACTGTGTTATGTCACTAATTTTTTATATGTTTTTGTCTGCTGAAACTTCTCTCAGAAGATAATTCCATACATTTAATTGTGATATTTTAGAGTATATCAATTTATATTGAAATATTAGTTTTATTAAATTTCAAGCCACCTACTTGTATTGCATGAGATGAAAATGCTAGATTTTTCTAGTGTATTTTAAAATAAAAGTGTGGATTTTAAACCTTGGTTCTTACTTATTTGCTTTCTTCTTTTTAGTGCATTTTGAAATAAATGTGGGGATCTTTGAAACCTAGTTTTTGCGTACTTGGACAGATAAAAGTTCAAAATCTAAAGAATCTAAATATACCACAAAAGGCAATGATATACTAAATTTGAGCATTTTAGGAGCTCCCGTTATTGAGTTGTCCCACTCTTAAAATAACATGTATCTTTCTATAGGGCAAGACCATGAATCTTTCATGTATTGCCGTCTCTCTGAAAAATTGGTGAGTCAGGGCCCCCTTAGCACTCTACTCCAATGTCCGTCCCCCTACGGACAGCCTTGTGGGGAGGGGGCCAGGACAGAATGGACTGGTAAGTTTTA
Organism: Amaurobius ferox; assembly: GCA_951213105.1. Taxonomy (NCBI): domain Eukaryota; kingdom Metazoa; phylum Arthropoda; class Arachnida; order Araneae; family Amaurobiidae; genus Amaurobius; species Amaurobius ferox. Next base: position 125,336,103 of record OX578133.1, on the reverse strand, counting down.
AAATCTAAAGACTAAAAATATACCATAAAAGGTAATGATATTCCAAATTTGAGCTTACTAGCTGCTTCGGTTCTTGAGTTGTTCTTAAAAAGGTGTACTCTCCTATGATGGAATGGACCAGTAAGGCTTGAAATACCCCAGAAATGATTAGCCTTGCATCTGCCCATTTACGGCAGCACTCCATATATATTATTATACAACTCCCTATCAAAACATAATTATTATATCATTCCTTATGAAACACAATTCATTTATGAAACCCTAGACTCACTAATAAAATATGCCTGTCCCACAGTCTGTAAAACTCACTATATTTCAAATCAGAGATATTTCTTCTCCTAAAGCAACATTGATTATTAAAGAAATTGAACTTAATTCTCTAAGATATTGAATTTTCATTAATATAGCAACATTTTCAAGAATTTACTAAGTTAGTTATATTTCACTAAATTCCCCCCCAACCATTACCAAAGCCGATTTTTGACCATAGGCAAAGAAGACAAATTCTGAGGGACCATAAGGCTCTGGGGCCATTTTGTGGTCCCAGAGCTTAATTGTAACTTTATTTTACTATAAAAGTTTTATGTGGGGTGGGGGAATTAGAATTTACTTTTGTCTGGGAGCCACAAAATGGGTTAAAGAATTCCTGAGCATTATGAACAGACAGAAAGAAGAATTTTTCTTATACTGTATATATACTCCAATTGAAGTTACATAAAAGTGCATAAAAAGAATTATAAACAAAAAGTTTAATAATAAATGAAAAAACAAATAAGCATTTGAAGCATTTAAATCCCAGTAAAATATACAATTATAATAGAAAATGAAATCAAAATTATGAAGCACATAAAATAAATGAAATTCCATATAATTAAATTTGTTTGCATCTTTAAAGAAAAAATCTAATGTTTTCTTAAAAATATTAAATTAGGATCCCGATGAATCAGGAAAGCATCAAGATTAAAAATTTCAAAACATTTTAAGTAATTAAAATGCTTACCTGATACATAATGGTAATCCAATTGAACTTTCCAACAAAAAATCTGTAGCTAATGCGAACTTTGAACATTGCTGTTAAGTGAAGAAGAAACAAAATCGTGTTCTCAAATTACAGTTAGTAATGTGAGAAATATAGAGCAATGTTTGATTGACCATGAGAGAAATAAGCAGCAAATTTTGATTGGCTAGATGCCAATGAGAGATTATAGGCATGTTGGAAAACTCAACAGACTGGACATCCGGTTATGACCAGATTCTTTGGTTATCTGATTCTTCAGCAAAAAAAATTTTGCACTTTTCAGAAAACAGCATTTCCAACACAACAAGTCTGTGCGTCATGTTACAGCATAACTGCAATGACCAGGGATAATTTTTGGTCCTTCTGGTTATAACCGGACTGTGACCAGAAGTGAGTTTTCAAATAGCAAAAAAAAAAAATTTTTTTTATTATTATCCATTTAAACAAATAGAAATGTTTGGTTTTCTGTCAAAAAGGCACCATTATTCAGGTTTACACATCAAATGATACAGAGTACCCCCAACCCCCTCTCACTAGCTATGCCACTGGTATATATACAGGGTGTCCAGTGCTATTGGTGCCCAGTGGCTATTTCCTGAACCGTTAGTCACAGAGATACACTTCCAATTGCAAAAATGTTTTAAATTTTAAAATCTATTATCTTAGAAACAGTTTAAATCAATAAATGCATTTTTGAAAGAAATACAAAATATAAATTTTTATACAATCCCCCGGCCCTACCAATTATATTTAGGAAAATCATCCTCGTACAATTTTATGCAAAAAAAAAAAAAAATCATCCCTTTACAACCAAAATTGACCGACTTATAGCTGTTTAAAGTTGGAGCACTTTTTGTGCTGAGAAATGATCAATACGGTCCCTGATTGGTTGGTTGCCTGAAAGGAGACATTTTTATGCGTGGAAAAGTGACTTAAGTCATGAAGTTTAATACTTCATAACTCGGCGAATTTTGGTCATAAAAGGAAGATTTTTTTTTTATTTTGCATAAAATTGTATGAAGATGATTTTCCTAAATATAATTGGTAGGACCGGGGGACCGTATAAAAATTTATATTTCGTATTTCTTTCAGAAATGTATTTATTGATTTAAACTCTTTCTAAGATAATAGATTTTAAAATTTAAAACATTTTTGCAATTGGAAGTATATCTCTGTGACTAACGGTTGAAGAAATAGCCATTGGGCACCGATAGCATTGGACACCCTGTATATAAATAGGGCTCTTTTTTATGATTGTCTATAAGACATAAATAATAATCATGTAAACTTGACATGCTAATGATATGTTTTCTCCTTTAGTTCAGCCTTTTTTCATGGTCAAATAGAGAAACCTACTAAAGGCTTTGCTGTTTTGCTTGACCATTATGACAAGAAAGTTTTAGTTGGTATCAACCGAGAGGGTATACATATTATTGATGCTGCTGACTGTGTATGTATTATTTTGCATTGCTACTTTATAAATTCAGTAATCTTTCTGTTTTCCAATAAACTCTAATGATTTGTTAAGCTAATTTTAATTGTTATATACAGTTTTTACTGTATTCATGCAACTATTTGAACTAAACCTGTTAAACTCAAAAACATAAAAGAACAGGATAAAATGAAAAGCAAGGAAATTATATCTAACCAATATGGGGTGTCCTAAAAAGATTGAAACACGCTTTAATTCTTTACTTGTTGGAGATAAGTGGGCAATGTAAATTGCAAAAATGTTGAAAGTAAGGAAGGAAATAAGACTGTTAATGAAATACTCCTCCCATTAATTTTTAAAAAGTTACACTTTTTAAATTTTTATACGACCCCCTTAGACAAATTTGGTCAATCAGAAAATTTTTATTTTTAATGCAACAAGTTCATTAAAAAACCCGCATATCTGTATCTTTAAAATTGAGCAAATTATATTTAATTGAAAATTGAACATCGTGAATGGGGACCATATATCAAATTAGAAATGTAAATTTGTGATATATCACAAAAAAGATAAAACTGGATGATAATACATGGGATACCTAACCGCTTAGTGAGTACCACTGCTTTATATGATCTCTGTCTGTGTAATGCTTTATTTAGATGCGTTTGTGATAAAAAATTTTGACACATATTAATGTATTTTTGATCTAAACAATTTCCATCGTCAATTTGTTTATGATCCGTATTTTCACTGATGAAACAGCCTTTCACATGGTATGGAAAAGTAGCATAAGTCAGATTTTTTCCTTTATCATAATTCAGTTGATTTTAAAGATACAGATATGCGGGTTTTTTTAATGATCTTGTTGCATAAAAATTTAAAAAGTCTTAACTTTTTGAAAATTAATTTAAGGACTATTTCATTAACATAGTCTTATTTCCTACCTTACTTTCAACATTTTTGCAATTTACATTGCCCACTTATCTTCAACAGGTAAAGAATTAATCTTTTTTCAATCTTTTTGGAACACCCTGTATAGTCTCCCTCCATAGGCACCCATAGAACATTTTCTAGGTGGGGGCAACTCAGGGATAAGACATGCAGTATCAACTAGCTTGTTGCCCGCTTTTGTGACTTTGAACATTCAGGAGGGTGCAAAGTGCTCCCTTTACCCTCCCCTCTATGGGTACCCATAGAACATTTTCTAGGAGGAGCAAACTCAAGGATAAGACATGCAGTATCAACTAGCTTGATATCCACCTTTGCGACTTTGAACATTCAGGAGGGGGCAAGTGCCCTCTTTCCCCTCCCCTATATGGTCATAAATGTCTTCTCATCCTTTAATGGCCACCTCTTCACCATCCTTTAATGGTTTTTGCCGAGTTGTCTTTATAATTCTGGCCCTGCTCAGAACTGATTTAATCAATCGAAAAATTCTCTTATCAATATGGCCTATTATGCAGGGTGTCCCAAAAAGATTGAAATGCGCTTTAATTCTTTATCTGTTGGATATTTTGGTCAATCAGAAAATTTTTAATTTTAATGCAACAAGATCATTAAAAAAAACTGCATATCCGTATCTTTAAAATTAGTGAGTTATATTTAATTGAAAATTGAACATTGTGAATGGGGACCATACATCAAAATAGAAATGTAAATTTGTGACATATCACAAAAAAGATAAAACTGGATGATAATATATAGGAGACATTTTTGCGAATTCCACATAGGCTCACAATGCAATCACGGTCTGTATCAGGGGTCCCATTTCAGCGCGAACCCACGAGATTCTCGCGAAATCCATAAAAAATCTCGCGTAAAAATTTAGACTGCACGAGAATTTCCCTCTCTCCAGTTCCAGCCTAAAATTATTTTTTCCTTCAAATTGGATAGCGAGAAATCCGATGCCCGGTGACTAAAGATGCAGATTCGCGGTGGCCAGGCGACTAAAATTATTACAGTAAGTCGCCATTTCTGGCGACTTCTCCAGAATCCTTTCAGTCCCACGGCGTCGGCGGCTGGTAGATCGGGCCGATTGCTTCGCGATCGCAAATTGCGATCACTCGCCTCGTTGCGAATCGCAGGCCGATTGCCGCGTGCCGCGATTCCGTAGCTACGTGTGAATCGTAGTCAATCGCGATTTGGGCACACTAAAAGTACTACGTGTTTCTAATTAGCGAGGTATTTTATAGAAAACTATAGGTGTCTCCTTCGCTTGCGCGGGTCGCAAATTCGATCAAATAAAATTTTGCTTTTTTTTTTATAGGATTCTTTCATGGATTTGAATTATGGTCTTTCCGAGTACTTCCCGCATTTTTCGTGTTTTGCTCAAGAAATTTTCTTCTTTCCGCGTACGAAAAGCCTTTCCCCCGTACACATTATGTCTACAGGTTACAAAAATCCCGAAAATATCGTGAAATTGGCCATATATGCCCCAAAAATGTCGCAAAATTTAAACAAAGCAACGAATTTTTTATTAAAGACATTCCTTTCTTACATCTGAAAATCTGTTTCTCCGCGATTGCGAAAACGCGTTCGCATACAGCGATTCCCACAATTTCTGAGGAGAGATGATCAATGAATATCTTTTTGCCATTTTTACAATATATTTGCATCGACTGAATTTTTTTATAAATATTTCGTTTAATATACAAAGAATAAAAACCAAACCATTTTTCTACCGTATTATTAATAAAATGAAGGGTTATTTTGCAACAGCATCATGAAAATCTGCATTTGTACGCTATCCTCGGTATACCTCGTTTAATTTGAAAAATATTTCCCACTTTTCCAATCTGTTTGCATCGACTACAGTGTTTATAATTGTTTCGCGTTTTGTACAGAAAAATTATTTTATAAACGTATTATTTATGAAATAAAGGTCTATTTTAAAAACAAAAAGAAAAAAGTCGACACTTTTCAAACAAAATGGCTAAAATCACATGACTGGCTTGAGATTCAACAAAAGGACGATGCAACCCTTGTGATCTGCAAGTTTTGTAAAAAATACAGAAAAAAAAAAAATCCATTTTCAAACATCAAGTCAAAATTATTACCTAATTCTATTTGCCTAGTGAAATAGTTTTCGTTGATATTCGCCTTTAGGGATAAAAAATCGTCAAGTTTTAATTGTTATTGCTGCATGAAAATTGATCATAAAATGATTTTAAAAATCAAAATATAAAGTAAATACAGTTGGCTCTCGACTTTTGCAGTTTATGGACAAAAAAATTGTAAATTCGCATGCGAGTCATTTTACATGAAATAACCTATGTAGATGTTTTTATGTCAGCAAATAAAATCATAACGTAAGCATGGGGGAAGTCAGGAATTTGAGTATTTTTGCTAACAATTGGGGGGGGGGGGGTATAAAATTACCAAAAATGTGCTTACTTAATATTTAAACGACTCTTAATTAATTTTTAAAAAGAATGTTAGTAAGAATGTTAAAAAAATGTTAGTTTTAAGAATTAAAAAATTTAAATGCCGATGAATATGAGTTATAGTTAATGCTTTCTTTTTTATTATTTTCTAAATTAGCATGGTAAAAAAATGAAATTTTAAGTTTCTCTCCTTATGACAGAAAATCTCTCCCAAAATTTTCTGGAAGGAGAGAAATTCTCCCCCTCTTTTTCTGACTTAGTGGGAACCCTGGTCTGTATAATGCTTTATTTAGATGCATTTGCGAAAAAAAAATTTGACACATATTAATGTATTTTTGATCTAAACAATTTCCATCGTCAATTTGTTTATGATCCCTATTTTCACTGATGAAACAGCTTTTCCCATGGTACGAAAAAGTGACATAAGTCAGATTTTTTCCTTTATCATAATTCAGTTGATTTTAAAGATACAGATATGCAGGTTTTTTTAATGATCTTGTTGCATTAAAAATAAAAATTTTCTGATTGACCAAATTTGTCTAGAGGGGTCGTATAAAAATTTAAAAGGTCTAACTTTTTAAAAATTAATGAGAGGACTATTTCATTAATGTAGTCTTATTTTCTACCTTACTTTCAATATTTTTGCAATTTACATTGCCCACTTATCTCCAACAGGTAAAAAATTAAAGCGTATTTCAATCTTTTTGGGACACCCTGTATATAGAGGGAAATGTTTGAGTTGGCATTAAAGACTATCTTGTTAATTATTAAATTATAAATTAATCTAGTTAATTATTAAATATATTAATTGCAATTAATAAAAAATTATTAATTGCTTAGCATCCAACCACTGATTTGAGTTTTTCTGTATGTATGCATTTTATATTTTTAACATTGACAACAGGTGTTTAATCCCTGGTGTTTAAGAGCTGCATGTTGCATTTTATCCCAATTGGTTCATAAATACATTGTTCTACCACTATTTTATTAGAAATTGCAGACGTATTCCATGTTTTTATAATTCAATCTAGTACTCAGTACACTAACCAAACAGGGCTTTTGGAGAATTTAAAAATATTAAGTTAATTTTAAATTAACTAGTTCTTACACATGTTTTTACTTCCGACCACTCAACCAGCTGCTCATACCTTGGAGTGAGTCGGGTGGCCTGGGTCTTTCACATGTTTTTACTTGCTTTTCAATCAAGCAATGATATGATTGCTGAAGCAGTTCTACCAAACTGCACCATTCAAAGTAGGCTGTGCCATTCTGATGCAAAAAGTAAACTTTAACTTATTTTGCACCAACACTGCAGTATTTCATGAAAATACCACAAAATATGTATCTTGCTTACGGGAATGGAAAGGAATGTTAAGGAGGAAGGACTGAATCAGAAAATTTTCAGAAGAGTACAGTCTACTGGCAAAATCAGAGGGTTAGACTTCTTTCTTTTCAGACAACTCTAATTCTCACAAGTTGTAGGATTGTTCTGTTCAAACAAAGGGACTACCAGGATATACTCCCAATGTCTTGAGTTAGCAAATACTTGACCAGGTCACACGATAGAAACCGCTATATTGAATAGCAAAAAAAACTCTGCTTATCTATGTTGAAAGATCTATGTAAGGAGGAAGAAAGGGAGAAGCGATTCCTTTGTGGAAACACAGTAGAGCCAAACATAAATGCAGTGCAATGAAAATATGAAGAAAGCACTTCGGAAAAGGATGGTTCAAATATTCTTTCAACATCATAAGCAGGTTTAGAAGGAGTCTTACCTCATGGTCCATTATCAGCTCTGTGTATGGAGAAAATATAAAGAATCTGTATCAAATTTGCAATAATTTTTTAATATTTTCATAAAGTTTTAAACATAATATATGTTTCTGCTTGATTAACTTTAAAATTTCAGTTTCGATTTTAATGTGGGGGAGGGGGGGTCTCTCATTATTTTTATTGCACTATATATATATGTATATTAAATGAAAATATATATATAATGAAATATATATATATATACATATATTTCATTATTATTTTTCTTAGTGCAATATAAATAGTAATCAGTATCTTTCTAAAAAAATATCACAAATTTTAAATGTTTTTCATTTTTTTAAATATTTTTTCCTTAAAATATTTTGGATCTTTTCAAAAATTATTTATTGAAAGTTTTTAATTTTGTTGATTTTTCCTAAAATTATTTATTACAATTTTTTTTTAATTTTTTAAAATGTTATTTATTTTAAATTTTTAGATTTTTTTCTACAATTATTTATTGCATTTTGCTAGACCTGTTTAAAATGTTATTACAATAAAAATTTTTTAGATCTTAAATTATTTATTTTAATTTTTTATATTTGTTTCAAAATTATTTATTGCAATTTTTCTAGATCTTTTTTAAATTTATTGCAATTTTTTAGATTTTTTTAACATTATTTAATACAATAAAATATATTTAGGTCTTTAAAATTATTTTTTCAATTATTTTTTTATCTTTTCAAAATTATTTATTACAATATTAAAATGTTTTATAGATTTTTACTAAGATTATTTGCAGTTCTATTTTTATATTAAAGAATATGTATTGTAAAAAAGATTATTTTTTATAAAAAAAAATTGAGCTCTTTTAGTAATGTAATTTATATATTATTTTAGCTTAAAAGTTAATTGAAAATTCTAAATTTTTATACTTAAATTCTGTTAATTTGATTTTTAAAATGGCATTTCTTGGCTTATACCTGTTGTATATTCTGCTGAAATAAAAAAATACCTTGCATTTAACTGCTACAATATATAAAAATCACTTGCTATAAACTGCTACAAATTCTAAATTCTAAAAATTGCCTGCTACAAACTGCTACAATTTTGAAAAATTGCCTACTACAAACAACTACAATTTCAAAAATTTGCTGCTCCAAAATTTGCTTTAAGAGTTTTTTATAATTACGTCACTGATCAAGTTACAAGCATGTGAGAAATTGGCAGGCCTCTGTACTTTAGTTGCTAGAATGTCTGTCACAGCACTGAATACCAATGTCTGTTATAGGCTGCCCTTAAATGAGATATGATTTTAGTCCTAATATTCTAATGAAAATAAACTATCCAATCAGCAGTATGTTTGTAATCAATTGCTAAGATTATATTTTTATATTTTCAAAGTATTGTGAGCAATTGCAACTTTAAATTAAGAAAGAATGGTTAAAATTGAAAATTGATCTATTTCATGGAAAGTGGGAAAATTACTACAGTAAAACCCTTGTAATCCGAACTAATTGGGACTGGAGTATGTTTGGATTAGTTAGTATTCAGATTAAGCAGAGTGTTGAAATTTTTTGGAATAAAACCGTATCGGATGTTTGCTCCTCATGGCGATGTCAACCCACACGTTTTTCTTGCTCAACCATTTTTGTTAAAAATAAACTTTACAAGTCATGTATCTCATCATGTGATGGAAAAGTCACATGTTGGTGTAAAACATATCAACACTTTTTTTCAGTTGCTCAGAGGCTAATGGCTACTCAGATGTATAATTGGTTACTTAAAGCTAATTACTATTCAGAAGCTAATGGGCTACCTGAAGAAGCCTTATTAGTTATTAATAATGCTCCATTGCGTCCCCTTGAATCCAAACATACCAGCAGTAACATCAGAATTGTTTTTTTTTTTTTTGCTTCTAAATGTGAACCCCTTGCTTTAACCTATGGACCAGGGAATTCTGTAGAGTAAAAAACTCTATACAAAATATCTTTTATAACCTAACAGAACAAACAGAATGGGTAACTTCTGACGAAAATGTTCAGTCATCAAAACTATACTGACAGCAGGGATCGATTTAGTAAAGCAAATTAATTTTATCTTACCTAGCAATTCAATGGTTTTGATTAGCAATTGAAAATTCCATTTAATTTTTTTCAAACAGTTAATTTTTTTAAAAAGTTCCGCAAAAAAAGCAATTGTTTCATAGTACTCTCCAAATTTGTTTTTAATGAACCTAAATCATTCTAAATAAATAAAATTTTAATAGTGTTACTATACCTTCATTTTATTAATAATATATTTGAAAGATAATATCCCTGTATAATGAGCAAAATAAATATGAAAATATTAGTGGATACAAACAGATTGCAAAAATGGAATATATTTAAAAATAAAATGAAAAATACCAACGATCATGTCTAAATGCCCGTGATATTGTTAAATAGTTTTACAAATTAGTAGCTAATATAATTAGTAATTAGTAAGTATTAGTTGTAATTAGTAATTGTAGTAAATTAGTAGCAAATTAGTAACTAATAAATGAAACAAATTAAAAACCCATAAATATACTAAAATAGAATTTTCTTCTAAATATTAGTTTTTGGCCTAAAATTGCCATTTCCATTCAAGTATAGGATTTTATTTTAAAATATTATTCAACAAGGAAATCCCATCAAAACTTAAAAAAGAAAAGAAAAACATGAGAAAATACAGAGTTGACTGGTGAGGTTAAGTATCAGAAGAGGTCAATCAAAAAGTATTTAATTGTGTTTTATAGTTGCAATAATATTTTTTCTTCATGTTTCAGCAAAATTTATTTCGGAAATCGATTATAAAATGCACTTTTGATGTTTGGGAACTAAATTTTAGGGGATCAAATTTCCATACCATGGATGAGGTGATGACATTTATTTTAATTTTTACAGGGACTGCGGAACTCATATTTTTCCTATTTTATTTTAAATTTTACTTTTTTCCTGTTTTTTCATATTTTTCTGATGATCTCAGAAAAGAAGTTATAAATCGATGATCTATGGAATTTATCTCCTCATTAAGGAATAAAAAGAGAACCCTCAAAATACTTTAATTTTTCTTTTCTATTGCCTCCAAATCAGTATTTCATTAGTGAAATCAAAAGTAAAATAGAAAAAAGTAAAACATACCCTTTTTCCTCTCTCCTGAAGTAAACAAAGCCATTGGCATGCATTTGAGTAAACAATATTTATATTTTCAGGAGTTAATTAAGTGTCTGGCCATTAATATCATTAATATATATATACACACTCTGAAACAAAAAAATCGAAGCACCCCACAAAACAATCCCATAGTAATGAAACTTTATATGCAAACACCTTTCGACCGAATATGCAAATGATAAAAAATTCACAGCAATGAATGGTTAGTTGGAACTACAGCACATTGAAACTGAGCACCATGGTGGTGTATATGAGGAGCGAACCTTGCTTGCAGGAACAAAATGTGCAGTGTATTTCGATTTCGTTTACGTACCTTGATTGTAACAATGCCTAACCTGCGAATTTGCGGCCACTATGAGCATATGAAGGAGTTTGAAAGAGGGAGAGGGCATGCAGTCAAACTGCATGAGGCTGAATGGGCACACCGTCGAATCGCTCGGTATTAGAGTAGGAGCGATGCAGCAATTAGATGATGTTGGCAGGAATGGGTCCTGAATGGCAGATTTCAGCAGCAAGCTTGCAACTGGCAGCCTAGAGGGATGACAGAACGGGAAGATAGAACGATTGTCAGAGCAGCTGTGACAGCGCAAGATTCGTCGTTATCAACCATCCAATAAAGTGACCACTCGGACCATTAATAGAAGACTACGGGAGCGGAATCTATACTCACAGCACCCATTATGCCGTCTACCACTGACCAGTATGCACCATCAATAGCAATTGCAATGGTGCTGGGCCCGATCAACGTGGAATTGCTCGGATTAGAAACGAATTGTCTTCAGTGATGAGTAGAGTACCGTTTCAAACTGAGTTCCGATGACCAGTGCAGACATGTCTGGAGACAGCCCGGACATCGTCAGGATACTGCTCTTACTGTCACACGCCACACGGCCCTACAACAGGGAGTTATGGTCCGGGGTGCCATTTCGTTTGATAGCCGGACTCTTTTGATAGTCCTCCATGGCACTATCACAGCACAGCGGTACGTTGCCGACATTCTACAACCCGCTGTATTGCCATTCCTTTCGTGACATGCCGGGCTAATTTTCAGCAAGATAATGCTAGGCCACACACGGCACACCTCTCTTTTGATTGTCTGCGTGCTTACGACACATTTCCTTGGCCAACCAGACCCCCAGATCTCTCGCCTATTAAGCACATTTTGGACTGAGGTGGGGCATCACCTGCGACCATCCCAGAATATAGATGAATTAACTCGTCAATTGGAGGGCATTTGGAATGACATCCCTCAAAACACCATCAGGCAACTTTATGCATCAATGTCATGTCGGATAACAGCTTGTGTCAAGGCCAGAGGTGGACCAACTCCATATTGACATGCTCACTTTGTGTAGATCTTTCAGTGCAATACATCATCCAATTGTTCTGAAATTCTAATCATTTCTTTTTCTGTACATCCACATTACACGCACCAAATTTTGTCTCATTTGGATAATTCTTTCTTGGTGCATCGATTTTTTTGTCTTAGAGTGTATATATACACTCCCTTCCTCCCCTCACGAAGTGCTTAAATTGAGTTATTCATCCAAACACTGGAGGGGAGTTGTTGTTGAGACCCAGACCATCTGACCAGTGTAAGAGTTTGTGGCTCGTGATCAGGGGTTGTTGAGACCCAGACCGTCTGACCTATCAGAAAGGTGTAAGGTAACTGTTTGGACGGCCGGGAAGAGCCACCCAATTTAGACCGGAACCTAGTGGGGGAGGCATCCATGGGGATCGTACCCTCCTTCCCCTACCACCGACTTCTTGTAAGGACTTGCATACCTACATGTATAACATGATTGTACTCCGCTTGAACACGGCAGCAGTTTTGGCTAAGGAGAGAATCAAACCTGGGCCTTCCGAGTGCAGTTCCCTCATGCTAACCACTGGGCTGCCACGCCCTTGTGATCAGGGGTGTAGTTGTAAATTAAGCCATGCCGGAACGCTCTGACGTGGGTGGTATAATACCACCCAAGTCCCTCAACCCAAGAATAACATGGGCAAGTTAAGATAGAAAATATCATAGGTTTCCAGAATCAAAACATAAAATACATTTAAATGTTTATAAATTTAAATATTGCTTACAAAAACTTTTCAAAAATGTTGTCCTCATCATTTTCTTTTGGTTGTGCTTCACGTGTTCTTGTGTCATGAGCAGAACTATGTTTTCTTAACCAGGTTTTGATGCATGGTTCTGTATTCCAATGTCTCAGGTCAGGTCCGTGGAGTTTTACAAACATAAGTGATGAAACATGTGTCATTGTTAATCTTGTTCTTGTTTGAGATATTATGAGGTTCATCTGACTGAATCCCCTCTCACACTCGGATGAACTACAAGGAATAAGTTTTGTGCAATTGAACAAATTGTTTAAGTCTTTTGGAACACGTGAACTGTCCTCCAAGTAATCACAATATGCATTTCTTGTTTTAGAGGTGTTAAGTTTGAATCTCCAGCAAAAACTTTCAATTTCACACTCTCCAAAACCAGGGGACTTTCCCGAAGGCCACTGATCACTTTCAAGCACTTTTAGTTCATCAATCAGTGAGTTATACTCCTCCTGTTTTTTGTTGGTCTTGCGGCAGCAAAGACAGGTGAGGGAGTGTGCGGCAGCAAAGACATCTGATCAATGATGCTTGGAACCTGTACCCGAATTATAAGAATGGAGCTGAAGCTAGCTTTTGCTCTATGATTATAATGTCAGTCTTGTAAGCAAAGGATCCCTGGTTCGGGGCCCAGCGACTCCCAATCGCCACAATGATGACTGGACGTTTGAAACATGCAACCTTCTCACGTCAACGATCTCACCTCTCAATACGAGGTGGCAGCACCACACAGAGTCAGAGGCCTTGCCACTCCCTTCCTGGTTGACAACGACTGACGTCACGCCCGAGGCAACACGCCTCCCGGCCTTCAGCCCCTCAACTGCATTTCGGGGGAGGGGGGGACACGCGGGAGTTTTCTCAGCGGCCCCCCTCCTCGCCAAAATTAGACCGGGGCCTTCTCATCAGGTGAGGGAGTGTGCGGCAGCAAAGACATCTGATCAATGATGCTTGGAACCTGTACCCAAATTATAAGAATGGAGCCGAAGCTAGCTTTTGCTCAATGATTATAATGTCAGTCTTGTAAGCACATAGTCCCGAGTTCGGTCCTGGCTCGGGACGGGCGACGCACAATCGCCACAGTCTCCACTGCCATAGATTTCTTTTCGTTGCTTGAAATTGTGGTTAACAACCTCCTTTTCAAATTGTTAATTACACTTGTCAACAGTTGTTGCTGGTTACTTACTGTTGTTAAGTCTTACTGTTTTCAATTAGTGCAATTCTGCAAAAATTACCCTCTTTAATAGCAATTTCAGCTTCAAGATATTTAGTTCCGGGTTTTTCTTTAAGATTTTCTATGAATCTGATACTTCTTCGGATTAATTTGTTAGTATAAAAACTGTCATGTTTCTGCTCTGCATGCTTTCTGAGAGCATTGGAAGTTCTGATAAAATATCATACATAATGGCCAAGTCCTTTAAAAATTGAGAGGATGAAAATCACTTAATTAATCCACTGTACATAGCTCGATCAGTCAAATTTCTACTTTTATCATGTTCATATGATGTAAAATGGTTAAATAATGAGATGTATCCATGCCAAACTGCCGAAACAGTTCTGAATGAGCTAGCGACCCATCTTATGTTTAGTATTCTTCCAATTTTATTCATTTGTTGGTCTAACTCTAAAGCAAACATTGGCAGTTCACGTTGGTTCTTAGGTGATTTACTGTAGACAGTTTATAACTTATTCCTAAATATCTAAAATGGTTCACACCACCTACCTCATCAATTGCATCACTCAATGCTAGCTCCAACCTGTGATTCATACAGTACCACACAATAATGATCGGATATTTATTTATGGGATTTTTTTCAACCTCGGAGTTTTTACCCAACATTACTCTTGCACCATCACTTGCAAATAAAATTAAATGCTCTTTTAAGTAATCATCGTGAAAACCATGCTTGTCCAAGCAATTTAACAAAAGTTCAAACACTTTCTCTGATTTTTGATCGGGTAATTCAATTAGGGCCAAAAACAGAAAATGTGGGGGGACTTCTTTGCTAACTTCACACTTTAGATACATTATCAAAGTAGATTTGTTCTCTAAAGTTGTGGATTCGTCGATAATGACAGAAATGTTCCCCGAAATTTCCAAATCCTTTTGTATTATTTTATTCTTCATTTCTTTGGAAATATGATCAATAATTGCTACAGCACTGTATCTTGAATGTAGCCCAACACCAATGTCTACACCATTTAATTTTTGCAGTTCCAAAAGTCCAAAATGGTCAGAATAATGTCTATCACTTTTAGCGATATAGTACACAGGCCTAAATACTGATTTTGTTGAGGCCAGATGGAATGCATTCATTGAATGACACACTTTTTCAAGAGCTTGTAATTTTGCTTCAGAAATTATTTTTTTTGCAGTTAAGTGAACAGTAGATTGTTTATGCTCTAAAAATTTTTTTCAAAGAGAAGTGAGCTGGGTGGGCCTTGAGGATCCATAAAATGTAACACTGTCTGAAAACCACTCTTTTGAAATAGCAATTTGCTTATTTTTTAAAAACGCCTACTTGGGAAACGTCACTACATATTTTGCAACCAAGTTTCCCATTCTCACAGTCTATCCATGTAAAAGTTACTTTTTTTCAATTCCACATTTCTTCAGTCCACACAGAAGGCCATTGGAATCCCTTTCTAAGAAGCACAAATTTGAACTAGGTAAACACTCCAAACCACTATTTAAAACCTCCATACCATGATTTTTTATGTTTCCATCATCTTTCAAATCTGGCAATAAACAGTTTTGGGTAGTTTCACTTAGTTGAGCTATCGCAATATCGAGCTTTCCATGATTGTCATCTTTTGTAGCTGGAATTGCCACGTGAAAAAAAGGAGGATAACGTTTTTTGCCTTTTATTAGGTTATATGACTTTGTAAAGAGCCAACAGAACCGTGAACCGAACAACAAGCAAACAGAACCGTTTAATAAAATAAATTACTTGAATATTAAAATGAAAATGCAATAAAAATCTTTTGCAGAAGTAAACGGCATTAAAAAGACTAGCTAGGAACTACGTCTATGTAGTCGGGAACCATGAAGGCAATTGAGAACCGAGGGGTCGCCGAGTCAGGAGGGAAAATAGCATACAGTATCGCCACCCACCCTGAATGAGAATGAAGATGGTCTGCTAACTGACTCCCATGGCCTTGGTAGGATTCCGCGAGTAAAACTATTTCCTTCACCCCTTCCAGCCACCCATACCCACCAAATACGTTACTTGAAGTAACGTATTGGGCGTGGAGATATTATTGTGGTAAGGAAGTAACTTACTTCCTTACCACAATCACCCTTTCGCAATGTGTTCCTACTTGATGACTCAATTATTTCTTAGAGAGAATGTAGTTATGTAATTACATAACAGAAACCAGTGTCTTATTACTTTTATTAATTTGAAATATCAATCATATTTTCGAGAGAGAGAGAGAGAGAGTAAAGATAAGATCGTGCTGTTTTAAGGAAGTATTTTTCAATTTTTTCATATTTATTTCCCGTAAAAAAAAAAAAAGCAGTACGGAAATGGCATTCCAGCTCCACTACACCCCTGCTCGTGATGTGGGAAAGGAATAGATGGATGAGACTGCATCATTATGAGATTGAAATATTGGGTGTTTGCTTATGCCACTATCTGCATTAATTACCCCAATAGAGATGCCAACTATGACGGACTTTCCATAATTCTTACGGATTTCTAAACAAAATTACGGTCTACAGATAAGACCTGTAAAATTATATGAAAAATGCCTATTTTTTTCCAGCTTTCTTTCTTTTTCCATCCATCTCCATCCTGTAATTATTGCCCATTGAATTGACAAAGCTTGCAGGGTAGGGTTGTCTGAACTTGGCGACATTTTTGTGACCTTTATTCCAGATTTGGTGAAATATTGCCAACTTGGCAAGTTTCTGAATACACTAGTACTTTCCAGACTTATCCATTAGTTTCAACAATAATCATTGTTCCTAAAGATTTCTACAAACAGTATATAAGGGAGTCATCATTCAGTAGGACAGAGTTGACATAATACAGGTCAAATTGAATTATGAGCTACATCAGTGTTTTGAGAACAGATTCGGCTGTTTTGTCAGTTAGTTGAGTATTTTCTTGCTGTTTTATTGGGCCTGACAGTTATTTTGTGATCTTGTAAGATAGCTATAGTGTCATTAGCTTTAAATCATTCCTGCATTTTAGTGCTTTTAAATTAAAGTGTAGTTATCCAGGAATTCGGATTCATTTTTGTATCTTGAGAGTACACCCAGGATTTAAGAGGATATGTCATAACATTATTAATAGTTTACATTCTCATGCAGTGCTTTGAATCTAAAGACTGTTTTTTTTTAACATTTCAGGTTTTCAATAGATGTTGAAGTTTATTCTCTCTTGCTCTCTCTCACACATATATATATATTTGAGAAGATATGCTCATCATATTACGAGAAATAAAAAGTTTCAAAACGTTACCTCCCAACCGCCCACCTTCAGCTGCTATCTATTGGAACACGAGAGTCATGTACCTCTTTCAATCAATATTATTATTTACTATACGTCTACCTAACTACCTAATGAAACATACATGTTATATCATCCTCTAACAAAAGGCAATTAATTTATGATCTCTTAACAAAACGCATCTGCCCCACGAGTAAATGGAATGCACTTAAATTTGAATTAAGTACGAGGCATGTTTTTTAAGTAAGTACCGTTTTGGAATTAAAAAAAGACGTGCAAAGATATCGCAATAATTTTATTTCTACATGAAAGCCTGTACCTTAATCTACTTTTCTACATAATTTCCGTGAATATTGAGGCACTTGTCATAACGTGGCACCAGTTTTTGAATACCCTCCTCATAAAATTCTGCCGCCTGACTTGTTAACCACTGTATCACAACTGTTTTGACTTCGTTATCGTCTTGAAGACGCTGACCACCCAGGTGTTTCTTCAAGTGCAGGAACAAATGGTAGTCGCTGGGCGCCAGATCAGGGCTGTATGGAGGATGATCTAGAGTTTCCCATTTAAAAGATTTGATGAGATCTTTGGTCCGATTAGCCACATGTGGACGGGCATTGTCATGCAGCAAAACGATACCCTTACTCAACTTGCCACGTCTTTTGTTCTGGATTGCACGACGCAGATTGTTCAATGTCTCACAATAAGACGCTGCATTGATTGTCTCATTACGAGGTAGAAACTCCACTAGCAATACTCCTTTTTTGTCCCAAAAAACTGTGCACATGATTTTCCGGGCAGAAATTGTTTGCTTAAACTTTACTCTTTTGGGTGATGATGAATGTCGCCATTCCATGGATTGTTGTTTTGATTCTGGTGTGACGTAGGCCACCCATGTTTCGTCACCAGTAACAATTTGGTCTAAAAAATCTTCACCTTCATTGTGGTACCGCTCAAGGAAAGTCAATGCACTGCCTAAACGTTGGGTTTTGTGCAAATCCGTCAACATTTTTGGAACCCAACGTGAACACAATTTCCGGTAATTCAAGTTCTCGGTCACAATGCGATACAAAACACTACGAGAATATTGAGGAAACCAGTCGCACAGAAATTGTAAAGCGTCTGTTTTCTCTCACCTTTTCTTCCATTTTCTGCACCAAATCTTCATTAAAGACCGAAGGACGCCCACTCCGTTCTTCATCATGCACATTTGTGCGGCCATCTTTAAATGCTCTCACCCATTTCCTTACCATTCCATCACTCATAATGTTTTGTCCGTAAACTTCACAGATCTCACGATGAATATCGATCGGTTTTACGCCTTTAGCACTAAGAAATCGTATAACAGCCCGTACTTCACAATCGGCGGGACTCACGATTGTCGGAGGCATCTTAAACACTCAGTAAACAACGTATACAATGAAGAATCAGACTGTAATGGCGTCAGTGCGTAGACAAGAGATGTAGGTAGCCAGCGCGCATGCGCGGAACGCCGACCGTAGCGCTGCGGCGGCGGAATCGCAAAACGGTACTTACATAAAAAACATGCCTCGTATATTAACCCTTAAATGCACACATTTTTCTAGAACTTTCAATATTTTTTAGATATTTGTTTATGAACCTAGGACTTATGGAAAAATACTAAAAAAATTCTTTTTCACATATTTGGCCTTTTATTTACAAATATTTAGTGTTTGCAGATCTGCAAAGCTGCGCATTCACCTGACATTTGAGCATTATAATGAAAACTAGACAACTATGCATAAAATAATTCTCTGCACAGAAACAAAATTAATAATTTTTCATTAGACCTCATGAAAAGCTTTGAAGCAGTTTTTGTCTCTATTTAAAAACAAATTAACCATGCATTTTTCACATGCCACGTAAGTGTAGCCTTGACAGTTGGGAAATTTGCATGTTGTTTTTTTTTTCCTTCCATTCCGGCCAGTGATGCTGTGGATCCAACCTCATGTCTGCAGTAAGGAGGTAAGAGTTCTTATAATTTATTCTGTACATAAGCTTCAAAGTCCAACTAGAGAGGGAGATTTAGCATGAATATGTCGCTTTGCACATATGCAAAGCTGTGCACTAAGGGTTTAAAATAGTAAGTCCTACAAAGTGACAGGGATTATCAAGTAAATTGAACTTAATTTTTCGAAATATTAAATTTTCATCAATTATTCATCATTTTCATTAATTTGGTCATTTTATTAATTTTCCATATTCTAATTTTTTCTATTTTGCAAAGTTTGTAGCTGTTTTTACCTTTTTCAGGAGTTTATCACTTAAGTGTTTTTCCTATTTTTAGGTGTTTATCCCTCCTATTTTTTCTATTTTTTGGTCTCGACCTTCCTATTTTCCTTACTATTTTTTGGAAATTTTGACTGCTGTCTTTGTTTTTATTTTTTGTATTCTCACCTAAGAAATTAGTATTACATATGTACAACAGCTCAGCACATCACGATTGAAATCATGGCTACATAAGCTATTAGGATTTTTTGGCGGATATGAAAAGCTGGATAATTCTTTAGAGAAAATTGAATGCCTGGAACAAAATAATAGTAATAAAAAAATTCCAGGAAAATTGGAATGGTTGGCAGTTCCCCTACACACTCGGGGGAAAAAAAATCTTGTTTTATATCATAAAAAAAAAAAAAGTATTGAGCCATATTATCAGTACCTAGTGAAGAATAGCACATCAAAGCAGGCCTTGTCATGGCATTTTTCAGTAAAATAAACTGCATCCATGTAACATTTTTATCCCTGTTGCATGCGAAAAAAAACTATCCATGATGACAGTGTAAAGTTTAGAATCGCCACTGTATGGAACAGAAATATTTCCATGAGACATTGTGAAGTATTTTTAAAACAGGCTTTTGTAATGTGGTATATGCAGCTAATTTGAAGCCATGATATGGAGGAAATGATTTGAAATTGATTTTATCAGTAAGAGCACCCTCTTTATTGGAAATTTTTACAGTATGATGTCACACATTCAATGACTTGGTAACATCATGCATCCCTTTAGAACTCCTATAACGCAGGTTGACCTATGGCCTTCAAGTTGAATCACAATAAGAAACAGATTGGCAACAAGGAGAGATAAACAGCACCACTGACCTATAAAACCCCCATTACTGACCTCAGTGGAATGAACCTGTTTTAGCACATTTAGTGCCAATAGCGTCGACCCCCCCCCCCCCCCTCCCAATATTCTTACATTCAACTTTTTAAGAGTTTATCATCTTTTTTCATCATTTCTTGTTCTTTTGAGGATCTAAACGTTCGTATCTCATTTTAGGTATTATTAGAAAAATTTATAGCCGAATATCTATTTTATTGCAAATTTATACCACAATGCCGGATATCGAGTAACTGCACAGTAGTAAACCAATGTGAAAATAAAATTTAAAATGACGGATGGCCTAGCTCACCATATAGGAGTATTACATTCTTTCAAAGGTATGCAATGTTAAAATGGGAATTCTTAAAACAAACTTGCAGTAGAAGATGATCATCGCTACAGAAGATGTGTTGCAATTACTGTGAATCGTTGCAAATTTTCCATCACTCTTTCGACAAATTGGATTTGCAATTTGCAATGCGATACCACTTAAATTAAGCCTTGACTGACAGTGACATTATGATGTCTTTAGAGACCTGAGAAAATCAATCTGATGAAAGTCATATTAATGATCTAGAGACAGTGATGTCTCATACAGAAGGGGTAGCCACTCAGGACATTACTCTTAAAATATGTAGAGCAACACAGCAAGACCATGTTCAGTAATGTCATGTTTATGAAACACTAGCATGACAGGGCAGATGCATCCCAGATTCTTGCCGTTCTTCTGAAAAAATTATGAGGTATTTTAATAAAATAAGTAATTGCAATAATGTGTAAGTGAATAGAAAGCATTTTTAGTTAGTACTTTGTTATCTTTTTTCTTTTACATTTTTCTACACAACATTATTATGCTATTTGCTGTAAATACATTGAATGCTGGAAATCCACAGAAAAAATACACTCTATAACTATAAACTCAATAACTGAAGATTGATTCTGTAGTATTTCGCATCAATGATCACAAGACTGCTCAATCGTCATCCTTCTTCTTTATTATAAAACTCGTTCAAGTACAACCTTCAACTTCTCAGCTACACACTCAGCAAAGAACTCATGTTCTTTTATCAACCAGAGCAAGAATGTGTATCTGCTGCGCTGTACTCAATTTTTGGCAGATGGCCAAGAATTGAATCCGCGCTGCTTGCAATTTTTTTTATTTCTTTCGATTACTTTGTGAGGTCCCGTGTACGATTGACTTAAAGGTGGTTTCATACAATCTGTGCGAAGAAAAACATGGGTGCATTTTTCCAGAGATGGGTGGACGAAAATAGAATTTTTTCCATGTCTTGATGTTGCTATGGGATTGAGTGTTCTTATTTTTTCTCGTAAATTTGTCACCCATGTTGAATCGCACAATTGTTTAGGTAAAAAATCGTAAAACAGGTCTGAAGGTAAAGTTAATGTCTTTCCATATACCAATTCAGCACAAGAGGCTTGGATGTCATTTTTGAGAGTTGTACGTATTCCTAAAAGTGTGATAGGAAGTGTGTCTGTCCAATTGGTATTTTCATGTGCTTTTAATACACATTTTAGATGCCTGTGGAAACGTTCAATTATCCCATTTGAAATAGGGTGGTATGCTGTAGAACGAATGCGATTTGTACCCATCGTTGTATTAAGTTGTTGGAAAAGAGAGGATTCCAGTTGTCTTCCTTGATCTGTTGTCAAGGTTGCTGGTACTCCGAAATGCGAAATCTAGGCAGAAAATAATGCTGTACACACAGTTTCAGCTTTTATGTCTGGAATTGGTACAACTTTAGGCCATCTCGTGAAGCGGTCGGTTATTGTTAAACAATAATTGTTACCATTAGATGGTGGAAGTGGGCCAATTATGTCGAGATGTATGTGTGCGAAATATGCGTCTGGTAAAGCAAATGTGCCAATCGGAGTTTTGGTGTGTTTATGCACCTTTGATCGTTGGCAAGGAATGCAACATTTAACTTGATTAATAATATATCTGTTCATATCAGGCCAAGCATATCTGGCAGTAATCAACTTTGTAGTCGCAGAAATTCCGGGATGAGAAAGTCCGTGAAGTTGATTAAAAATGATTTTTCGATATGACTCGGGAACGAAAGGTCGAGATTGTCCCGTTGACATATCGCAGAACAACTCAGAATTTGCAATTGGAAAAAACATTTTTTTTATTCGGAGTGAAAATTGTTGTTGAGTAGAATTTTTAACTCAGGATCAGTTGCTAGAGCTGAGGCAAAATCTTCGAAATTTAAAATCGGAGATGAAATGTTGTCAATTTCAATACGTGAAAGTGCATCTGCTACTATGTTTCAGTACCTTTTATGTGACAAATGTTTGTCGAGAATTGAGAAATATAGTCTAGATGACGCAGTTGTCGAGGCGAGCATTTATCTGGTTTCTGTTTGAAGGCATAAATTAGGGGTTTTGGGTCAGTGTAAATAACAAAATCCCGACCTTCTAGCATGTGTCTAAATCGTTTGACTGATATGTATATTGCCAATAGTTCACGATCATATGCAGACCAATTTTTTTTACTTTTTGAAAGTTTGACTGATGGAAATGAAATAGGTTCCCATTTGTTCCCGTTGAGTTGCATGAGAGATCCTCCAACAGCTATATCGCTAGCGTCAACCCACACACTTAATTTTGCGCTAGGAATAGGAGGATGCAGAAGAGTTGCTGTAGCTAAAGCATTCTTGGCGTTTAAAAATGATTTTTCAGTAGAATTAGTCCATTGAAGCAAATTTTGAGCTTTGGTTTGTGTAGTATTTTTAGACTTTTTTTATTTTTCATACCTTCTAAAAATTTGTTTAATGGACCTAGTATGTGAGCAGCTTTTGGCACAAAATGTCAATAGAAATTAAATAATCCAAGGAATCGTCTTAGTTGTGTGATAGTTGTTGGCTTCGGAAATTTTTTTATACAATCTACACTTTCTGTGAGTGGCACAATACCAGATGCTGAAACTCTGAATCCCAAGAATTCAATTGATGAAAGTCCAAACTTACATTTTGATGGTTTTACACTCAGACTGTATTGTTTTAACCATTCAAATAAAGTTTTCAGGTTTGTAATATGTTCTTCTGGCAATTTCGAAGCTATTGAAATGTCATCAACAAAAGCATATACAAACGGAAGATTACGTGTTACTTCATCAATAAATCGTTGAAAAGTAGCAGCTGCATTACAGAGTCCAAACTGCATACAAATGCTTTCAAATAATCCGAAGGGCGTTGTGATTGCAGTTTTATGCACATCTTCTGGATTAATAGGAATTTGATGATAGGCTTCGATAAGATCTATGTTGTTGTCGTTGAGACCCAGACCGTCCGACTTACCAGAAAGGTGTAAGGTAACTGTTTGGACGGCCGGGAAGTGCCACCCAATTTGGACCGGAACCCAGTGGGGGAGGCATCCACAGGGACCGTACCCTCCTTCCCCTACCACCAACCTCTCGGAAGGACTTACGGACCCACATGTTTAACGTGATCGTACTCCGCGTGAACACGGCGGCAGTTTTGGCAGTGGCTGGAATCGAACCCGGGCCTACCGAGTGCAACTCCAGCGCGCTAACCAATGGGCTACCGCGCCCCCGATAAAATCTATGTGTGAATAAATTTTGCTTCCATGGAGGTTCGAAGTGAAATCTAGAATGTTGGGTACTCCATAATTATCTTTTACCGTTTGAGCATTCAGCGCTCGATAGTCACCTATAGGTCTCCATTCAGTACTGTCCTTTTTAGGTACCATCTGTAATGGGGATGAATAATTGCTTTTGGAAGGACGCATGTGACCAAGTTCAATCATACTTTGAAATTCCTCCTTTGCAATGCACAAATGATCAGGTGCAAGACACCGTGCTTTAGAAGTTACTGGAGGTCCAATAGTTTCAATGTAGTGAACTACTGAGTGTTTTACTGCTTGATCTGGACGAGGTGGTCTGGTTATCTCCGGAAATTCTTTTAAAAGGTTATGGTAAATACTGTCACCTGATACAGTTTTAATTGAATGGATGTCACTTACACTCAATGTACAATGAGAACTTATTTTAGTTTCTGAATCAATCAATTTTTGTTTAGACAGATCTGGTATCAAATTAAAATTGTATAAAAAATCTGCACCTATAATGGGAGTAAAAACATTTCCAACTAAAAATGACCATTTAAAAATACGTCTCAGGCCAAAATCTAAGGAAATACATTGAGATGTATACACATGAATAGGTGAAGTGTTAGCTGCCAAAAGAGTCATTTGGGAAGAGTTTCTTCTTTGTAATTTTGAAGCTGGAATGATAGATACGTCTGATCCCGTATCGATCAAAAATTTTACGTTGGTGCATTTGTCACATACAAAAAGACGACGAGAATTCTTAGGCAAGGCGCTAGTTGCCTTTACACCTGCCTCTTCTCGTTTTTTTTTTTGTATTTACAGAGAGAAACACATTTTAAAGCCTTTTTGCCAAATTTTTTATGATAATAACAATTTTCGCTATTTTTAGTTTCAGATGTGCTTCTTTGTCGTGAAGACCTGTTTCGGTTGAGACTGGGGCTTCTGCCACGAGAAAGATTATCTATCCTTAAATGTAATTTTTCTATTTCAGCAAGTAATCTATTTTCAATAGAATTTAAGGATGAAACAGAAGAACAAGCACTCACTGAAATCGGTGTCACTTCAATTACATGATCCGCTATTTCTGCTGCAGCGTTCAATTCCAGAGGCGTAATAGCTGCTAAAATAGTTTGGACTTGAGGGGGTAAATGCTGAAGAAAGAGTTCTAACATTAGTTCATCGAGTACTTTATAGTTTTCAGCGTGAGCTTTCATGCTGCGTAGTAGTTCCGAAGGTTTGCGATCACCAAGTTGTTCTTTTGTAAGTAGTTTCCTAATTTTTTGGTGGGAGGATTCACTGCTGCTTTTAATAAGTTATGTTTTTACATGAAGGTATGGGTCGTCCTCTTGTTAGGATTCATAATTATATCTCTAATGATTGTAGCAGCTTCTGGAGGCAAATATGACACGACATAATTAAATTTTGTTTTACTTTCAGTCACAACTTTCGGTGTACCCAATTCAAAAGTGCTTTCACACATTATGAACCACAATGCAGGATCACTGAAATTGTATGGCGGAATTTTAACCGCATTTGAAAACGCCATGACAAATTGAGGAGAATCTTAAAATTATTCGGCTATCTTTAGTCCGAACTTATACATAAGAGCTTTTCCACTCGAAGGTCCCAGAGTTTTGGTAAAGTGAAATTTATCAACTTCGACACAAAGAAATATTCTAAAGTCTATCAGTGGATTTGATACGAAAGATTTTAGAATGAAAACATCTACATGAACAAATACCTTACCGGGTCACCACTGTAAGTGTTTCGCATCAATGATCACAAGACTTCTCAATCGTCATCCTTCTTCTTTATTATAATACTCGTTCAAGTACAACCTTCAACTTCTCAGCTACACACTCAGCGAAGAACTCATGTTCTTTTATCAGCCAGAGCAAGAATGCGTATCTGCTGCGCTGTACTCAATTCTTGGCAGATGGCCAAGAATTGAATCCGCGTTGCATGCTATAATTCACTCGTCTCACATTTCTAAATACCTGCAAAAAGGCTTTTTGATTTTCTTTTTCTGCCCTCTGAACTGTTCGGATTATCATAAATTTTAGATCACCGAGTTTCGGACTAGAAGGATTTTGCTGTATTTGCATTTTTTGAGTAAAAGAAAGCCTTGTATGTTTGTAAGTTGTTATTAGTTATAGGAGTATATTTGTGTCATTACCATAAGGAAGCAGTACACTAAATAAATACATATGGCAGTATTGTTAGATTAGGTTAGATTTTCTTGCTCTGTAGCCCTTTTGTAGCACACAAGTGCTATTTTGACAGGGACCTGCAGTTTAAAGTTCAATCCAAACCACTGCAAACATTCATGCATATTCAGGACATCCCCTTCCTATCCAAATTTAAATCTGGCACCTGTGGATCTGAAAGCCAGAATGCTAAGCATTTAGCCATTGAGGTGAAGACAATATTACTATATATGGATGATTCTAAATCAGGGTTGCATAATGATCATTCTACTTAGGGTTGAGCTAACACTTCAAAGGAAACTAATGTATGTTTTAGTAACATGCTTGTGAAGCCAAGAAGACTTCTCATACTCAATCCATTAGAGCCTCATTTAAATATTTAATATACAGTGTTACAAGGAAAGTCTTTCCTCATGCCAATATCTCACGAACTATGAAAGCTAGCTATGTACGTTTTGTGCCGTTATATAGGAAACCCCCTATGGCCCACATAATGAGATCAGGAGGGACCCTATGGCCCCCATTTTGGATGGGGGGTGCTTAGGGAACCATCTTGGCCTCTTTTAGGGGATAGGGGAAAAAAATCAATTTTCAGATAGGGAAAAAAATCAATTAGAAAGTTGAGTTGTAGAGGGAGTCAAATTTAGTACAAGAATGTTTCAGTTCCATAACAAAAGATGGAACAAGACACTCCAAATGTGAAAAACAGAGGAAAGCTGTCTGATTCATTGTGTCCAGGACATTTTTATAAAATTGAAATGCCATGCTTTATGCTGATTCTGCAGAGTACACAAATGACATATGAGGGAGGTATGCCAACACTTTGTGAAACAGTGATAAAAATTGAACACTTTGCTATTTATGCAAGTCCATTACATTTACATACAGGTTTCCAACTGGATGACTGCTTCCATACTTCATGCGCATTCTCCATCTGTCAGTGTACCTAAAAAAGGAAAATTGTCTGTTATGCATTTACATATTATTGCCTTGTCTAAATACTGGGTTGTTGCTTCCTGATGTTTTGATTTTCTGAAAGGCTGCCTGGTTCTTTTGCAGCTTTTGTTATGAAAATAAAACATTTTTATACTAAATTTGGTTCACTATACAACTTTTAAATTAATTTTTTCCCCTATCTGCAAAAGGGGCCGAGATGGACCCCCTAACCCTTCCCCCTATAAATGGGTGGGTGTGGGGGGAGCTACAAGGTCTCTGCTGGTCTCATTGTGTGAGCTATAGGGTTTTTCTATATAATGGTACAAGAACTACATAGCTAGCTGCCATAGTTCATGACATATTAGCCTGAGGAAGGACTTTCCTTGTAACCCTGTTGTTGTTGTTGTTGAGACCCAGACCGTCCGACCTACCAGAAAGGTGTAAGGTAACCATTCGGACGGTCGGGAAGTGCCACCCAATTTAGACCGGAACCCAGTGGGGGAGGCATCCACAGGGACCGTACCCTCCTTCCCCTACCACCAACCTCTCGGAAGGACTTACGGACCCACAAGTCCTTCCGAGAGGTTGGTGGTAGGGGAAGGAGGGTACGATCCTTGTAACCCTGTGTATATAGTATATATATATATATATATGTGTGTGTGTATATGTATATATACATGCGTGTGTATATATATATATATATATATATATATATATATATATATATATATCATCAGTGATTGTATATACATACAGTGATTCATCATCTTTTATTTATTGAGATAGGCTATTTCTGATGTCTGATTATGTTTATTTTTATGGTTTACCTTTGTAGTCTTTTATATTTTCATGTTCTGATTATTTTATATAAAACAGGAATCTATTTAAAGAAACTTAAACGACATAATTGAGCATAAATTAATAAGCAACATATAGCTGTGCATATAGCTTGACTTATGATTTAGAGGTGGGTAGCCCAGAGAGAGTCTAGCACAGAGACCAAAAGTCTGTTGTGCTGTCCACAAAAGTTGTACAGTCCCTAAGATAAGCATATAGCTTAATGCAGCATATAGATATTTTGAGAATAAGTTTGCCCATTTTATCTTTTTTGGGTTTGTTGGTCTGTCTAGCACTGTTAAAAAGATTCAACATATCCCTGAAACACCTGTATGTTGTATTGTTATTAGATTATGCTTAATTTAAGTTATCTTTTTCACAGTGTTTTTTTTTTTTTTATTAAGAAATCTATTTGGTCATGTTTGAATATATCCTAAATGGTAGGGCTGTATCTGGGACTTATTTTCTGTATTTTTATGTTAATATGTCACACAGTTTTGAAAGTGTTTTAATCTTCTTACAATTTCAAAATATTTTTCTGATTGGAAGTATGTGTTTATCAAAAGTTATAAGTTTGATCAGTCTTTTTGAAACACTGTAATCAATTGCTCAACTGGAAACATTTGGTTTTCTCAACTGCTCTGTTCAAAATATTTTCTCCTCCACTCCTCCCTCTCCCCAAATAATTATAAACTCAAATTGGTAACTAATAGCATTCTAAATTTTTTATGAAAAAATTTCCTCCTTTATAAGTTAAGTAAGTCTATAGCAAATGCACACTTTGAATTGATTAACATTGGCAATGATCAGAAAGCATCCGGGCTTGACATGTTTATATTACTACACCTTTCATATATCGTATGCCTATACCAAAAGGACTTCTTTGTTAGATACAATAATGAATATAATTTTGTTTACTATTTTAAATTCCAATGTTTTCTTTCCAACAGTAAAATTGCTCATTTTAGAGGAGAAAATGTTGAATGCATTGCTGAACAATTTAAAAGCTCCTCTTATAGTCAAATATTGTGTCCATATGTAAAAATATGACATTTGTTATATAACAGATAATATAATTGTCTAAATTTAGCTAGTTATAATGGGCAATATGAGTCTTATTAATAAAACTGGCCTTGTGTTCAATGCTTTGATCAATGATTTCAGTAAAATAGATGATTCTTCCTGTAAAATCCTGTAATAAAGAGAAATATTGATATAGTGGAACTTTTGTAAGCCATTTGCTTCAAGAATAAGTAAATGTTCAATATATCGAGAAACTTTTATGAACTGTTATTTGATGTAATTATATGATGGGTGTAAGTTATAATTGAACAGATAAATGGTTTAATGGCAGTGATGGTTTGTGCATCGGTCTTATTGGGAACAAAAACATAAGAAATTGATAATCTATTTTCAAAATTTAAGTTATACATTTTAATTGTTTTATGTTTTGTGCTTAACTTAAAATAGATATATGAGCTGTCATGATTCTATGGTAAACATTAGATAAATGTAAGACTAACATATATGTTCAAATTTTTATTTTTCTGCAATTTTGTCTAGGACAACAAAATAGGTGGGATCGGTTACAGGTTTTATGTATACAGCCTTAAATTGGGCCAGATATGTTTTTATGCTTTATCAACCACTGGGTACTTTAGCTTATTTGCTCTATTTGTTAGATGTATATATTTTATTAACTTAATTTCATATAATAATTTACTTATTTATAATATAGTGTCTTCTGCTCAGTATAAAGTTTAGAAATTTGTCCTGGGACTATGCCGCAGCTTGTCAACCTGAAAATCCAGATTGTTTACCTTGTTTATTTGTGCAATTCAAATTTCCTAATCAAAGAGCTAGGGACTCAAAGTTGATACAGATTTTCTCTCATCAAGTTAGTATTTGTATCTTTTAAATTATTGAATGAGTGTAATTGGTTCTTAAAATAAAAGTTAAACATCTTATTATATTCATATAACTGCATTTATGAAATACATGGTGTCCCAAAATTATCTTTACAACTTTAATCTATACTAAAAATAATAAGTTGAGTTATAATGCAGTTTTTTTTCCAAAATTTGTTTTTATGGGGATATGTTAAAAATATAATGTACCAAATGAAAGTTTGCAATATTGAAGATCTAAAACAACGGCAGCCATCATGGCAGTTGATGCAGAAATTCTAGAGCAAACATAGCTGGAAATTGATTATCATCTTGACGTGGTATATGCAACTAAGAAAGCACATGTAGAGGTTTATTAAGGTGAGAAAATAAAATTTTGTGAAAAAAAATCTTTGAAAAATAACTGAAAAACTTTGAAAAAGTAACTTAGAAATATTTTTTAAGGCTTTGTGAGTTACTCTTTCATATGCAAACTGCCTCATTATGATATCTCTACTCATTTTATTACAGGCTAAAGTTGTAAAGATAATTGTGGGATGCCCTGTACATTACATTAGTAAATTAAGCATGTGACTTTTTTTTGTATATCATGTATATTTGTATCTGTAAATACACTACATGACAGTGAAAATGAGACACCAAGAAAGAGTGGGCAGAATGTGATGAAAATCGGTAAACAGCAACGAACAATAAGCGAGACAGCAACGAACAATAAGCGATGTTTATTGCAACATGATACACTTATACACTGAGCAATAGCACCATCTGTCTTATCAGTAGGTTGTAGGACCATCAAGGGCGGCGATACAGGCAGCAACATGTCTAGGTATAGATTCAATGAGCATGTGGATGGTATCCTGAGGGATGGCTGCCCATTCTCTGTCAACCATTTGTCAGAGTTTGTCTTCTAAACATGGCGGTGACAGTGCAATCAAGCGATGTCCAATCACATCCCAGATGTGTTCGATTGGTGAGAGATCAGGGGATACTGGTAGCCAGGGGAGTATCTGGGTACCTTGCAGGGCATCTTGGCTGATGCATTCCATATGTGGTCAGGTGTTATTCTGCTGGTAAATGGCATTGGGTACCCCCTGAAGGAAGGGTAGTGTCACTGTCCGTAGTACGTCATCCACATATCGTTGGGTCAGAGGTGACTTGCGGACCCGACTATGGGCCAGAAATGACCTGCTATCGTAGGTGATGGTGCCCCAAAACCATGATGCTGCATTGTCACACAGTGTGGCATTCCATAGATGCGACCGGATTGGACCTGTCACCACTTCGGCACCAAACTCGTACATAGGGACTATCATTGCTGAAACAGAAACATGACTCATCTGAGAACACGACCCTGTGCCATTCCACCATCCACGTGGCTCTATCATAACACCATTGCAAATGGAGGGGGTCTGTGCTGTTGGATCAATGGCAGTCTGGGTGCCATGAGTGCAGGTTGCCAGTGACCAATCAGCGGATAATGGTCCTGGTCGATATGGGAGCATCAAGGGTGTCCTGCACATGCTGCAAACTGGTGACGGAAGTGGCCTGCTGGGTCGCCAATACTTGCTAGCAGATACATCGGTCCATGCTTGCTGACATCACTCTGACCATACCAGCACCCTTCAAACATGCCACATTCCCTTGTTCCAACCATCTTCACCACAGCTGGTGCACTGTGGACGCGTGTAGGTAGCTGTCTGCTGAAATTTGACGTATGGACCAACCTGCTCTTCTGAGTCCAATCACTATACTCCTCATGAAATTTCTGTCTGCTGGAACTGCCACGGTTGGCAGTGGCCTGGCATTCTCTGCTACTACACGTTTTCTCTGAGATAAAAAAAAATTTAAAATGATTTCCCTGGCAGACAGAGTGGTGCGCCTATTCCCTATTCTGCAGATTCCTTCCCTTATATCTCACTCAACATGTGTGGGACAGCTGTGCATTTCGCATCATTTACATAAGTTGGTAAGCTATGTGTACTCTACCATTTGCATATTTTTCTGCCCACTCCTTGGTGTCTCATTCTCACTGTCATGTAGTGCATATAGAATGTTTACCATTTTTATGAATCAATTTTGAATACAATACTAATGTAAGGCATGATTAAATATATTTTTGTTTCAGCAGTGAATGGAAAGAAGAAGCTAAATTATTCAATTACTTGAGGCAGAAATATTGTGTGGTTCACATATTTTATATTTGACTCGTGGGTCATTCCATGCAAAAATACTCATTTTAAGAAAAACTTGTTACACCATAGTCATAGATTTTTTTTTTAATTTTTAACATGGATACACATAGTAATAAAACCCCCAAATCTAAATTTGTAATATATATATCCCAATAATGACCAAAATACGAAAAATCATCATTTTTATCAAATGGCGGCCATCTTGGATTTTGCACCAATGATTATAAATCAAATGTAATAGCTTGAGAACTAATGGCTCAAATTAAATAATTCTGGTACCAATTTGAAGCTATTTATATCAGAAATATAATGCCATATCAGAATAATAATAAAAAGTATTTTAATATTGTTATTACATGAAAATTGCAAAAATCACCTTCAGATTGATAGTCAACTTTAATGGGCTATAAAAAAAGTGGCCCATAATATTTTTTTCTGAAACTTTGTACAAATACTAACTAATATGTATGCTTTGAGTAAAAAAAAAATAGAAATGTAATATTTCTTATTACAGAAAAAATAGTTTAAAACATATATACATGTAGTTAACATTTGACATGCAATACTTTAATCATTAAAAGAAAATTTAAACAAATAATGAGCAAAAACAAAGCATGGGAATTTTTTACACACTAACTAGTATGTGTGCTTTAAGTACAAAAATAAAATCAAGATGGTTATCTTTAAATAACTTAAAAAAAAGTTGTTATATGTTGTCGTGGGACAGTATTGGAATTTTCCTGTCGCCACTTCACTTCTAGAAAGTATTACCCCCCCCCCCCCTCTCTCTCTCTCTTTGGGAACGGTTGACATTCCTTGGCTATGAGTAAGAGACCAGCTGCAGTGGTGAGAAAATGGCAAAGGACGCTATCTTATTTTTAAATAAAATGGACACCTGCAAGAGGGCTAGAGCCCCCCCAATTTTTAGCCAACCCTTTGGAAGGGGCCAAATCCAGTGATTCGATGGAGCCCGACCGCGTCACTGAATTTATGGGTTTTCGAACCTATAGCGGCCAAGCGTCAGTTATGGAGCCCGGCCAGGGGGCCGTCCGAGATCCCGACGAAGAGAAGAAGAGTTGAGAGGGAACTCAGTTGGTAATTGTCAGAGTTAAGTTCTGCATGCAAAAATCGACGGATGAGTGCCAGCTCGATGCCGTCCTGCCAGTGCCTAATAGGGGTAAGTCCTTTTGTTCTCTCCCACTGCAGACTGAGTATCAGAGAAGATAACTAGAATTTAATAAGGAAGTTAACTGCCTAACTTGAGGGCTATTATGATAATTAATTTAACTAGAGAGGGGGAAATGATCAGATCGATCATTATCCAATACCTACTTAGCGAATGTAAATATGTTCTATGTAATTAAGATGACATTTTGTGGGTTTTTAAATTTTAAGTAACAAGTTTTGAATATAAGTATTTTAAAATAAAAGCTTTATTAACTTTTAATTGTATTTATTGCGTGTTCTCGTGATGCATGTTCTAATTAATCAGAACCTGGAGATGTGCTCGGTAATCGAGCAAGTGGCGTGCAGAAGTACGATTAACGGCCAATGTGTAATTGTAAGATTTCAGCGGAGCCACGCCACATATTATGGCGCCGAGACCAGTCTTGTGCACAGTTATCAAAGTGCCTCGATTAATATTTGACTGGATAATTTAATTATTCAAAATTCAAAATTCAGAGAAATTTTTTTTTTGTGAAATGAATATGCATCATGGGAAGATCTTTGTAATATTGTAAATAATAAGTGAGTTAATATTTAATAATTTGAAAGTAGATATAAAAATTGTACAAGATGCCGGATACAAATAATACAGAAGCGCCCGAGCAAGGGGGCGAAAATCAAAGTCGTTTACAGGGGTTAACCTTTTTACTTGGGGTATTCGAAGGAAATGCTGAAACAGACTGTAAAATATTTTTCGACCAATTTGATTCGATAGCCAAGCTAGGAAAATGGACCGAACCAGAAAAACTCGTAGTATTAAAGTCGCGTTTAAAGGGAAATGCACTAAAATTCCTAGCGAGTTCGGCAGAATTACGTAAAGAAAATTCGTACGAAGTACTAAAGGAAAGGCTACTAGAATTTTTTTCACAGAGGACTAGCATAACGACCCGCCAAATACAATTTACTCTAACTAAACAATTTGAAGGTGAGAGCGTTAAGGCATTAGCACACAGAATCAAATGTATCACGCTGACTTATCTAGAAAGTGCAGGTGATTTGAGTAGCGAGGAGTCGAAAAAAATCATTGACCAATTAAGACTAGGAAAATTTTTGGACGCACTAAACACGCAAATTAAGAGAGAGGTGCTAAAAGCAAACCCGTTATCCTTCGAAGCGGCGATTGTAATAGCAGAAAATATTGAAAACGCAATAGCAATTTCTCCACCTGAAACAGAAGCTGTAAACAATATTGTCGTGCACCCTGGACCACCGGCTTTACAAACAGAAATCGAAAAACTACGAAAAGAACAGGAAAATGCTAACAGATATTTGTTAGAAACATTAGGCGAACAAATTAACGCACTTAGATTGGAACAAAACACACCTAAAGCTAGAACTTCTAATAATAATATCCCTAATGATATGTTTTGTCTATTTTGCGGACGCACAAACCATCTAATGATAAATTGTAGACTATATAACCGGGATAACGAAATGCGTAGATCTCAGAGTTCACGCCCACAGCAGTTTAACAACCAGAGCGAAAGGCAATATACGCAAAGAGAAAGGCAGGGGCCAGCTAACAATTTCCCCCGCGGAGAATACGCAAGGCGAAATCCGGGGTTTTCACGTACATTTAGAGGGAACAGGTTCAAGAGAAAGAGAAAAGGGTCGCAGAGAGATCGAGAGGTCAATCGACTATTCCTATCACAGAGGATACAACGAACACTGACAAAGTTAGCTCAAATAATTTAAATAATCCCCAAGAGGAGGAGAACGTAGAAAATATACATGAACAGAAATCAACCGTTTACGGGAGAGTATTTCGCAACTCTCATTATAATCTGAGGCCACGGAAATTAAAATAACGTGAATAGGTCAGTGGAAAATAATTTAAAGTTACACGTAGGTCACGTAAATATAAGTCAAAATAATACCGATTAAAATAAATTCAGAGTAAAGATTATCTCAGTAAAGACTTAGAGGAGTAAAACGTAATGTAACAAGAATTTTTATCACTAACGCGCCAGTACGAATAATATTTAAAGAAATAACCGCAAAAGTGAGGCAATTAAATTTAACTTTCACGTAATTTAAAACTTAGGGAGTTAAGGTAAGATAAACTGAGATGCAGGCGTCTAAAGTTTAAATGACCGGACAGACAGAGCGATCGGCTGTCAGTTGAACAACCTAAGCAAATCTAATTCATAAAATAAGTAATTTAAACTTTAAGTAAGCAAATTTAAGCACCCTAGCGAAACAGGTACATTAAACTGTCATCCTAAATAAATAATAACAGTAATTTCACTCACAGAGCTTCCAGAAAATTAATATGTGTAATCCAATTTGTGAAAATCCGTTGTGCAGCACACAAAGAGAAAGTACACTGCCCCCGCTGACTTTGAATTTTTTTTCGACTCTACTCGCTCTAGTCACATGACAAGCGGAAGCAAATCACGTACGCGGTTTCAATTAGAGAGAATTACCGCAGGACAGAATCAAAGACATCGTCTGTTATTGGCCCACGTAAACAGAAAGAAAAGAGAAAAAAAAAACTTTTGTCAGGTCGTACGAAAAGTGACCGCTGCTAACATAGAAAGTATATTGCGGTACAGGCCTTTGCCAGGGATTGCTTTTAAACCGGACAGCCGGGTGTTACGTAAGGAGGGGAATCAAAAATTAATTGGAAATGGTTAGAGAATTAAGTAGTAATTAGAGATTTAATTAGAAATGAATAGAGAAATGGCTAGAGAATTAAGTACAAATTAGTAGAAATTAATTAGAAATAAATAAAGAAATGGTTAGAGAAGTAAGTAGAAATTAGCAGAAAAATGATTAGAAATGAAGAGAGAAATGGGTAGAGAAATGATTAGAGGATGGAGTAAAGTAATTGTTTAAGACTGAATTAAGTAGAGTAATGGTTAGAGGATAGATTGAAGTGATTGATTAAGATCTGGAATGAAATAAGACATTTGAGAGGGCTCTTGAAAATAAGAATAAATAATTCTTAAGAAAACAAAAATTCCTGGTTCAATAAGAATTTCTATAAAGAATATGTATATAAATGATTAATGTAAAATAAATGTAATTAAGATAAAATAAATGTATTTAATGTAAAATAAGTAGGGTAAGAATGTAGAAAACATTAAAAGTAAAATGTTCTCTGGTACAATGCAGTGGACAGAGTTCAAGGACTCTAAACCTCCTACGTCTAGTTGTATATTAAAGTACGAATAGAATGTCTAATCTGAAATTACATCAGCTTTTTTATATTGATAAAGTACATTGTGGAAAAAACTATGTGCATTTACATACCCTAACTATGATTACTGCAGAAGTTTGCAGACACGGATCCGGTCTTCAAAAAACGAAAGTTGCCATTATAAAGACTTTTGCAGCAACAAAGGCGTAGTTTTACAGCTCACATAAGCCTTTACCAGCACATGTATGCAGCATCATTAACCGAAAACGAAATCATGCCTTCCTTGGACCAAAGGGTACCAAACAATGCAACTTCATTTTCATCGTTTAGTGCAACGTTGTAATGCAACTGCATTTTTATCATTTTAATGCAACGTCTTAGTGCAACTCCATGTTCGCAGTGTTAAGTTCAACGTCATTTACACAGTTAGTGCAACTTCTTTGTATAAAGTGATGTCACAGCTGATCCTGCTCAGAGAATATTCCTTCCATATGGAATATCACTAATTTTGTCACAGCCTACAGAACAATATCAATCCTTTAGTGTATAATGTGAACGAACAATTGTTCCCAATTCATGTGTTCTCATGACAAACTTTCATATTTTGTGAACACAAGTAACAGACTGGAAAGTACAATCAGTATGCTACATTAGACAGTGATAATATTTACGCCAACGGACAGTGACAATATTTACGCCATACGGACAGTGACAATATTGCACCTTAATTAGGCTTTGGACATACTTGGAGAGACAGAATATCTCCATACCTATAGGGCGTGTCATTATGTATATAATTTAATGTATAATTTTATTGTTAAATGTTATTGTTATCTCTTTTTATATGTATACTGTGCATAATTTGTAACCCTTTATTTTTTTGGTAGTTTAAGCATTTGAAAAAGAAACTTGGTTTCTTTTCCCTTGTTTGGGGGAAGCCAGTGTCGTGGGACAGTATTGGAATTTTCCTGTCGCCACTTCACTTCTAGAAAGTATTACCCCCCCCCACCCCCCTCTCTCTCTCTCTTTGGGAACGGTTGACATTCCTTGGCTATGAGTAAGAGACCAGCTGCAGTGGTGAGAAAATGGCAAAGGACGCTATCTTATTTTTAAATAAAATGGACACCTGCAAGAGGGCTAGAGCCCCCCAATTTTTAGCCAACCCTTTGGAAGGGGCCAAATCCAGTGATTCGATGGAGCCCGACCGCGTCACTGAATTTATGGGTTTTCGAACCTATAGCGGCCAAGCGTCAGTTATGGAGCCCGGCCAGGGGGCCGTCCGAGATCCCGACGAAGAGAAGAAGAGTTGAGAGGGAACTCAGTTGGTAATTGTCAGAGTTAAGTTCTGCATGCAAAAATCGACGGATGAGTGCCAGCTCGATGCCGTCCTGCCAGTGCCTAATAGGGGTAAGTCCTTTTGTTCTCTCCCACTGCAGACTGAGTATCAGAGAAGATAACTAGAATTTAATAAGGAAGTTAACTGCCTAACTTGAGGGCTATTATGATAATTAATTTAACTAGAGAGGGGGAAATGATCAGATCGATCATTATCCAATACCTACTTAGCGAATGTAAATATGTTCTATGTAATTAAGATGACATTTTGTGGGTTTTTAAATTTTAAGTAACAAGTTTTGAATATAAGTATTTTAAAATAAAAGCTTTATTAACTTTTAATTGTATTTATTGTGTGTTCTCGTGATGCATGTTCTAATTAATCAGAACCTGGAGATGTGCTCGGTAATCGAGCAAGTGGCGTGCAGAAGTACGATTAACGGCCAATGTGTAATTGTAAGATTTCAGCGGAGCCACGCCACATATGTATAGGAAATCAGTGTAAAAATCTCTGGGGTGCTGAAACATTCTAATAAAAATCTTTGCTAAAAACCATACACTTATCACTCTTATATTTTATTTTCTTAATTCAAATTATAAAAAAGGTATTTTCTATATTTAGTAGAACTGAAGATGCCCATTTTTCCCTAGTGGCAACTGGCTTCTAAACCAATTTCATCTAAGAAGCAGTACCATAATCTTTGGCACACATCTAGAGGTTTGAGCCATACACTGTGTATATTATGTACTTGGGCCATAAGAATGCATGAATATAACATATGCAAACAAAGCACATACTCATTTCTGATTCATTGAGATGCATTAGTTCTTCTTTAAGAATTTCTGGAGATGGACAGAAATTGTTTTCCGTATGGGCAAAGATTTAATTGATCAAGTCGATTTCCAAATTCTCTGTGATTCTCTGTTGGTAAAAACGTCATAAAGAAGGAATGAGTTATGGAAGCACTGAAAACATTAAAATTATGGATATTTTATTCTAAACATGACGACAACATTGTTAGTATGCTTGGCACAATGTTGACAATGATATGCCTTATTGTTGATTCTTATACATAAACAGCACGTTTTGAAACTATTGTTGTCCTGAAAATTGCAATTAAAATATAGTTATTATTGTACAATTATTATATGTTTTATTGTTGTAAATCTCTCTATATTAAAAATGTAACACAATTATTTGTAACTGCATTACGAACAAACATCAAAATGCACAGTTTTAATTTATATCATAGTTAATTGAATATTAATTAATTAAATTTTGCATTCCCAGTATTAACAAGTATTTCAGTGGTCGGACTAATTTCTAACTTCTCTGTGTTTGGTTTATTGCAAAAGTGTTATGTCTGTCAAAAATGCTAGACTACAACATTAGTCCATACATTTGGAGCAATTTTGACAATGATGCCTTATCTTTGATTCTTACAAAGTAATATCAAAGATATTTAACAATTCAATCAATTTGCTTCACAAATTCCAGGCGTTGGTGAGTGCCAATGAATAAGGGAGGGCCTCAACAGCATATTACACCTGCGTAGTAGACGTCATGAAAGAGCTTAAGAGAGCTTGGTGTCTGCCAGTGAGTAGGAGCCTCCTGACTCAATTATGGGGTTTTTTGAGCGTAGGGATCAGGAGCATGAGGACTGGGAAGGGTAATAGAGCTTGCAAAGTGAGTTTTGGGGGTTGGTGAGCATCAGAGAACAAGAGTAAACTATCCAATGAATATATTATGCCTGCAGCAAGTTCCAGTGATTAATAAGCTGCAGCAAACAGGGGGCAGAGCCCTTGATTCTTGAGGGTTGGCAAGCATCAGCAAGTAGGGAACATGAAGGTGGTCTTGTGTGCTGGCCGAATTCAAAGAGCTCAGAAAGTGAGTACTAGTGAACAAGGGATGGTCCCAAGTGGATATATTACACCTGTATATCAGACGATATGAAAGAGTTTGCAAAGCGATCTCAGTGAGCTCCAGTAAGAATGTGAGGCCTCCTGACTTGTGAAGCGAATTACGGCGGTTGGTGAGCTGGGGGAAGAGCCCCTTAGTATTATGTATTATAAAAGTCATATCACATAAAGTATATTATATACTTTCCTGCTACAGATGTGGAAAGTTGCCACATTACCAAAATAGATAAATGTTTTTATAGATAGAATTTGAATGCAGTGGCCAAAATTTTAGAAAAGGTGAACAATAATTTAGTGATTGGATAATAATTTCTCAGTTGGGCAACTAGAAAACGTGGGATACAACTTTATTTTTTATGTATGTCCCAAAAATTAATGTCAATAATTTGAGACCTCATCAAATTCGCTCTGTCAATGATATCCTTGAAAGTGAAGGTATTCATTGAATGTCATGACTAGATAAATACTCAGTTATCAACTCAATGCATATGTAAAGTGCTTTAGGGAGGGAAATAAAAGCATGCAAATCTCACCTCTCCCACTCCAGGAGTTCACAACAGCTATTGTAGAGGAGTGGACCTTATTACCACAAGATCTAATTAACAGCTTTTAAACAGCATTCAGTTATAGTTAATTGTTTCAGTTATAGTTTCGATATTAAGGGTGATACACTATGTTTAATATTCATATCCCCTACATGAGAAACTAAAAATCTATCTTATCTGAAATACCAAATCTTTGTTAAATTTCAAGGCTAGGTTCTAAAAACCTTTAGTTAGATCATAAAAAAAGATGATCTTTATCTAGTAATCTAGTATTGATAGAAAGAGAAACAATCAACATTTTACCCTCATAGATTGGCTCATTACTATTTATGACTAAATTTTATTTTTAATAAGAAGTTAAATTCTATGATAACCTCATAATTCTACATATTACTCAGATTTTATATATACATTTCCTTGTAAATGATGGATTATGCACTTGCAAAGCCAGACTTTTATTAATATAAGCCCTCTTATGTCCACTTTCAATTTCCCCATAGGTCTCATTTTTAATTCTGTATTCTCTTCATATTATATTATATTTATAGATGACACTCTAAGCAATTATGCATAAAATATTTACTATTTATACTCTAATAGGAAAATCAGCTGAGTTCTAATTAAATAATAATGTTATTACAATAAAGAATAATAATCAAGAATAATAGAGAACAATAATCTAGAAAATAAAATATTAACAGTAAAATAATAAAATCTAAAAATGCAATTGTTAAAGAAATAATTTTATATTATTGTTTTATGCACCAATGTCCTTCATCTGTATTTATTGTTATTATTCTTGTACAAAGAATAAGTTTTGTATTCAGTAGTTTTGCATGCTAATATTATTTTCTTGTTAAAGTATATTTTTATGTATCTAATTTAAAAATTTTTATTTGAAGATGTAATTTTTGCTAGATTTTCATCCACTGGTTCATTTTTAACACTTTACAACATAGTTGAAAAGTGTTTATGACTTTATTCATTCTGTCTGTCTGTTAGCACGATAACTGCCATAAAAATGACTTTATCAAAATGAAATTTTAGTATGTTGTTCAGATTGTCTGTGGGACCTATGGGAATATAAATGAATAATATATCACCCAATTAGTTTTGGATTAAACCCAGATTGAAAAAATGAAATACATTGAACCCTATGGGACCTAATTTTTCAAACATTTTTTAAGTGGATTTAAAATTCACAAATTGCTTTGAAAGTTTTAGGGAATATTCAAATTACCCCATAAAATATATAAAAAAAATTTCAACAAAATATATTCAGTAGTTTTTTAAATAAAAATTAAAATAATAATTACACCTTTTATATGAAGAGATCACATACATGACCATTATATGAAGAGATCATGTGACTCACTTCAAAATAAAATATGGCATCCATCTTGTGCCAAAATCGTAATTTTTAAAGTTCTTTTTAATTCATATTTAGTGTTGTATCCATCCTAAAACTTCTTTATTTTTGCTTAAATTTTGTGCATCGACATACTGAAACAACGCAATTACAATATATTTGAGTAGTGATTTTGGGAGTAGTGCTGGATAATGAATTAAAGTTTGCAAACCACTTAAAAGGCAATTAACGAAACAGTTGAGAAGAGAAAAATTATCATGAAAAGACTCGCTGGAGCCAAATGGGGTAGCACACAGATTACCCTAAACAAAACCTATAACACGTATGTCAAACCCATAATCAAATATGTAAGTGAGGTTCTGGTTTCTACTACACAGAGGAATATGGACTGCTTGGAGAGAGCCCAGAACAGGGCTCTTCGGATTATCATTGGAGCGGTTAAGACCACCCCGATTGCGGCTATGCAGAGCTGCACTTCAAATCCACCAATTGTAACAGAGATAAAGAAACAGGCTCTGTGAGTACTTTCATTAAAATGAAAGTGTCGCATAAAGCAAATTGGATAGAGGAAAGCAGACCTAGCTCCTTAAAAACCCAAATTTCCCCTATTGAAGTTTGTAATAAATTTATACAAGAACTTGATGCTAATAAACCTTTAGATAGTAACAAGATGTTGGTTAATCCCCTTGAGTATATGGACATTGAAAACAACCTAGAAGTTAATGACTCGGATAAGAAAGACATTCCCGAGGTAATCCTGAGGGCAACCTCACTGTGCATGTTAAATGAACAATAACCTGAATGAACGAGAGTTTACACTGACGGTTCTAGGATACAAGATAATGCTGGAGCAGGCGTATATAGTAACTTGTTCACCCAGTATGCTCCTGTAGGACGATATATGTCAAATTTTGATGCCGAAATTTTTACTATCTCTATGGCACTAGACAATCTCAGATCAAAGATCAATTGTTTTACTAAAGCAGTAATTCTGGTTGGCTCCAAGGCAGTCATGCAGGCAGTCACTACAAACCACTGCACAGAGGCGCCGATCATCTCGAAACTGAAACAAGATCTGAGATCGCTCAAGACTAAAAATAAAACTATCGTTTTTCAATGGATCCCCTCGCATGTGGGTATTGATGGCAACGAACAGGCTGATTCGTTAGCTAAGAGAGGAACCTTGGAGCAGCAGGCTAATAAACCTGTCCCTCTGGAGTCATTTGAAAAACACGTTTGGGAGAAAATTGAGGAAAATCTCAAATCTGATTTGGCAATGAAAGCACAGAATTAATCTTGGGACAATATCCAAAACCATTGGAAAATTTTTTGCAACAGACCCCGTAAGGAGGCTGTGGCTAAATTTAGATTAAAGACTGGACATGACTGCATGGCAGAGCATTTAAATAGGATCGGAATCCTACCTACGAACGTGTGCCAGATATGTAATGCTGGCGTTATGAATGCTGGACATCTTCTTATGTGCCCTGGACTCGATCAAGAGTCTCAAAGACATGGTGGCCTTGGCAAACTGTATTGGGACACAAGGACTTGCATGAACTCTTAGTGACCAAACTCTACCCCTCTTTCTTCCTTGTTTAGAGCTGTTTGTTTGTTTTCTCAGTTTGTAATTTGTTTCCTTCGTTGTTGTTTGTCTGTTTCTGTTTGTTATATTTTGATCTTTTTGTGATGTAATGCCTTGCCTATTCTTGTATGGATTTAATTCCTGAATAAAGCCTTATGTAACAACAATAACAGTATATTTGAATTTAAATGATCATCCAACTTTGATTATTTCTACAACGAAGCCTAATTTTCACTTATGGAGAATGTAAATACCAAAAGATGTAGAATGAGTTGTATAAGAATTGCAGCATTTCTTTAACTCAAAATTACTTAGCTCATGGAGTCTGCAATATAGCTGATATGAATGTGAAATATTCATTCATTTTACACAGAGCAGCAGACAGTCGGACGGTCTAGGTCTTCAACAGAGAAGCAGGCAATTTTTTCGATGAAGTTTTAAGCATAGTTTAATTACTTGTACCTCCATGGTTTTAAGTTTTTAAATAA
The DNA here is from genome assembly GCA_951213105.1 of Amaurobius ferox. Classification (NCBI taxonomy): domain Eukaryota; kingdom Metazoa; phylum Arthropoda; class Arachnida; order Araneae; family Amaurobiidae; genus Amaurobius; species Amaurobius ferox. Next base: position 125,292,359 of record OX578133.1, on the reverse strand, counting down.
AATAAATTATTATAGTATTGGGATGAATGAAATGTTGCTTTTATAGAGAGAGCCAGGTGTGTTATATTTCGATGGCGTCATTTGAATAAATTTCATTTGTTTTCGATGAAGTTTTCAAATATAATAAATTATTGTAGTATTATGATAATTTTAAAAATATTACCGAGGAATGTATCATATTTTAGAGATGTTTAAACCAGGCAATTTATATTTCAATGCCGTGATTTGAATGAAGTTCATTTTTTTTTCGATGAAGTTTTAAATTTTCAACTATAATAAATTAATGTAGTATTGTGATAATTTTAAAAATATTACCAAGGAATGTATGGCATTTTAGAGATGTTTAAATAACATTGTATTGAAATTGGAAAGTGTTTCATAATCAATGCTTTATGCATGATTGATCTTTCTTGTCATATCTGGATTTTAATGCATCATTGCTTTGATCCATTTAATACAGCCTATATTATTGTGTTTGTTGTTAGTCTATTAAATGAATGAGTAATGATTTTCTAATTGCTAATTATTGCAGGCAAATATGATGGATAAGTTGATTTCTAAATTTGTTGATGAACTAAAACAGAGGCCGTCATGGTGTGAAGATCAAGTAGATAATTTCATTTCTGTACCTCCTGAAGAAGATGATGGTATATAACTTTTTTTTTTTTTTTTTTGAAAAATTAATATGTATAATTATAAATATTTACAGTTGATTATATGAATCAATTAATGTAGTATTGTGATAATTAATATAAATATAATATATATTAATATAAATATATATATTGATATATAAAAAAATTTTATTCCCCCTCCCCTTATCCATAGTTTAATTTTCCACAGTTTCATTTACTCATAGTCAATCATGGTATGAAAATATTAAATGGAAATTTCCAGAAACAATAGTTCATAAGTTTTAAATTGTGCAATTGCAGTTTTATAAATCAATAACCATTGCTAACAGGATAACATACATACCAGAAACTGTAAATGCCTGCTTTAAGAACTTTTGGAGTGAAGTTGTGAATGATTTTAAAAGCTTCCCGGGGATCAATGGAAAAATTAAGAGAATCATTCACACAGCAAAACAAGCTGGTAGAGAAGGATTTGCTGATATACTTGATGTAGAAGTGAGAAAACATATTGAGAAATCAGTGGGGAATACTGTGGTGTGGCTAGTATGGCACTGCCAAACCATTAGAATTAAAGGAATAATTAAAATGAAATCTTCTGCATGTGACAAAAAATTGTAACACTTTGCTAGGAAAATTGGAATTAAATGCATGCCTAAAGAAATAAAGAAACAGTTTATCAGCATCCATTCATATTGCTAATTTCAACGGAGAGAGGAACGTGATAGCTTAGGGAGGCAACGGAATTTCCACTGAATCTTGGACCAAATTAGTGCTTTTGTGCATATGGCTTGATGACTGAGAGATTCGTAAGACCAGTGTTTAGTAGTATGCCATGTCTTGCACCTGAATTCTTGCATTACTAGATCTCTAAACAAAATCTCCCAGCAGGTAGTGCTTTTAAGTAAATATTCTTTGCAGCACTGCAATATGTTTTACTCAGTTGTCAGCGGTGAATCCTGGTCTAGAATGTAAGTCATGTAGAAATGTGTATTACTCCCCTATGTTGTCAGATGCACTGCAATACTCAAGGATATCGTTGGTGATAATAGCAATGAGTATAATAATGGTTCTACTGTTGGGTTATTCATTGTAACTAAAGCAAGGATTTTGTGGTAAATAAAATAATAAAATTCGCTGAGCAATTGTGGAAAGTTAAAAAAAATTGCCCATATTCCATGAAATGTTAAAATTAATTTCAACAGTGAATAAACTTCAAATTTTAAACTTTTTCAATGCAATAATTAATTAAAAGTGGGAAAATTTCAAATTATAAAACCTTTAAGTATTCTCATTTTTAGAAAACAGTAAGAAAGGCCAACAAAATAATTTGTTCAAATTTTTGCATCCTGTTAACTATGTACTGTTTTTTAGAGGGAAAACTCCTGGGGTTTTTTCTCGATCTTTTCTCGGCCAAAATCTTCTAGTTTTCACCCCTTTATAAAAAATCCCTAAATGTAATGATTTTTCATAAAAAAAGAACTATAAAAGGGACTTTTGCCATGAGAACATGACTTAAAGCGTATTCATAATTTTATTAAATATATTATTTTGGGGGTCTATAGAAATAAATTGTAAAATGTAACTTGTTTTGTAAAGAAAATTTAGAACATAAAAGTAAATTATAATTTGAAAAATAAAGATGGAAAGGGATGAAATCCCAATTTTTTTCTTCAAATTTTCTGTACAAAAATTTCCCGCTTCATCTCTTTCAAAAATTATGTCATTAAAATACATTTTTCCCTCCTTGTAATGTTGGCAGGTATGTAGAGAGTACAATAAACCAAAAGATAATTTGCACTTCATAAGTTATGAACTTTCAAGAATAAAGTATGATAAATTTGATCAAAATAAAATCAGTCTCAAAACATGAACACAAGAAGGTAAAAAAATGCCACATGCAAAACAGTACAAGGAAATTTGCTAGAAGTTTTCAATTGCAACCTTTGAAATTCTTCAAAAATTTTTTTAAGATTTTTAACATAAAATTAAAATTATTTTCATAAAAATAGGACCCTGCAAAAGCTAAAAAACCCTGTGCAGTTGCAGCGCGCAGGTTGAATTTAATTTTTTAAAGCAAAAATATGCAAAAAATTATAAGAATTTTTACGTTTTGCATTTATTTTTAAGCAGTTATTCCTATTACTACTCGCCGTTTGTCATCAGAAGCATATATGGAAGAAAAATTGAAAAGATTGTCCTTAACAACTTTTAATGAATCAGGTAAGGAAATTTCTTGATATACTGCAAAAAGTATTGTTTATTGATGCAATTGTAAAATTTATACTGCATTATAACATTTATTAGTTATAAAAAAAATCAGAAATATAACTAAAACTAGAAGTTTCCATTTCTTCAAAAAGTTTCTCTGTTGATTCACTGTTTCAAAGGATAGAATTTTTAAATTAAAATTTTTTGTGTATAGTAAAACCATACTAATTCAAATAAATTAGGATCAAATTTTGTTTGAATTAAGCATAGTTGTAGCAAACATAAGCTATGTAGTAAGAGTGACCAATTATAAGTCATGAATCTTATACCAAGGCTTCTGCAATTCAGAAATATAAAATCAAGCGAGTGTGAGAGTTGGATATTAATAACTAAAAGTATTGTTACTAGTAACAATTAATTTTTAAGTAACTAAGATGTGATCATTATATTTTAGTGAATGTAACTGTAATGTAAAAATATCTATTACATGTTAGTTATTTTAGGATTTTTGTTTGTTTTCCTTTTGAGGTGATAAAATTTTTGCAACTACATTTGACAAGTTGAAAAATGTATGTGTACATAGAAAGGCATATTACAGTTCTTACAAAGCAGCATAAAACACAAAAATAAGGGTGTCTACTGGTTTCAAAAGCAAAGAGCCTTCTTCATTAGAACTATACTCCATTCCACTCTAACCTACACAAGGGATAGTAGTCACCCGCTATAAAAACATACCACATATTTTTTAATATAAGTTAATTTGTGTATAGGCTAAGTATGTAACTCAATTGTAAAAACTTCGGCCAAAATCTGAAACCTGGCAATACTAACTGTAACAATATTTTTTCCAGGTTACTAGAATATCGTCATAGACAGGTTTTACTATATAAGCTGAACTAAATAAAAAATCAACCAAAATGTATGAAGTGTGAAACCGGTTTTCATTATTTTTAACACTTTCCAACATAGTTGAAAACTGTTTATGACTTTGGTCATTCTGTCTGACCATTTGAATGATAACTTCTATAAAAGTGACTATCGAAATGGCATTTTGCTATGTTGTTGAAATGGTCTGTGGGATGTTTGGGAATTAAAATGAATAATATCACCAAATTAGTTTCGGATTTAACTTGGGTAGAAATAATGAAATACATTAAACCCTATGGGACTCAATTTTTCAAACATTATTTAAGCACAGTTACATTTCACAAATTGCTTTGAAATTTTTTGGAAATATTCAAATTATCACATAAAATGTGCAAAAAAAATTTCAGCAAAATATGTTGGGTAGTTTTTTAAATAAAACTTTAAATAATAATTACACCCATATTATATGAACCAATAGATGAAGTGATCTTGTGATTGAATGCAAAATAAAATATAACTTCCATTTTTTCCCCACTGTGTATATTGTAGATGTTTAAAGATCATTTAAATTTATCATAAAACCGCTTTATATTTGCATATTATCTGTGTATCTAAATTCTGTGCTAACGCAATTACAATATTTTTTATTTTAAATGGTTACTAAACTTTCTTTATTCCTACAATGAAGGCTAATTTTAATGCTAAACCATAGCATACAGAATGTAAACAAATCAAGTGATTGTAAGATGAGTTGTATAAAAATTGCTTTCACACAAAATTATTTAGCTCTGGAGTCTGGAATATAAGTGATATGAATGAAATATTCATTGATTTACATAGATAGGAAGACAATTTATAAAATTAAATGGTTTGTCATAATTACAACAATATAAGTCATAATTACAACTAATTTAACATGAAACAAACAAAGAATGTAGTTTCTATAATAATGAAATAATAATTGTGATGTAATACTAACTGCAAAAGTATCACAAATTATACTTTTGATGGCATCATTTGAATAAAGTTTATTTTGCATAACTAGCATTGTCTTTTTCAATGAAGTTTTAAGTTTTCAAGTAAAATAAATTACTGTAGTACTGTGATAATTTAAAAAATGTCAGCACTGAATACATCACCTTTTAGAGATGTTTAAATAAAATTGCATTTCAGTTGGAAAGTGTTTTATAATCAATGCTTTATACATAATTGATCTTTCTTGTTCTAAATTTTATTTGTTTAATTCACTTAATTAATGTCTTCTATATTGGATCCTCCTTGACAGTGCTAAGCAGACAGCCCAGTCAGACAAAATGGGCCCAAATGGAAGAACCACAGGGGTATATACATCCAAGGTGGTGGACAGGGTGTAAAAAAATCATGATTTAAAAAAAAAAAAAAAAATCTGATTTTTTTTTATTTAAATCAGATTTTTTTGATTAAAATCTGATTTTTTTTTAAACAAATTAAATCAGATTTTTTAAATAAGTTTAACTACTCTATATATAGGGCTGGTAAATACCCAATTGATAGTATAAATCTGTAAATAAAATATATTTTTTTTTGGCATGCAAATAACTATTCTAAAGTATTTTGTCCCAAGTGGGACATGGGACAATAGGTTCCCTCCGGGAACATGGCAAAATTGGCAGACTGTATAATGACTTACTTTACAAATTTTAAAACAAAGATTTTAGAAATAAAGCTGTGCAGAAATGCTAATCACACACAATAAAAATAATATTTATTTATTTAAAGATTTGAACATAACTGTAAGTTTGGCATCCTTTTCCACCCCTAATTGATTTCTCAATTTATTGTGTAGTAAACCAAAGGTTGAAAACATTCTTTCAACCCCTGCAGATGTGGCCTTTGCAGTCATAAGTTGCTCCATCTTAAATAATAAAAGGCAATATCTGTCTGTCTGTGTGTGTGTCTTATACACTATAGGTTCAGCGACCGTACGTCGGAGAGCTACGAAATTTGGCAATCGGAGATCCGGGGAGGGGGGGGGGGGGGAAGGGGAGATGTGAAAACCGATTTTTAAAATTTGAATTATTTTTTTAGTTATTTAATGTTTTATGCGATTTCGGCTGTTTTTTTCCATTTTTCCTCCACGATCCAGACGTCGTAGAAAGAAACAAATCCCACTACTGGAAAGAGCAGACAATTGCAAGTAAAAATATATCAATTTCAAATCTCAGAGACAAATTCTAATATTTTTTAAAGATTTTAAAACAAGTCACTTTCGGTTCAAAAAAATGAACTTTCGTTTTTAAATCCTCACATCCGGAAAAGTTCCATTGATTTCGACTAATAATTTACATTTTTAGAAAGCTCAAAGATCAGGGATTCTTACAAGCCCAATCTGGTCAAGAAATAATTAAAATTGGCGCAGGATCGGAATTTTAAAGAAGTCATGATTTTTAAATTTCTTGGCGGGCCAAAGAAGTTCCCATTTCCGAGGTCTGTTTCCCCCAAGCGCCCGTTTCAATGGCGACGGTTTTTGTCTGGGTGGAGGGGGCATCACAGTTCTGAATATGCATAGCGATGAATGGGACAATTAAAAACCGAATTAGTGTTTGCTTTCCGTTTCCATGGAGATCGCGCTTCCGGTTTTAAATGAATTAAGAGCTTAGCATATGTATTGTAGAAATTATTATATTTATATTTTAAATGATGGAACGATATGGATTTTTTAAATGGATATTTTAATTTTAGGGATATTTTAAATGATGGAACGAGGATGATGGAATTAAGAGCTTAGCATATGGTCATTATAAAATTTAAATTAGCATGCGGGAATTTAACTCGGTAGGCCCAGGTTCAATTCCCGCCACTGCCAAAATTGCCGCTGTGTTCAGGCGGAGTATGATTACGTTAAACATGTGGGTCCGTAAGCCCTTCCAAGAGGTTGATGGTAAGGGAAAGAGGGTACGGCCCCTGTGGATACCTCCCCTACTGGGTTCCAGTTTAAATTGGGTGAATAAAAAGAAAGTTATGGAGATTGTTGCGGAGGGCGCAGTAGCCCAGTGATTAGCTCACGGGAATTGCACTCGGTAGGCCCGTGTTCATGCGGAGTACGATGACGTTAAACATGTGGGTCCGTAAGTCCTTCCGAGAGGTTGGTGGTAGGGGAAGGAGGGTACGGTCCCTGTGGATGCCTCCCCTACTGGGTTCCAGTCTAAATTGGGTGGCACTTCCTGGCCGCCCAAATAGTTACCTTACACCTTTCTGGTAGGTCACTCCAGCAAGTTTGCCATGGTCAGAATTTTCAAGGGTAGCGAACAGGCTGGTCACCAAAGGCAGCTAGTTACTAATAATTCTTTTGACGAAATACAATCTTTTAAAACTGACAAAGACTTCCACCACTGGAGAGCGTTGACTTCTACTATCTTATCTTCAATAAGGGCCCATTAAATGGCTGTGCACGAACAATAAACTTCAGAAGAATAGCCATCAAAGATGTGTCTTTGTATTTTTCTTTGACGAATTCAATTGCTTAATTTTTTTCTTCTGTATATAAGTTTTCTGGCTTAAATGTTGGGGACAATAGATATGCCAAGAAATGTACTGGTGTCAAAGCTTGGCCATATCTGTTTTTTAAGGATTTATTCACAATCAATGTCTTGGGTGCGGTAGCCCATTGGTTAGCGCGCTGGAGTTGCACTCGGTAGGCCCGGGTTCGATTCCAGCCACTGCCAAAACTGCCGCCGTGTTCATGCGGAGTACGATCACGTTAAACATGTGGGTCCGAAAGTCCTTCCGAGAGGTTGGTGGTAGGGGAAGGAGGGTACGGTCCCTGTGGATACCTCCCCCACTGGGTTCCGGTCTAAATTGGGTGGCACTTCCCGACCGTCCAAACAGTTACCTTACACCTTTCTGGTAGGTCGGACGGTCTGGGTTTCAACAACAACAATCAATGTCTTGTAATTAACAAGCACTTTATTTTCTTTCACGTCTGTTTCCAGCTTTTTCCATATATTAACGGCTTCAGCAATACTGCAGCAATCTCTGTATTCAATCTAAAGCAATCGTAATTGGTTTCAAACTAAGCAATAAGTCATCTACATTTCTTTTAATGCCCATATTCATAAGCTTTGATCTTATACCTTCATCAAACGCATCTTTATTTACATTTACACAAATGGAAAAATGAGTTTTTAGTCTTGCAACCAGATCTTGCATTTCTTTTCCACATTTTTTGCAAATAGCTCTGCTTCCTTTTTACCTACTTCAAATTTATCATTAAAACAAAAGCAAATTGGATCCTTTTTCCTTCCAGAAGACATTTTTTATTAGTTTAAACTATGGCCTTTCTTAAGTCATAAGTAAATAATAATCACTTTATAACAAAAGTCTAACACTTATGCTCAACAGATTGCACGTGACAGAAAGGAATTGAAACTGGGAATGTCCACTCTAGGTATAGGTAGGAAACAGGAAAAAACAGGTTTTTAGATAAAGAATGACAAACTCTTATCTCTTAAGGTCGGCAGGGTAGCCCCTATTACATGACAGCAATTTGGGACAATAAACCATTTGCAAAAGAGCTTTGGGACGTTTTACGTCACTCCATTCTGCACAGAATAAAAGTGACGTCACTCCAAGCAGCAAATGGGGAAGCTTTGGAGTTCTCTTACTGTAAAAAGTACTCTTAGCATCCCAAAGGTTCCGTTTAGATTGAATAAGTTCAATAAGATCAGCTTCCATTTCTGCATTCCAAAACAGTATATCGGCCATCTTGGTTGCCATTAAAGTAAGAAATAAAATCACTCGAAAGCATGTGACGTTTCGGATTTATGCATTTCTGATTGGTCGATTTTCGCACAGCCATTCCCTCAGCAACAACATTTTTAGGTTAAACTTAAAATGTTGTGGCTAAATTTGCTGTCTGATCTGTTTTGCGAAAGGTTTGTTGTCCTAAATTACTGTCGTGTAATAGGGGCTTAAGGAACAAAGAAAGGGTCAGGAGAGAGACTTTGAATAGATAAAAATGGTCAAGTGAGGATAAACCCTAGGGACAAAAATAAAGAAGAAAGGTTGTAGTAACTAAGAAAAAGGCAGCACTAGTCAGATTTACATTTCTAAGAGGATTTCTAGGGTTTAATTTAAAAAAAGAATTAAATCAAAGATTTTTTAAAAAAAATCAGTTGATTTAAATCATGAATAAAATCACTGATTTAAATCATTGACACCCTGGGTGGATTAGAAATAGAATGTGTAGTAGCATATGTATGCAGAACCCCAGCTAGAAGGGGCTGAACCCCCTTAAAACAATTTCAGCCCCCCTTCCTAAATAAATATGCAATTGCAATTATGATAGTTCGATTTCCATTGACCTGACTGGTCCCCTTTTTATAAAATATATTTGTATAAAAGAGCTACAGCCAAGTCTTGCCTATTAAAACCTTACTGAACTGATTGAGCCAGTTTTTGCAACTCATAATTCATTTTTACAGCATATATAGAAAATGTAATATGGATTGAAAATGTTTATTTATAATTTCAAAACGTTTTTACAGTTCATTTAAGTCAATGTAATTATGCATTCTTTTACTTATGGAAATCTTTGTGCAGAATTTTTTTTTATTTCAAAATGTTTGCATTCTTAAATTATCAATTCCAATAACTGTGAAGCATTGAAGAGATTTAAAAATATTATATAAACATATTTTTGATATTAATTCTACTCTAAATGTATCTATCCTATGTAAAATAATAAATTTATGAATAATTAAAATTTGTTTTGTCATTTATAGGAAAGCCTGTTCTTACATCTAGGTCTTGGTCATTCAGAAAGTAATCTTTGTAAATCCACGACGTATACTAATATACATTTCCATATTTTGTATGATTCTGTAAAAGTATTTCATAACATTTTAATTTCAAGTGTAATTGTTTTTACATAATGAAATTCTTGTATCTTATTTTGTATATTTATAAAAAAAAAATTAAATCTTCTGAAATGTGGCATGTAAGATTTTATTTATTTGACAAGGTATTATGTGTTTTAGAACTATTTGTTATTTATTTTGTATAAAGTTATATTATAACAGAACATGTTAAAATTGTTACATGTGTATAACATACAACAAATAATAGCTTACTTTGTGTTACTTGTAAAATAGAAATTGAGAATTGCTTTATCTTTAAATATCCCATTTCTGTTCTATAAAAAATATAAATGAACATGAATTTGTAATTTATTCTCATGAAAATCACTTCTCTTTTTATAGTTCCAGTCAAGAGTTTCTAGTGGAAAATAATCACAAGTTAAGAGATCTGTTACCAGTAGACCATTGTTATCAAAATATGTACAAAAATAAATAAAGCTGTGCTATGATAGTTATATTCCTATTTATGAGTTACTATAATTTCTGTAAGAAATGTGATTGGTTTTATAAGTTAATTCTCACCATATGCTGTCATTGCAATATATGTGTTGAAATTTTTTAGTTTTCGCTATTGCTGTGGAAATGACAATGACAATGATTTTTATGGCATGGGCATAGATAGGATTGCTGATATTTACATAATGCACCAATAGTTTTTAAAATTGTTTAGTGAGTTTGACTCGGACTATATATATTAGACTTGTTTGGAATTGGACGTCAAAGGGTTCCGATGAAGTTTTTGTTTTGGAAATTACATTTTATTATTATATATCTAATTTTTTTTTCATTTTTAAGTGTTTTTGATTTATTGAAAATATTTTTCTCTTATATGATATAGACTTATATGCAATATATGGGATAGACTTATATGCAAGTTTTGGATTTTTTCTGATTTTCTTCTCTGAAAGTAAGGGGGTCAATTTATACATGAGTATATACAGTACATATAAATTCTATGGTACATATTTCGCACTGTAAAAGTAAGCATGCCATTCCACCCCATTTAATCCCTTATAATTTCATGAAAAATTACATTGATGTGATTTACATTTATACAGATTATAACGTATATTCAATACATGTAATTAATATTTTTATTTCCTATCCATAATGGAAAATCTTTTTATGAATAATTAAAATGTATTTAATTGCAACTGGTAGAAAGAAGTGCTGCCACTGGCCTGCGTCTTACAGGGAAGAAGTTCTGTTACGGGACTGGGGAGTTTTCTTCCTAAGCCTAATTCGTTAAAAAAATTTATAGAAAATCGAGATTTATATGTATTGACTTGATTTTTGTATATATTAAGTAATAGATACTCAAGATTTATTACACAAAAAATCCATTTTAAGAATATACAATAGAATTATTGTTTTATATTTTTTTGATTAATAGGCTAAATTCAAATTTTATTTTTGCACAAAAAAGATGCAAAATTGCACAATACACGTACACAGTGTTTAAGAATAACAATACACACCTTACTTATAATATTTATGCAATATCATCAAAGATTTTGCTGTCTATGAAAAATCTCAAAACAGGGATCAACACAAAGTCCTACATCACACACTTTACAATCAAAATAGGAAGTTTTCCTGCATTTTTCTTTTGACACTTTTTGAACAGATTATACATCTTCTCTTAGATATTCTACCACTTTTATCAGTGTAAAGTTTTGAAAAATGTCAACCAATCATACCTATTTTGACTACATATGAGATGACAAAATTTGGTGTAATACACAGGTTCTAAATTCCAGACCTGATATTTCTCACCCTTAATTTTCATAGATAACTCATTTGCATTTAAAATAGCCATGTCTGAAAATGCCAAAAAACAACCTTCTGTACTATTGTACAGTTTTTCGGAAGGCAGGGTAATGGTGCATGACAGAATCTTCTATATCATTACCCCTCCCATGTTTTCATTATATTGCAGCACACATTTCGATAATATTATTGAATTAATACATATCAATAATAATTAATAAACATATCAATAATATTATTGCTAAGAAACATTTAAAAAATGTAACTCCCTTTCACTATACACTGGATAATAAGAATTCAAATTATGTTTAACACATGTGAACCCAACTTCAAAAATGCAGATAAGAACATCAAGAACTCTCCTCCCTATTAGATGATTCCACACAAGTGCCACGGCTGAGAAAATAAAGTAATAAATGAGAGAGAAAGATCCTTTAAAAACCGCATGCACTTTTAAAGAGCAACCGTACAGATTTGTTTATATCAACGTTTCTCCCATACTCATGCACTCACTGAAATAAACCAAAACCAATGCCACTTTTTTGAAGGTAGCATGAGATCGTCAAGATTTTTACGGCAAAGTAACACCATCTAGTACCATTTAAAAATTAAAATAAAACTCTTCAACTCAACTCTTTGTAACGAATACGTCATGCTGGTTCAAATAGGCACATTTTCCACACGTGGCAGGGGGAAAGACACAGTAGTCTTATAATTCTAGTTTTGATGGAAATGACCAGTTCCAGAACTTTTGACTCGAAAACAAAGGCTTTAGGGCTACAGAAAAAAATGTTGGAATTTGATTTCATTGTATGTATGCAATTTATGAAAAATATCATGTACAAGCAAAAGAATTTAACCGAAAGTTTAGAAGCAGAAAATTTAAACTTAATTGATGCTAGAATTTTAATCAAAAGTTTCATTACATCTATGGAAGATATAAATAGGGATAAAAAATGCAATGATTGACAGTTCAGTTTCAGTTGCAAAAAAGTTAGATGTCAATGCAGAGCAGTTCTTTAACAAACATCACCATACAAGTATCAAGCCTAAAAAGATAGATACTAATAGAGACAGAATTTACGTTGCATTTCTTTTATTGGCAAGAATTTTCAGCTGTTTTAGAAACAGCATTAACAAAGAAAAATTTAAAGAAATGTTTCAATGGAATAAGCTCATTATATAATTTATTTGGTCCACTAATGTCAAGAGAAATATGCAGCATTGCATACATTGAAGAGGCATCTCAGATATTATCTCCAGGTTGCAGAGACAGCATCACAGATTTACAAGCCCTACAAGCTGAGTTGGAAATTCTTGTGGATCACTGTAAAGATATAGATTTCTTAACGTCAATAATGGATAAGGTCGAAGGATTCAAACACATATTTCCTTTAGCAAATATTTTTTGCAGATTTTCACTTACGGCTCCAGTAACGGTGACCTCAAGTGAAAGACTTTTCAGTAAACTAAAACTAATAAAAACGTATTTGCGTTCCAAAATGTCTAATGGCAAATTAGACGCTATGCTGTTACTCAATAGTAAAAAATATTTTGTTGACAGCATTGAACTCACTTCCGTTGTAAAGAGGTGGGTAACACTGAAATGTCAAAGAATTTACGTGAAATAAAGTAAATTTAGAATATTTAACATTTGTAATCTTTTAGAGGGTGCTTTCCAAATGTTAAACTAGTAGCTAGTACTATACAGGGTAGCCAGTGCTATCGGTGCCCCATGGCTATTTCCTCAACCGTTAGTCACAGAGATATACTTCCAATTGCAAAAATGTTTTAAATTTTAAAATCTATTATCTTAGAAACAGTTTAAATCAATAAATACATTTCTGAAAGAAATACGAAATATACATTTTTATACGGTCCCCTGGTCCTACCAATTATATTTAGGAAAATCATAATAGGTTTATAAATCATAATAATCTAAGATAATAGGTTTTAAAATTTAAAACATTTTTGCAATTGGAAGTGTATCTCTGTGACTAACAGTTGAGGAAATAGCCATTGGGCACCAATAGCACTGGGCACCCTGTATAATAATGCAAGATATACAGATGCTGATTTCTCTACTTAAAAACAATTGATTTTCTCCAAACTTACGATAATAAAGCTTATTAAGGGTTATGATATGGCTACAACATTAACTCATTTAGAACCCCCAATTCTCCGATCATGTACTTAAGAGCCCATCCCAGAAGGATTTGACACCCTCCCCCATTTGGAGTCTTGTGGGGCACTTGGTATTGCATTTTATACACGAGGTCAAAACTTCTCATTAACCGTATCAACTGTTCCTCATTTCTTGTGGTTTTCGAGAAAAATGCATTGAAAATTTGACATTTTGACGAATTATAGTGATGAAACTGTACCTTTAGGGGTAATTTTTTCTCTGTTCAGCATAAAATTGTAACCAGAAATCCGGCGGGGATTTAGGATGGTGGCCCATGGTGTCTTCCTTTTGTATTAAAAAATAACATTAGCTCTAAGGGGAAGTTAAATGTTGGGGGTCTTCCTTTTAAAAAATCTGTTGGCAGTCACTGCCAGAAACGAATGAGCCAAAATTTGGGAGGGGGAACAAACACTGTGCCTATCTGCTCATGTCCTTAATTATAACGAATTTGAGGATCTAATGAATTTTTCCTATTTTTTATGTATTAGTTTATTATAATTAGTTTAATACTAATTATTAGCAAAATGAGTCGGAAAATTAAAGACTTGTGGCCACAAAACTATTAAGGAGCAATAAGCATATCACAAGAACAATGTTATGGGTTGGAAGACAACCATAGATTTCTTCTAATATGAAGAAATCTGATCATTTAATCTCTGATGAAAGTGCTTAGCTAATAAGTAGGGAAAATCGAACATTTGTAATATGAAAAAGTATTTAGGGATACAGAAGATGATTTTCATTATCATTTTTTAAATTTGTTTTATAAATGGATGCATCCTATTTATCATTGCTTTTAACAAAGCAGATTTATTGGTGTAAGAAAAATGTTATGTCAAGAATTAAATTTCAAACAGCAGTTTACCAAAGCACATTTACAAATTAGTTTTTGAGCCAAAAAGTACTCTTTTGTAACATTTTAAACCCCATTTGCTAAATTACTACAAAGCAAGGTAAAAGAATAATCACATTGTGCTTTAGAATTTTGACTAATCCAGTTTGATTGGACTAAAAGATAGAACTAAAAAGATAAAATTTGGTCACACAACTGCTTTTATATATAATTTTTTTATGGGAGGTTAAATAGGATATGCTCTAGTATAGAGAGGGATGAGTAATTGATGATGTTGTGTACTTGACTGAACTATGAAGTTCATAAAAGGATAGTGTTCTTAATAACTATTCTGCCATGACAGATTTTTCAAAATAAAGAAAAAAAGAAAATAACTTAAACTAGATACTTGTATGAAGTTAGAGAAATTTCAATTTGTTTAAAAATATTTTTCATAGAATTGAAAAAAATATTTGTGCAATTCAACATTTTCTTACACAGTATGCTGAAATTTGTTGATTTGTAAACATAGTGTTTGTTGCAGAAATAGTGCAATAATTATTGACTCACTGACAAACAATGCATGTCAGTAAGGGCAGTGCAGCATACTTAATTTTTATATGATCACGTTCAATAACAAACTCAATTTGTAAAACATTCATTTACAATATATAACTAAATTATAACATAATTGATAAAATTTTAAAGGAATTATCACTGGACAATAAACATCAATAAAAGGTGCACAGCATATGTAATTTTGTTTGACCACGTTCAATAACAAACTCAGCTTGTCTCACAACATTTATCTTCACCACATATCCAAATTGTTATAAAAGAAAAAAGTTAGGTTTTACAGAAGTTATCAAGCAAATTAGATTATCAAATAGGGTGTAGCACATTGGATTTTTATCAGATTATGTTTAGCAGTTAATTCAGTCTGTAAAATATTAATTACACATACACAAATTTCCAAAAAATCATTGAAGTTTTAGAGAAGTTATGCTCAATGTGCACAAGATAAAAATGATGTAGTATGTGAAATAATTATTCAACCACTTTCATTTACAAACTTGTCCCTAAGACATTAATTTGTACCATATATCTAAATTGCAAAAAATTTAGTTAAGATTCAGCGGAGTTATCATGGAACAATATATATCAGCAATGGGGGGTGGGGGGTGCAGTATGCATAATTTTGGTCCTTTTATGTTCAGCAATGAACTGGACCTATAAAACATTTCTCTTAACCACATAACCAAATTGTAAAAAAAAAATTTCCCATTTCATCTTTTTGACTTTGGGTTTGTTGGTTCTCTTGCACTGACGAAGTAGATCCAGCATATCCTTGAACAGCTATATGCTGCATTATTGTCTTATTTGTGCTTAAATATATTGTTCAAGTTTTGCTTATCCTTTGAACAAAGTGATTTTACTTATTAGAAGAACATAATTTAAAATTGATATTTTACTTTATTTATATGCCAAATGAAACTCAAAAGCATTTAGATTATAGACACCCAAAACATTATTTTTAATAAAATTAACTGGAGTGTGGCTCAACTCGATTTTTTCATGCCAGAATCCATTTTTAAGCAGCTTGTGATTTTTTTTTCCAATTTTGCAACTGTACTAGGTAATATGCTATAATTGCAATCATTTGGAACAATGATTTTTCCTGATACAGTTGGACTGACAGACAAACACTACCGAAATATCATTACAATACCATTTCCTAATAAAACCCAATTAATTTCATTGATTTAGCATCATGTTTAACAAATTGGCAATATTTCTATATTGATCTGGCAATATTTTTATCAATTTAGCAATATTAAAAAAAACATGCTACATTGGTGATATCCGTCAAATTTGTCGCCAAGTGTTATGGATGGAGAAATGGGTTATTAAGATATTAAATTAATAATTCCCACAAAGCAAAAGAGATTATCAAGGAAATTGAACTTAATTTTGCAAAATATTGAATTTTCACCAATTAGCCATCATTTTATCAATTTGGAGACATTTTTGCTTATTTGACAATGTTTTGACCCATTTGACAACATTTTAAAACGTCATCAAATTTGTCGCCAAGTGGGACGGTTGCACTGACAGACCAAACACTATCAAAACATCATTACAGTACTGTCTCCTAACAAAACACATTCAATTTAAATGATTTAGCATTATTTTTATCGATTTGGCAACATTTTCATCAATTTTGCAATATGTAGAAAAACTCGCCAAGTTGACAATATCCTGCCAAATTTTACGCCAAGCATTAGAGATGAAGAAATGAGTTTTTCTTATAATAAATTTTAATAGCTTGTGATCATTTTTTTTTTTTCAAATTTTGCAAGAAAAAAATTTGAAAAGCCTGTATTGTTGGTCCAAATGATCACAATTATATAACATATTACTCTTCACTTTAATGGGCTTGAAAAAATCTTTCAATTAATACCATACTTGACAATGCCCCCCACCCCCCGGGGGTAATTCCTTTCAAGGGGGCTAATGAAATCATGAACACAAAAATTGTATCGTGTCTATTTTTCACGAAAGAAGCAATAAAGTTTCGTGATCATTGAACCATAAATAACTCCTTTTATGCATGATTATGTCAAATTTTGTCCTATGCTGCCATGTTAAAAAAATATAAAATTTCGAAGTTTTTGCTTGAATTTAAAAAAATTCTCTCTAATTCTAGATTTTTCAATAACAAAGCTGAATATAAAGTTTTGTCAAAATCCATTAATATTTGCGACAGCTACCGTGTACACAAGAAATCGACCACAGACATACATAAAGACCGACAGATTGTCATGACTCCAAAAATAGTCAAAATGTGTTCAGAAGGTCCTAAAACATATATTGGCATCAAAATCTCGAATTTAAAAATTTTCGTGAAAATAATACTTTATATTATATTAAATAATATGAGAAAGTAAAAATAATAAGTTATAGTGTTTAAATTTTCATTTATGAATGTCTGTTTTGGAAAATATAAGTTTAGAAATTTTACCTAAGCTAAAAAAAAGCAGTGCAATTGCAATTTGCAATGATAATTAATAGTTTCTGTTTCCAAACAAATGTAAAATAAAAATTCCTTTTAATAAATTTATAAATAATGAAAACTTATTTTTAATTTTTAATACATACTTTTAGAAGAAAAAATAGATTTTAATGATGTTACTTTTTAACATGGGTGAAGTTGAAATTTAAAATAAGTAATTTTTTCCTAACTGCAACTATCAAAGTATAATGCACTTTTTTGTGCAGAAATAAATATTGCACAAAAAAATATGACATTTAAAAAAGTATTTATTAATTTATTATTACTATTTCATTTATTGTTTAATGCATTATTAATTAAAAATATTTTTTTGAATAAATTTTTAATATAATAAAAACAAATTTACTACTTCGAAATCGGAATTTCTTAAAACTGGAGAAAAATGTTTTCAGATTTATAGCACAGTAAGGGAATGTTAATTGTTAACTATAAGAATAATAACATAACTAAAAGAGTTAACTTTTATATTATTTTGGTAAATTATATGAAACACGTCTTCAATAATTAACCAAAACTTAAAAATAAGCTAGATTAGTCAATCTAATATGTTAATATTTATGGAGATAAATGGAAAAAGATACTTGTGGACTCTCAGAACTACATGGGAATACAAACTGAATTGTACAAGTACATTGTTTATTTGAAAATAAATTAAAAAATTACCCTTCAAATCAACTAGAATATAAAAAGCTAATTTGGTCAATCTAATATGCAATATTTAGAAGAGAAAATGGATGGGAAAATATACTAGTGAAACCTAAGCAGTGTACTAGAATACAAATTGAATCGCGCAATTGATATGAAAAAGATTAAACAATTAACCTCAATAATTAACTAAAATATGAAAATAAAATAGTTGTTAATCCAATATGCAATATTTAGAAGATAGAGATAGATGGAAAAAATATATTCATGGAACACATTGCACAATACACACAAATCACACTATATATGAAAAAAAATTAACTTTTATAATAGACCAAATTATGAAAATAAGCTATTTCAGTCAATCTAATATACAATATTTAGAGGATGGAGATGGATGGAAAAAAATACATATGGACTCTCAGAACTATATGGGAAAACAAACTGAAATGCCCAATCAGACTGTATGAAAATAATTAAAAAATTAACCAGAATATGAAAATAAGCTAGTATAATCATTCTAATATGCAATATTTAGAGGATGGAGATGGATGGGGGAAATATACCTGTTAAATCTTGGGACTACATAACAATACACACTGAATTATGTAATCACAATATTTATATGAAAATACTTAAAAAATTAATTTAAGTATGCTAGTTTAATTAATCTAATGTACAATATTTAGAGGATGTTAATGGATAGAAAAATATACTAGTGGATTCTTATGAATAAGTTAAAAAACTAACCTTTGTAATAAATCAGAATATGAAAACAAACTAGTTTAGTCAATCTAATATACAATAATTAAAGGATGGAGATTGATGAGAAAAGGATATTTATGTACTCTTAGCAATACACAATACAAATTGAATAGTGCAATTACACTATTTATGTGGAAAATAATTTAGTTTAGTAAACATTTTTTCATTTTCATTTGCTCTATAAAAATAAAATAGTTCTATTCCTCTGATTAAAAGATGAAAATGGACATTTTTGAACTCTCAGCAATATCCAGAAATATGAACTGAACTGTATTAAAATACAGAAGTAAACTCTACATTGATTCAATACTATCAAAATCATTTTTGGTTTGCATTCAGTATGCAGTTACTTCTATATTTTTATTATTTCCCAATTTGATCATTTCAGCTAATGTTATTAACAAGTTGCAAATTCCCTGATTTATCTAGAATTTTGAATAAATGGATTTTTTCTGCATTTTAGTGCCCATTTAAATTCTCAGTTTCCAGCGTGTTGCATACAATCCCTGATGGGAGGAGAAGGCCTTACAATTATTTTTCTAGAATTGGTTCAGTATTACTAATTGGTTACACTGTATGTGCATATACTAAAATTTTAGTAAGTACACATACCAAAATTTTGTTACATCATAATTACACTTTTAGCTAAGAAATAAAGTCAATAACATTTTTTCACGATCAGGCAGTACAAGATTAAATAGCTCTTTACGTTTTTCATTTAGACCACTAAAATTTTGAATATTTTATATCTCTACCTGAGAAAGATTTGCAAACAATTTCAAGAAAATCTGAGTTTGCTGAAAAACCAACTTTTTAATTTTTAGTTGATTTTATATAGTATGACTCTTCAATATTAAACACAAAATAGCCTTGATCAGATAAAAAGATAACAGGCATATTGAAATAAGATTTGCACATAATTAAATAGGATATTGCACAAAGCACCAACACTTTGCCAAGTATTATAGAAGCTCTTTAATATCAAAGTTGATTACAAGTATAAATGTGCACATGAAAACATTTTTAAAAATATATTGAGTATATATTTTTAACTAACAATTTTCTCAATTTATACTTATTTACATAGTAAAAATTTATAAATATATTAAAGTATAAAAATTTTCACACAAAAACTACTGACCCTTCTTGAAATATATCACAATTTGAAAGCCTTTTACCATAAAAATAGTCTGTGTACAGATGTAAATATTTGTTACATTTTATTTAAAACTAACTTAACTAAGTACTCCAAATATTACTGTATATAATTATTGGAAGGCACAATTTTAAATAGAAGCAAACAACATGTTGACATGGAACTAGTACTTGAAAGAGTTGCTGTTAACTGTCATTTTTTAAAAATTTACATCCATATTTAGCAGATTACTGCCAGAGAAATAGGTAGGAGAAACGATGGATTAACAAAACAATTGCATGTGAGATTTAAGCTTCACATAATTACAGTGGTGTAGACAAAATATATAATAGAGAAAAACTTTGCTTACTTAACTAAAAGAAGAATTTTATCAGATGAGTTTAAGTTATTAATGAGCTGATTTAGCAAAGTTTTATGAAAAATTAGAACTGCAATTAGGTGTTAAATCACTTGAGACACACATTAAACATTAATTGAATTATACTTATCAGAAGATATTCTTTTTGGGTTTGTTAGTTAGTTTTGAAATTCTGATAATTTTATTTACTTTAATGTAATGTAGTTGTTTTGAACCTACAGTTTCAGTGGATTCTGGACTACTAAAATTATTCAAATGTTCAATGGCTCCCTTCATACTTGGAATTCATCTGTTGAAATGAAATAATATCTCCAGTCATTATCTTGAAAAAACCATGACTTCTCCAAATGATTCACTATTATCATTGATAAAATAATTGTGTAGAGGCATTGCTACAGTGAATAATAGCACCTGAGGTCAAGACATAAAATTGGCATGCCTCCCCCCATTCATAAGCACACAGAAAGTCGAATTTAAAACAAATTTAATAAAAGGAAATTTGTAGAATTTGTGAGATTCATATATATAATTTTTCTCACCAGTCGCAACAATTTAGCTTCTCATGTGCATGCTAAAAGAAAATTAAAAAAATAAAAGTAAAACAAGAGAAATTTTTTAGGATTCCTCTCCCTTAAAAATAAATCCTATTAAGCTTTTTGTGTTCCTCTGTACTACCCTCTATGTTTTTAAATATCAATTGTCCATCCAACAACCTAAAAATGTGATATGAAGGCAGTCTGATAACAACCAGCATGTAAAAATTTTAAATTTCAGCGACAGAGGGAGATAAAAAGTTTGCGAATAATAAAATACATTTATGGAGAAAAGTAAAAATACATTTAAGCAAATGGAATAGGTGTATAAAGACCTACAAAAAGAATCAAAATTTTTTATTTTTAAAATTCATTGGAGGGAAAGGTAAAAACATCACATTTTTAGTTTTCTTAGTTTCGATTCTGAACAACAACAAAAGAAATCTGAAATAATTTATAGAGCTACATCATCTCAACCTAAATACAGGGAAAATAACAAGAACACTTTAGTTTGATTAAATTAAGGGCAGACAATTAAATGTCTGTGAGTGAAATAAAATATTTGAGTTGTGTATAAAAAAATCGGGAACATCAAGTTAAAGAGAAAAATGCCAATTTTAATGTCTCTGAAGGCTTAAAAAAATCAAATTTTATTTTTTATTCTTGTTTTTGGAAGAAGTAATGAATGAAAAATTTTAGAGACACATTATTCCAACCCAAATATGGGAAAAATAACATGAACACTTGAAGTTGATAAAAAAAGAAGGGAAGGGTGATAAAATAGAAGAATGCAAAAATTAAAAACAATTCTAAAAATATTCAAGTAGGGTATCAAAAATTGGGTGCATCAAAACTATAACAAAATATCAAAATTTTTAATTTTGCAGTCACTTGATGGGTGGTAAAAAAAATTATATTTTTTTGGTTGTGAAAAAGTAACGAGTGAAAAAATCTGAATTAATTTTCGAAGATATATCACCCCAACCTGAATACAGGAAAAAACACAGACACTTCAGATTGATAAGATGTTGGGGTCAGATGCTCCCTTCTGGCCCCAACTCACTACACCTCTGTAATTATATAATAAAGTGGAAAGTAATATCAAGTTAATGTTTCATACATTTGAAACTATATTAGATTAGAATTATATACACTTAACACAAATGTAAATAATTCCTGTAAATAATTTCCTTTAATTCCTTTCCTATAAATAATTACAAATTTATCATGTAAAAGCAATTACGCAAGACATAACATCAGCACAACAGTGGAAATAGTTTTGAAGAGAAAAATTATGAAATGATGATTGCTATTAAAATCACTTAAGATTATCAAATAGGGAATATACAAATTTAAATCAAGATACTCAATTTCTGGAAATACTATATGTCCAAATTAATCCAACACAACAAAGTCTGCTTTTATAAGATTATTAATCTGAATGTTTAATAGATAACACCTTGCTTTTTGGTTGAATCTAGCTTACCACATAAAGGTTTTACAACAGTAAGTTGAGTGATTGCTTTATGCACGTTTGGATAGTGGCTTTAAAAAATTGTATGAAGAGAACAGTAGCACATTTATGGGATATAAACATAAAAAACCAGATAAGGTTGTGTAGCATATTTGTAAGGAATATACTATAATCAAAAAGGTTATCATTGGTACCTGGTTTGAATATGCTGTATGTATATGTATATACAAAATAAAAGTCAGAGGTTAAAAAATATAAAATTATTTTGTTGATAAAATGTAACCTTGCAGCATAAAAAAATAATGAAAGCAGATAGTGAACTCTTCCAGAAGTGAATGAACTGATATCTATTTAACACAATTTGCTCCCACCTAAAGCTATACCTTTAATGTATGGAATGTTTTCCCTAGTTTGAAAGATGATCAAGTGCAGCAATCTTTGAAGCATTAAGTTGGTTGTTTCTTTTTAAGCACACATTATTTAGATCAAATAATATTTATTAAAATATAATACTTAAATCTCAAATGCATCTTGTGAAAGCAATACTGAACAAAATACTGAACATCATTTGAATTAACAAAATATCATGCATTACATGAGGGAAAATAATTCAAAATAAAAATCAGAAAACATGAAACATACACATATTACACTTTATTAAACATTATATATGAATTAAATTTGCTCATGAGATAAAATTGTTGCATATTTCTAGAAAATAAAACTATTCTTAATATTCATTAATAAATTATTCTACAGTGAAACAACTGAAAATTTTTCTATTTGATACACTACATATTTCTTGGTCCTTTACCTGTATTATGACTTATTCTAAAATTATGAAAAAGAGACCCAGTGCAGGATCCAAAATTAAAAGGTCTCTTCAGATACCCCCACCTTATCATTTAAAAGGCATCTGTCCATGAAATTAGACACTAACTTTCCTTTTCGCAGCTCACATGGAAATAGAAAACTATAAAAAATTAACTAAGTATTGTTGAAAAATTTGATTTAATCTGATAAATATTTTGGCTGCACCATAATCCAGGTTTCATTTTTTTCATGAAATAGCTGTAACAGTATTATATTTACAATATGGCAATTTGAATGGCTTAACCAGGAGTTGAAATATAATACATTACAAAAGGTAATGTTTTGTGTGTGTTCATCTGTGTGATGTAAGGAGGAAAATCCAAACAACATAGAGCCACAAACTCTGGGACAAAGGTTTGTTTGGAAAAGTTCCAAGATTCCTCGGATCCAGCATTTAATAAAATGAACTAAAATGCACAGCCCTGTAGCCCACTCAATCGTGTAACAATATGCCCTATGCATGCGTATGCAACCCACATAGTGGGTTCACGAAATAAATCGCTTTCTATTAATGACTAAAAGTATTAAAAATAAAGAGTGGGTGCATGCAATCTACATAGCAGATTTACAAGATAAATCACCTTTTATTATTCTGTATTTAGTTTACTTAAATGAGAAAACTCATGTTCATATTAAAATAAAACATAACAGTTAAATTGGACAATTCTTCAATTTGCATGGTTTTACACAGATCACTTGCCAACATATACAATATCTGCATATCTAATTTAAAGTATTTATTTGTAAAATTCACAAAGAATTTCATACTTTTAAACCCTAGTTCAGAATTTCCTTGCTCTAATTTTGATGCAAGACAGCTGTCTGCAATCGAGCTCGCAGATGATAAATCATCTGCCTCAAGTAACAGAAAAATTCATTTTTTATAAGGATATATGGTGGAAATTTGACTTTTCAGATGGTTTATTTTATAAATAATGATAAAGCGATTAATTGTTTTGTACACATGCAAGCTGTACATAAAAAGCTTGTGCTGTATCTTCCATAAAAAAATGTGAAATTTCATTTTTCTAAGTCAAGAATTAGAGTTTTATATTGATATGCATGCATACTTATAAACGTACTAATGTAGTCAGACAAGTTTTAATGGTGTAGATTAGTTTTCTTGTTTTCTACTTCAGTAAAAATAGTCCTATTTAAAAAAGTATATTTTTTTGCTTTCACTGGGTGGTAGACTTTCAATAAACAGCAGTTAAACATGGTAAAATAAACCCTAGGATGAAAAAAATTATACATTTTGATAATAATTTAATTTAATTATGTTCATAGTTTATATAAACTGGCAAATAAAATTGCAATAACTAGACAAAATTCATTTAAATTTATGCAGAATTTGATTTAATAAGATAATACGCAAGAACATAGTATGTGCTTCCATGACAACTACGTCCTCAGAGGGAGGGGATAAAACATTTTCTATCAATTATTGATGACTTTCATATGAAAGTTTGACATATAAGAGCCACCTATATGAAACATTATGAATGTTTCCCTCTAGGTGGGTTCTACGTATTTGAACTGGATCACGGAAACATTATATAGCCCATGCTTAATCCTAAAAAATTTGAAGGAGGCTACATGGTAGGATTGAATTTGTTGGTTACCATCACTGTGCTACAATGCATCTAGAGTGCAGGCTTCACATGCTATTTTGTCTGCAAGAACCACATCACCCATTTATATGCATTAGGCAGAAACTCAATTTCAATGCATTTTGTAATGTTAGTGGATATTTTAGAGGATTTTTGTTAGCAGATATTTTATAAAACAAGAGTTGTGTTAGTCATCAGTTAGTGTACATAAAAAAAAAATACAGATACTTAGTAAAGAGTCCTTTTTTTAATTGTGTTAATTAAAGAGAAGAATTTGGATTTTTGTTAGAAACTTAATATTTAGTCAATAGACTAATATTCAGTGCCTATTTTTATTTTACCCAGTCTAATAGCCACACATTTTGCTCAGAGAAGGCAAAGTATTTAAAAAAAAAGCAATAATTCTTTGTATTAATATTTATTAGTTTTTTTAACATTATAATTGCAAATAGAGTTGCTAAGTTTTCTGGAAAAAATGAATATGAATGATGAAAAATAAGTATAAGGAGTACATATATATATATATATATAGTGAAACCTTGAAAATCTGGACATCCAAGATCCGGAAACCTTTAAAATCAGGACATTTTTCAAATATTCCAGGTTTTTATATTTTAACTATCAGACTGATAAAGTCATGGATTTAAAACAGGGTAAGATTATTTATATTGAATTATATTTCATAAACAAATACCATATTTTTTGGTGGACTTTTTGAACCCCGATATGAGACGAAAGTTTAGGGTTGACTTATACACCGGATATAAATATGGACAGCAATAGATCAGCCCGTGGTTGGAGCGTGAATCACATTATTAGTGTTACCCCCCCCCCCCACACACACACACACACACAATGCAAGTCACAATTCCTGATGAATTAGTTCGTGTAAAATTTACATAGTTATTTAAATATTGATTTATTTTTTCAAAATTTTCGATTTTTATTATTGAAAAAGACACTTTTCTAAAACAATGTAATTTTTAATGTTAAACACTTTAAAACATTATCATAACACAGGGATGTATCTACAGTGGTCGGTGGTGGTCGGGGTTTCCACCACTCAGAATTTCCGACCACCACTCATCCAAAAAAATATACATATTATAATTACATTTAAAAAAAGTTATATTCAATTTTATCAAATGTTTTTCTTTAATATAAAAGTATACAATACTAATACTGTTTGTTTTTGCGAATTAACGTGAAGCTCGCTTCGAAATTTTATATTCTCAATTATAATTGTTCTGGAAAATCAACCACCACTCACATTTTTCTAGATACATCCCTGATAACATGTTATCACAGACTGTTCAATTAAATCTAAAAATCCTGAGAATTCATATTAATGCTCACGGAAATTAATTTTAGTTACTTCATAGTACGGACCCCATTCCTCAATGTTTTGTCTCCAGAATCCCCTCCCCCTCCTAATATCTGATGAATTTCTCGCTCTTGTCGAACCTTCTGTCGGCTTGCAAATAACTGTATATTTTGCTCTTTTTGTTTGGAGAGACATATTTACTATAAATAGCAAATAAATAACTAAATAATATCATATCGCACAGTACTGAGAAACAAGGTCATTAGCATACAAAATCTCTCAAAGGGGTCAGCTGCATTTATAAACTAAGCAAATTCCTTTCGTCGCTTTCCCTGTGGAGGGATTCCTGCCCTACCACCTTCAGATGGTGCTGCTGCTTAGTAATGACTCATCATATTTTAGAAAAATCATTGAGAGAAGAGATATTTTACATTATAAGAAAATATATGTATTTTATACTGTGGTATTTTTTACATATTTGACTATTGCTAATAAAGTTTTTCCTGTTTTCATAGCCTTTATACATTGTATAGATGCTAGAAAAAAATAAAACTTTTGAGTTTTTATTTTTTGTTTCATTAATAGAGAAGATCTTTAAATATATTTAAATCTCCTTGTTAATAGTGAAGTGCATTCAAGCTTTGTTTCTCCCACTAAACTGCATATCACTAATACAGCCCATGGATATGGGAGTATTGAGGGCACTAAAATGCCATTATAAGAACAATTTTTTACAGAAGATGCTTCGTTTAATCAAGTGACAGAAGTATCTGTGATTTTGTAAAACACTTTAATATTAGAGATGTGTTATGGTGTTCTGCAAATGCATCAAATAGCATAACGAAAGAAATTTTACAAAATGCATGGCACACTTTATTACCTATAACCATATTTATGGATGATGATGATAATGATTTTGAAGGCTTTCAAATTTCAAAGAAACACCTGAAATTTTTGAAGTTTTAGATTACTGTAAAAAAGCTACGTCTGGCGCTTCATTAAACATCGAATAGGCTGATATAACGGAAGTTCTGCAATGTAATGATGTGCCAATCGTAAACAAACTGAGTGATGGTGAAATTCGTGATATGATATTAAATAAAAAAGAGGAAGCGTTATAACCAAGCAGGAAATAATGTCCATCTACAGGATAAAAGAATAGCGGCTTTTCCACAAACCAAAATTAATGAAACAACAAATGTTAATTCAAATGTTTAAACGAAATGATAAAATGTACCATTATTTTGTATGTAGAAAACCCAGACCACACGACCAACCCGAAGGTTTGTGTGGCCGGATTATTTTGTATGTGTATATTTTTTCTTAAAATTACTTTTGCCCCATTTTTTGCATTAAATAATATGTCTTAATTGACTAACTTTTTGTCATTATTTTTACTAAAAAAATAGTGCTTTATGGTGTATTTAGTTAATATTAAATTTAAATTTTATTCAAACTCCATAATCCGGAATTGGCAAAGTCCCGACAAGTCTGGATTTTCAAGTTAGTACTATATATATATATATATATATATATATATATATATATATATATATATATATATATATATATATATATATATATATAGCATTAATTGTAAAGATGTGAATTTTCTAGAAAAATTCTCAAAATTACATTTCAGCTGAAATAATATTTCCAGTGACTTTCAAAAGTATTAAAGTATTTAATCTTATATTACAGCTACATCCAAATACATATTACATAACATGGCTAAAAAAAGGTTTAAATTTGGAAATGCATAAACAATTCTATGCATGAAAATTTCTTATACCAGTATATTGCAATCAGCAACTACAATTTAATATTTTCCTTAAATACATGTGCTCTTGAAAAATTATAAAATAATTTTATTTTATCTATAATTATCTTTTTTTCCTAAATCACAGATTTAAAACATTACTTAAAAGGAATAGCATGAAAAATTATTTTACATTGTTAAACCTATTCAGAATCATAGATAATTTACTATTATATTATTTTCGTCTAAATATTTTTATTATAGGTATAAAAAGTAAATTATTAAATATAATATTATAAGAAAAAAATAAAAATGGAGAATTAAGAATTTAACACTAAAAGAATAGGCTTCTTAAAACTTTAGCAGCTTTTTTTTTCTGAGACTTAGTAAAATGTTACATGAACTTTTCTGGTTTTTCATCCCCCCATTCATTTTTTTTCAAAATAAAGCACACAGACATACATTTATTCCCTTCTATTTTCATCCTCATATTTAAAAACTCGTTGATTAAAGATTTTTTGTAAAGCTACCTGCTTAAAAAAAAGTTTGGAGTATTACATTGCATTTTTAAATTAATTAAAAAGGGAAAAAAAAGCAGAAAATTTTCTGACTCACATCTCTAGTACAAATTATAAAATAATTTATATCTCAACAAAACTGAAATACTGCACTTTTGTCCATAATGATTTGTGCACCCATACGATGAACAAGAAATTACCATTATTTTCTTAACTAAAATTTAATAAACTGCATAAAATAAAATAAAACAGAAATCGATTGTTGAAGTAAAAGCTAATGCAATGCTACTCATTTGAAAGCAATTTGTTGTTTCTCTAACTCACTTACAACGTGTATTCTTTCACAGGAAGAAGTTACTTCAGATGACATTGTGCTATGGAATAGGAAGCCTATACTCCATCAGTGGTACTGACCACTGATGTAGTATAGGCTTCCTATACTACATCAGTGGTCAGTTCCTATACCACTGATGTAGTATAGGAAGCCTATACTACATCAGTGGTACAGGTTTGCAAAATTGCAATATATAACAAGTTTTTTTGCTACCATTGCAGATATTGGCTATTTTATGCTGATTAGTGTATAATGAGCACAAAATCAGTCCATGAATGCTATTATTTGCAATGGGAGGAGGATCTTAACTTCCGGAATGCCTTCTATATCAAGATTTTGTGAGCATAAACTCGAATGTTACAGCCTAATGTAGAGTGAGCTCAATTTTGAAAACAGTTTGGGGTAGAACTAAATTGGTCAGTCCCCATAGAGGTGTGATACAAAAAGCTAGTTTTAATACTATTATTGCAGACATCGGCTGCTCCAAGCAGACGAGCATAACAAACGAGCATATAGATGATTTTATCTGCAATGGGATCTCAAGCACAATACTAAATATTTAAACATTCTTGGAAAACGAATTCTTAAATGCAAGCTCATAAGTAATCAGTCATTAATATTTGACACTGAATATCTTCTGATACATTTCTTTACATAATGTTTGCCATCTATTACAATTAAATTTTAAAGCAATGCAACTTTAAGTATATGACATTAATTACCATGAAAAATAATAATTCAACTAACAAATATTCCAGCTACTCAGTAAACATATGAATATTTTTTTTTCAAATCAAGATAATTTGGGTATTGAATAAAATAATGAAAAAGATATATTTCTTTCAATAAATGCTACTATGCAGTATCAAACAATTTATACACAATCAGAACCAATTAATTAAAAATATTGTAGAAAGAAAGCATGTTTAAAATTTGTCTCATTAACTCAAAAATTAGGCAAGTCATATGACTAGCCTAATATAATATTTAAGAGAGCCAATCTAAAACCATCATATCAAAATATAGCTTTGGCTTTGTATTTAGAAAGGTTACTATGAGAGAAAATTAAAAGACTAAAGATATTAACTTGATCAGTGATAAGTTTATCATGAAAAATGAAAAATAAAACATACTTTCAAAGTATAGAATAGAAAGAATACCAACACTCATTACATTCATATGCAGGGATTAAAGACTTTATATGGGCTCTGGTATTCACCCATCAATAGAAAAATTAACTCTAGTGGTGTGGAGGTGATTATAATTTTTTAGCTGTTATCATTCAAGTTGACAAGAATAGAACTTATCACCCTACATTCTATTATACACATTAAACATGCTTTAACTTTTAAGGAAAATTTAACTCAAGAAAATTTCAGATTCAAACTTTGTAGTTGTGTTTGATATTAAATCTTTTGCAAATCAAATACAATATTACAGTTTGTTTAAAAATTGATTTTGTAAATTACAATAAAATATTCCTCATTATAAATATAATACTTATAAAAAATATATATATATAGATATTTATATATACATGTATACAAGAATATAAAAATGTGAAAATAGTATATAACTGTATTACAAAATGTTATAGTTGAATGGTTTTTAATATTAAATCCTAATTTATCTGTATGGTTCTATCTTGACTAAGAACTCCAGAGAAATTTCAAACATCATATCCACTGAGCTTTCTGTGCATTAATTTGGGCTAGCAGTGTTTTGCATAAATATATAGCAAAAAGCTAAAAGAAAGAAAACAAAAACATTTATAGAACATTTTGATTATATTATTTAAAAAGAGATACTATCTTGAATGTACAAAAGCTTCATCTTATTCCAGTCAAAGATTTATATGCATTTGAATATTACAGCAATAGATTGTGTTCAAATATATACTTTCACTTTTGACAAATATAGTGAAGTATAATGTGTTATAAATATCTGACATGGATAAAGAACTATACCTAAAATAATACATCAAATATTAATAATACATAAAATATTCATGCCACCATTACATTTTGTAAAAGTAAATACATTTTTGGCCCATTCTCAATGAAAATTGTCCTCAGTAATGCACATAGTAATGTGCCGCTGAAGGACTCCAAAAGTATCTAAAATTAAGTGCATAAGGTCCTATACATAAATAAAAGCATTGCTGTAATATTTAGTAACCTCAAATGAAAATAAATAATAATTGTTTCTTGGCTAACTGCTTTAGCCCTATAGATATATAGACTAGGCACTCATGGTACAGAAATCCTGTCACTGAATGAATACATAAAATTATACATTAGATATATATAAATTTATAATGAAAATAAAATATGATAAACTTTAAATTTGCTCTTTATATTTATGTAATAATGTACCCTCATATTGAGTGTTTTTACTATAGTGTTTTCCCGGCAATGTTACTCACGTCCATGACAAACCTTAAGTCACACGTGCCTCCTGAGTAACGGCTAATAGCATAGCTGCCAACTCTGAATGGCTGAAAATCTGTAGATTTTTCTTGCAGAAAAAATTAGCGACATTTTGAATAATTATCGTAAAGTTAATTCATACCATACTAAAAAAAAGGGAAAAAAATAAGCTAAAGTAGGGAGAAAGCAAAAAATAAGCTAAAATAAGGAAAAAGGAGCGTTATATTCTTGGCAGTTTCAAATTCTACTACTCTTTTACTCTTTTTTATGAATGCTCTTTTTTACAAATGCTATTGAACAAAATTTTAATTTTACAAGATTTTTATCAAAAACAGTTTCAAAACATTTGTAGGGTTCATACCCATTTATCAGAATGAAATTGCCAGTGTTTTTCCTGTTGCTTTCAGCAAGCTTCCTATGTTGAAATTCAAATAAATACAGAATTTCTTCCATAACAGTGTATAATCAAAGTATAATTTACTTTTCTGTGCAAGAATAAATAAGGTTTAAGAGATGTGAAAAGTGTTTAATAATTTAATACTACTATTTTATTTATTGTTTCATGCATTATAAATAAAAAATATATTTTAGAATAACTTTTAATACAATAAAAGCATAATTTCAAAACCAGATTTTTTTAAAAACAGAAAACTGTCTTTAGATTTATAGTAGATTTACAGAGCAAGGGTATGTAAATTGTTAAATATAAGAATAATCTTATTGCTAAAAGAGTTAATGTTTAGCTATTTAGTAAATTATACAACACATTTAAGATATTAACATAGAAAAATATATTTGTAAACTTTTGGGATTCCAAACTGAATTGTGCAGGGCTCACAACAAATTTTTATTATGTTCCTGGGGAAAAAAGGGACCATTTTCGACAAAAAAAAGGGACCATTTTCAATTTAAAAAAGGACCAAAATGTGACAATTTTCAATTCAAAAAAGAAAAAAAAATGAGACCATCCAGGGAAAAAAAAAATTGATATCTCATATGGATGAATGTTTCCAAGAATTAAAAAAAGGCAGGGTACTGCTACCCAAGAAAGGGTACTTAAAAAAATTGAAGGCAAGAAGTTACCGGGCACTGATAAATTGAATTTTTTGCTGTGAAAAATTTATCATTGAAAAACGCTATTTGTACATTCTTGAGCAGTTGTGTTCATTAACAATCATAGTTACTGAATTTATATAATTTTAGAATTTATTAAATTTACAAAGGAGAATATTAAATTGTTTTTTAATATTTTCTCATTCGTCAATGAGGTGTGAATGAGCTCAAAGTGACAAGATACGTTTAAATGTTAATAATAATTTTCAATTGTCATATATTAATTATAAAGATATTTTTTTGAAAACACAGACATATAATATATATATATATATATATATATAATAGTAGTTTGAAAATCCAATGAACGAAAAGTAAGAAGCTGCAACACGATAAACCTAACTTTCTAAAACACCCACAGAATAAAATATAAAACAGCAAATCATCAATCAAATGGAAAAAAATACAAAACACGAGTTATCAGGTTACAGAAAATCAACAAAATTCAAAGGTATGGAAACGAAAAAATTTGCTGTTTTATATTTCTATAATTCTGTGGGTGTTTTAGAAAGTTAGGTTTATCGTGTTGCAGCTTCTTACTTAAAGTTCATTGGATTTTCAAACTACTATTATTATTGAAATCATTTTATTTATAAGCTGCATTTGCACAATAAATTAAATGTATTTTGCATTTTCATTCCATTTACTTAATAACTTTAAATTCTTTATTTAATCATATTTGCATAGTATCCTTCATATTTTAGTAAGCTACAGTATCTATGAAACAATTTTATATATATATATATATATATATATATATATATATATGTGTATGTATATATATATAAATATATATATATATATATATGTGTGTGTATATATATATATATATAAATATATATATATATATATATATATATATATATATAAATATATATATATATATATATATATATATATATATATATAAATATATATTATAAATACCATAGCAAACTTAAAAAATTAAGGATTATTTGTGCTTGGATTTCGTTTGTTTTTCTTTTATCTATTCCATACCTTTGTTTTTTGATACTTTTCTTAGACTTGTTGATTCGAAATTTGTATTTCTTTCCATTTGTTTGAAGATTTGTTGTTTTATACTTTTATTTTGTAAGCCTGTTAGAAAGCTAGGTTTTTCGAGTTACAGCTTTTCACTTTTCTTTCATTGGACCTTCAAACTTTTTATTATATATATATATATATATATATATATATATACAGTCAAGCCCACTTATTGCGAGCTCTGATATAGCAAAGTATCGGTTATTAAGAATTTTTTTCTGTCACCTTAGAACTGCAATATTAAACAGTGTTAAAAAGATTGTACACAGCAAAGTATTGGAGCGTGAATATCGGATACTACGAAGTTTTTGTTCTGGCAAGGAATCAGAAACCCTTTTTTTCCCAATTGTGGATGACAAAAACGAGAGGGGAGAGAGGCAAGGGGGAAAAATTACCGAGAAATGTGGGGGGGAAAAGATTTCGCTTGTTGGTTGTTTATTGGTTACTAGGGTCACGTGTTTTAACCTTGAGTTGTAAATTGGATATAGGGTGACAGTTGTGATTTTGTCTTGTTACAAGGTGCAGAATAGTTCTTTGGGAAGTTTTAGTAAGTGTTTTTATAATGTCTGGTGAAAATAGAAAGTGTTTGTCTCTTAAAACTAAAATCGAACAATAAAATTAGTAGATGAAGGTCGTATGAAAAAATGTGAGGTAGCGAAAACATTTGGAATCCCTGCAAATTTTTTGTCTACAATCTTAAAAATTAAATTCAATTGTTAAAAATGTATCATCAAAGCTCGACCGTTTCCGACAGGAAACAATTTCATAGATTGATGTATGAAGATATCGAGAGTGCTTTATTTGAATGATTTATGACTGTGCGAAGCAAAAATATGCCGATTAATGGACCCATTTTAAAAGAAAAAGCCATTCATTTTGCACAGATTTTGGGAAAGCCAGATTTTGTTCCAGGGAATGGATGGCTACAGAGGTTTAAGAATTGACATGGGATTGTTTTTAAAACAGTGAGTTGAGAAAGTGCACAAGTTGACAATGCTACTGTACAGGACTGGTTGAAAAGTAATCAAAGTTTAATTGAATAGTTTAAACCATCAGATGTTTTTAATGCTGACGAAACTGGGTTTTTTTACCAACTTTTGCCTGAAAAATCATTTGCATTGAAAGGAGAACCTTGTAAAGTGGGAAAACATTCCACAGTCAGGCTAACGGCGCTTCTTTGCTACAACATAGATGGGTCAGAAAAAAGGAATATTTTAGTTATAGGAAAATAAAAAAACTCACGATGTTTCAAGAATTACAAAAATCTACCAGTAATATACCAGAACAATAAAAAGGCCTGGATGACTTCCGTAATTTTTTAAGAATGGCTGAAAGGGTTTAATGACGAAATGTCAAAAAAGAGTAGACACATTTTGCTTTTGCTTGATAACTGCACTGTTCATACTTCGAATATCAAACTGAAAAACTTTACAGTGTGTCACTTTCCGCTGAATGTTACATTAAAATTGCAGCCTTTAGATATGGGCATAATAAAATGCATGAAAGTGTATTACAGATCTCAGATCTTCCATGTGAAGTAGCTCCCAGTGCATGGTGCACTTGAAAATAGACGGACCCGGTCCAACATTAACCTGTGCCACCAATTGGTCCCTGGTTTGGAAGTGATTAGCGGCAGTCATGTGCCTCACATGCTGACGATCTCTCGGGGTTAGTATTGTTTTGAAGCCGGTATTGCATAGCCGGAAACTATTTATTCCAGACAAATACCATTGATTTACGCACTATACTTACTGTAGATGCTATCACACCTAAGAATGCTGCAATCTTTGCAATGTTGTGGCTATGATCCCGGCCAAACACTATAGCCCCCTATTGCCAGTCAGTGATATCTTGTTTGCGGCCCATTTCCAACTTTACGAACGAACGAAGCACACTGATTTCAAGGTTTCGCATTATGTTCAACCTTCCTTTATGACTTCCACCTCTGTTCTGTTTACACACATGAGGTGCGCTGCAGACACATGCTCTTACAGTGTAGGTTCACGGTAAATGCTGATTTCGTAATATTTTACCCAGGGTGTTTAATGTATTTAGGGTTAATCTGTTGGAAACGTGGCTTTGTTTTTGTCGCGATTCTCGTTTTCGTGGGAACATGTCTTCATTTTAAGAATGGTTTTTCCGTTCCCGTGAACGACTCGTGACGAGAACAGAACATGCCATTCATGCAAATCGCCTTCTCGCCGCGCGCACATCCTGATTTGCATATTGTGAGGGCGCTACCGTCAACGGTTGTGTTCCGGACCATACCCATCACTGTGTATATATGCTAGGACGCATTCTCAGTTACTTATGAATGGTTGAATTGGTCTTAACGAGGACTTGGATGATCGAATGATCTGATGCTCTCTTAGCAAATACTCGGTTTGAGTATGTTGCGGCATGTTAGCGTTGCCAGCTAAGTTGCTTAAACAAAGTACTAGTCAAGTTCCGATAGTTTTATTTCGGAAGGTGCGATAAAATGTTTCTAGTGTTGGCTCTTTCATTTTTAAAGAGACCAAGTTAATTTTTCACGGTCTTGGACTCAGTGTAATGCCATGACGTGTGACCTGATGATAGTGGCTTCGTAAACAAGCATGGCATTAGTGGTAATGTAGTTTTTCTCTGCTTACCAATGTTATAGCAACAGTATAAGCAACTGAGAGTGTGTGGGCCTAGTCATAAACTGTTTATCAACCCTTTTCATGAGCTTGCTAGCTCATTTTGTACATACTGTTTGGCTTTGCAATGACGTTACAGTGTTTTGTAACCATGTCTTAAGCAATGGATCTCACGATAATAAAAGTGATATTTGTGTTTGGCGAATTTGTCTTTTATTAAAGAACACTTTACAACTGCATCTTACCTTCTGCTAAACTTCCGCTCTGCCAACAGTGACATCAGCACGTTAAGTTATAAGGAAAGGGGAAACGGCGGCAAACATTTTTTTTAAATACTTCCCTGTTGCCAGCATTTAGGTTATGGGCGCCCAGCATGTTAAAGCCCCAACATTTAATTAGAATCCTTATAATGCAGCAAAGCAGCAGTGAAGTGTTGTGAATTCCATCGACGGAGGCCGCGAGCGGTGCCATTTACATCAAACAGAAAGGTAAACAGTGCACTCTAGTCACAGTCAAAGTTTAGAGACTTTATAACCATGGAATCGGGCAACGGCATTGAAGCGTTGAACAAGGACAATTACGTCACCTGGCGTAACGAGATATCTTTCCTCTTAAAAGGAGAAGGCTGCTACGGCCATGTCAACCATACAGCATTGCCAATCGATGAGTCTACGTCACGACACGAGCGAGAGAAGTACGTGCGTAGCAACAACCGTACACTATCCATCGTGTCTCTGAACATATCGGCGGAATACCGAGAGTTACTCAATATCAACGACAGTTCGGCGGATGCGTGGGAGAAGTTGGAGGCGCATTTTGAAGCTCCAACGCATGCCAACCTAGTGCGTCTTCTGGACGAATTCTTCAGTCTTCGCCCAGAAATCAAGGAACCCGTGGATATCTTCTGTACAAGGATAAGGAAGGCGGTCACCAAGCTAAAGAACGTGAACCATCCCGTAGAGGACATATACGTGGCGTTCCAAGCCATCCGGTACCTGCCAGATGACTATCAGAGTATAATACAGATCATCTATCTCTGGAGCGACAAGGACTTTAAGCTTGATAAAATTCAGAAGGAGTTGTCCCAGGAAGAAGGCCGGATGAGGCAGTTGAAGAAAGATCATAACAATGTAAGTCTTAATTCATCTGTATACTTTTCTAATGTTAACGCTAAATGCAAAAATGTCACTAAAGTTAAGAAATCTGTTAAGGTCATAGGACCATGCTTTTTTTGTAATAAAACTGGTCATTTAAAGGCACAGTGTCCAAAGTTAAAAAAGTTGACTAGTTCTAATATTATTGAAGTATTTTCATATATTAATGTTGAAGCTAATGCAGTTGATGATCCTGACAATAGGCTCAGCTGGGTAATTGACACCGCTGCTACGCATCATGTTTGCAATGACATAAAAATGTTTTCCAAATTTAGTAAATGCAAAGATACATCTATGTCGCTAGCAGTTGGTGGTATTGAAAGCCCAGTTGAGGCTATTGGATCGGTGAACATGTATGTTAAGTTTAAAGATCATACAAGTAATATTGTTCTAAATAATGTTATGTATTCACCAAAATTATGGCGAAACTTGTTGGCCGCATCTGTTTCAGAAGAGCAGGGCCATTCTTTTAGTGCAGCCAAAGGGGTACTATGGTTTAAAACTCCTGAGGGAGAAAATTTCTTTTACGCTAAATGTAAAGAAGAACTGTATTTTTTAAAACCGCAGTACTCAACTAAAAATTTAAGTAGTAATGTTGAGGGCCGTAAAAGAGATCAGGATAGGGACAAAAGTTCTAAACAGGTTAGAAAATCCCCTGCAATAGATAGTCAAAGTCAAAACAAAATTAGGCCTAACTTGAGTAATAGGAAAAACAAAACTGATTTAAAATCAAAGTCAAACAAAATTGGTGGTTCAACAGTTGAAATTCTGAATAAAACTGAATTATGGCATAGAAGATATGGCCATATTAACTCAGACTACTTGCACCAAACAAGTAAAGTTTCTGTGGCAAACGGACTCCCTAAGTTGAAGTATGCAAAAGTAAATTGCATTCATTGCAAACTTGCAAAATCTAAGACAGTTTCGTACAAACCAATAGGCAGGATTAGATCTACAAAACCTTTGCAATTACTGCACATGGACATTTGTGGTCCAATGCCTATAGCTTCATTGGGAGGAAACAAATATTTTTTTACTATTACGGATGATTTTAGCCGCAAGGTGACATAGATTCTCAAAACATCAGGGTGATATTGATCATGCAGTTTCTTTACTAAAGGAAGAATTTGATATCAAAACACTAGGAAAGGTTAAAAAACTGTTAGGTGTGGAATTTACTGAAACCAATAACAAATTTTTTATACATCAAAGGCAGCATATTGATAAAGTTTGCCAAATGTTTAAAGAATTCAAATATCCTATTTCTTCACTCCCTATTACAAAAGGAATCACATTGAGCAAAAAAGATTACCCAATGATTGATGAAGAATTAAAGCAAATGCAAAATTTCCCATACAGAAGTTTGATCGGATGTTTAGCCTATTTATCAAGTAGAACTGGACCAGACATATGTTACGCTGTAAATATTCTGTCTCATTTCCAAGAGAATCCAGGCATGAAACATTGGGATGCATTACTTAAACTTTTGGGATATCTTGAAAAAACAAAGAATTACACGTTGAACTTATCAGGCATTGGTAACTTAAATTTAAATTGCTACTCAGATTCGGACTTTGCCGCCAATAGGGATGACAGAGTGTCACTCGGGGGTATGTTATTTCTAATAGATAGAGTACCCATTTCTTGACGTACATTTAAACACAAGTGTGTTAGTCTGTCAACGATGGAAGCAGAATATGTTTCATTGGCAGAAGCTGCGAAAGAAATTATTTGGCTGCAAAATATCATTGAGGAATGTATGAAGCTAGGGTTAAAATTTAACAGAAATAATAGCATAATCTACTGTGACAACCAAGCTGCAAATAATTTTTTGAATTCCCCAATTGAGAATGACCGAACCAAACATATTGACATAAAATATCATTTTCTGAGAAATTTAGTTGAGAATGAATCTTTTAAAATCATCTTTGTAAATACCAAAGAAAATGCAGCAGATTATTTTACAAAGCCAATGACCAAGGATAGAGCATTAAAATTTTGCAATCAAATTTTTCAAAACATAAATGATTAAAATTATAACTTCTAAAAATTTCTAACTTCTAAATTTTTCTTTCTTGTACAAATATGGTTAGGATATCGTATAATTTACTCCTCCCTCTTTGATACAGATACTTGTATCTAGAGTATATATATGTGTATTGTTTACAATGAACTTTTTAAAAAATTTTCACATTACACTGAATGTATATATATATCCATGTTTTCAATTCTCGCATAAGACAACTATGCTTATGTTGTTGTTGAAACCCAGACCGTCCGACCTACCAGAAAGGTGTAAGGTAACTATGCTTATGTGTATAACGTGTGTGTTTACTCCTTGTTATCATACACTTGGTTATGATTCATTGATAAAAAACCACTTCTTTAAATTTTTATATGAATACAATACAGAAAGAAAAATCTTTCATTATCTGTGTCACTACTGTTAGTATTGATAATGTATACTGGTCTTGGACAGAGATAATGAACAACCACAACTTAAATTGAATATTTATAGTAAATTTTTTAATCTTAAATATTGAATTTAATAGTTATACATAAAATTTTCTACAACTGAATTTGATATTTATAGTACATTTTTTAATCTTAAATATTGAATTTAATAATTATATATAAAAATTTTCTACAACTTGAATTTGATATTTACAGTAAATTTTTAATCTTAAATGTTAGATTTGATAATTATACTTAAATTTCTTGAAACTTAAATTTTGATAGTTATACTAAAATTTTAAAATTTTTGGAACTTAGTGTTTTTATGATGATATCTAAAAGCTTCTTTCAATGATAAATTTTTTTTTTGCTTAACATGAAAGTGATATATATACTTTATGGTTTAGCTGTATACTAAAGAACTTGACATTTTTGCTGTTATGTTTTTTAGAGTAAATTCATTGATTGATAGCACGTGCGCCAAGATTTGGGGTTTTGCATGAGGGGGCCGATTGTTGGAAACTTGGTTCTGTTTTTGTCGCCATTCTCGTTTTCGTGGGAACATGTCTTCATTTTAAGAATGGTTTTTCCATTCCCGTGAACGACTCGTGATGAGAACAGAACATGCCAATCATGCAAATCGCCTTCTCACCACGCGCACATCCTGATTTGCATATTGTGAGGGCGCTGCCGTCAACGGTTGTGTTCCGGAGCGTATCCACCACTGTGTATATATGCTAGGATGCATTCTCAGTTACTTATGAATGGTTGAATTGGTCTTAACGAGGACTTGGATGATCGAATGATCTGATGCTCTTAGCAGATACTCGGTTTGAGTATGTTGCGGTATGTTAGCGTTGCCAGCTAAGTTGCTTAAACAAAGTATGAGCCAAGTTCCGATAGTTTTATTTCGGAAGGTGCGATAAAATGTTTCTAGTGTTGGCTCTTTCAATTTTAAAGAGACCAAGTTAATTTTTCGCGGTCTTGGACTCAGTGTAATGCCATGACGTGTGACCTGACGATGGTGGCTTCATAAACAAGCATGGCATTAGTGGTAATGTAGTTTTTCTCTACTTACCAATGTTATAGCAACAGTATAAGTAACTGAGAGTGTGTGGACCTAGTCATAAACTGTTTATCAACCCTTTTCATGAGCTTGCTAGCTCATTTTGTACGTACTGTTTGGCTTTGCAACGACGTTACAGTGTTTTGTAACCATGTCTTAAGCAATGGATCTCACGATAATAAAAGTGATATTTGTGTTTGACGAATTTGCCTTTTATTAAAGAATACTTTACAACTGCATCTTACCCTCTGCTAAACTTCCGCTCTGCCAACAGTGACATCAGCAAGTTAAGTTAAAAGGAAAGGGGAAACGGCGGCAAAATTTTTTTTAAATACTTTCCTGTCACCAGCATAATCAAAGGAGCATATTTATGGTGTATCAAAAAAGCTTATTTAGGGCATATCAAACAAGATTATTCAGAGAGTAGCAAAAGAGATTATCAGAGTTTGCAAGAATTTTTATTTAAAAAAGGTGCTGTTGATTTTTATAGAATGAGCTTATGTAGTGAATTGAAGGAGCTTACATATGGGTGTATCAAAAGAGCATATTTAAAGCATATTACACATACACAGAGGGTAGGATGCAGTATCCCAGTGATTAGCATGCGGGAATTGCACTCGGTAGGCTCAGGTTCGATTCCCTCCACTGCCAAAAGTGCAGCCGTGTTCACGCGGAGTACGATCACGTTGAACATGTGGGTCCATTAGTCCTTCTGAGAGGTTGATGGTAGGGGAAGGTCCCTGTGGATGCCTCTCCCACTGGGTTCCGGTCTAAATTGGGTGGCTCTTCCTGGCCATTCAAACAGTTACCTTACACCTTTCTGGTAAGTCGGACGGTCTGGGTCTCAACAACAACATACACAGAGGGTGAAGGGCGCATATTTGGAGTGAATAAAAGGAGCTTATTTATGGCATATCAAAAGAGCTGATTTAGGATGCATCAAAAGAGCTTATTTAGGACATATCAAAAGAGCTCATGTAGTGTGTATCAAAAGTGCTTAAGGTATGTCAAAAGAACTTATCCACCTGCACAGAGGGCAAAAGATATATTTAGGGCATAATAAGCAGCCCCATCAAGATGCAGCAGCATTCAGTGCCCAGTGTCGAACACCGACACTGGGCACTGAATGCTGCATCCTGGCGTGACTGCATATTATGCCCTAAATATATCTCTCTGCGCAGGTGGATAAGTTCTTTTGACACACCTTAAGTACTTTTGATACACACTATATGAGCTCTTTTGATATGTCCTAAATAAGCTCTTTTGATGCATCCTAAATCAACTCTTTTGATATGCCCT
The DNA here is from genome assembly GCA_951213105.1 of Amaurobius ferox. Classification (NCBI taxonomy): domain Eukaryota; kingdom Metazoa; phylum Arthropoda; class Arachnida; order Araneae; family Amaurobiidae; genus Amaurobius; species Amaurobius ferox. Next base: position 125,250,366 of record OX578133.1, on the reverse strand, counting down.
AGTGTAGCATTCTTGTGCCCAGTGCAGGGACCAAGGCATATTACATATCAGAGCAGTGGTCTAAGGTGTGATTACATGTTTATTTAGGTCAAGCATGTGCTTACATGTATTTTGTAATTTAAGTGTGTGTGCTCGAGTAGTAAGTGACTAAGACGTTGAAAAATTTAATAAATGAACTCAATTAATCCCTGCTTTAAATCCTGGGCAACACTGGGTACAGTTTCTAATAATACAATAAAAAATTTTCATAAAATATTCTTACCTGTACAAATGAAACACTTAGAAATATTCCAGCTACAAGATGCAAATTACGAACAATGTTTTCTTGAATAGCCATAATACAGCCTCTTGAAAAAATATATTCTGCAGCATTTGTTACAGACTATATAAAAAAATGTTCATTACAGCATAATCTCTAAGTTGAATAATAAATTACTTTTAATTATACTCAATAACATTTTTCAAATCATAAAAATTGTTAACCCTTAATTATGTTAAATTTCAAAGAATTTGAGTGCACAACTCATATGAGTAAAATTCCAACAATAAAACAAAAACGGATTTTTCTTCAAACTCAAATAGAAATTCCAATACAATTTATTCAATATAATTGGGACTGGCATGTAATGGCATATTTTTGATTTTGGAGCCCTACCTTAAACTATATTTGGGGCTTTTATGACATCTCAAATTATAAGGTATTTGTGAAATAGTAATATTATATAGCTCAGTTATCACCATGGGGTAATCTTCAAAAATAAAAGAGAATATTTGTGTCTGTTAGCAGAGTAGTGGAAAGTCAAAGTACCGTGGAGTCATGAAATTCAATACAGGTTTACTTCAGTTCAGACTGAGATATACCTCGGAATAATTTAAAAAAAAATTCAAATTAGTTTAGAAGTTATTAATGGGATAATCTCATTTTTGACCCATTTTTCACAAATTTCTCTTCAAATTTATCAACACAGAAACAATGCAGCTAATGGCAGACAGTTGTTGCAACAGTGAAACAGGTGATTAAAAATGGACTTAGATTAAAAATACAAAATTTTTATTTCGTGAATTTTACTTCAAATACGATACATAGACATTGTTTTATGTAAATAAGCAATTCCTGCGAAAATCATGCAAATCGAATAAGAATTGCCAGATTTAGGATTTTACTTTGATATTTTTGGTTTTAATTTATTACTTTAAATACAGAGTGTACAAAGTTTATTCAAATAAATTCTTTAAACATAGAATAATAATAGTCAATTAATTTTGTTATCAATAGCCACAACATGACTATGCAGCAGCAGTGCCATATAGTCTGTATTTCCTTAGAAACAGAAGAAGCACAAGCTTCGGGCAGCAGATTTTCTTGGGGCGGTTAAACTCAATCCAAAGCCAAATGCCAAAAAATGTGATGTTCAATATATATATATATATTTCATAGGTTTAAATCCTCTTTGTCGATAATTTTTATATAGTAATAAATTTAGAATGCAAGGTATTAATATATACCTATTAGCTTCCATTTATATTATTTTTTCATTATATATATATATATATATATATATATATATATATATACAGGGTGTCCCATCAAGACCGCCCAAACTCTGCACACCCAGATTCCTCGCTTGGAATACATAAAAATTGGCCAAAGAATTATACCTCTACGACTTACGACTTATAGTTTTTGAGAAAAATGCAAGAAAAAAGTATGACATCATATCCAGTGTACGAAAAAACAACTTTATTGGAAAAATGAACATCGGTATTTGCATATGTTTACATAGGAAGATGTTCAAAATGTCCACCACGCATATCGAGGCATGCATGCACGGGCCGTAGAATGGCTGACTGCACACGTTGCAGCAGCGTGGTGTCCACAAAAGTACACCCTGCTTGAAGACGAGCAACTAAGTCACTTTCTGTAGTAACTAGGTCTTTATAAGCCAATTCCTTCAGATGGCCCCATAGAAAGAAATCCAAAGGTGTCAGATCTGGCGATCATGGTGGCCATAAAACCGGATCCCCACATCCAATCCAATGGCCTGGATATTCTATATCCAGCCAATTACGTACAAGGGAGCTGAAATGCATCGGAGCTCCATCATGCTGGAACCATAGGCCATGTATTGCCGCTATGGGTATGTCATCTAAGAAATCGGTTAATACATCATGGAGAAATAATGAGTATGAATGTCCAGTGAGCCATTCAGGCAACAGATATGGTCCAATCATGCGATTGCCTAGTATACTGGCCCACATATTTACAGACCAGCTGACCTCATGTCTCTGCAGGTGGATTGCATGAGGGGATTGGACTCTGACCACATATAGTTGTTGTGACTGCTGAAGACCCCATCACGTGTGAAGCATGCTTCATCCATCCACAAAATATGTGCAATGAAAGCATTATCGGTTTCATGTTGTTGCAATAGCCATTCACAAAAGTCAATGCGTCGCTGAAAGTCATCTGGATGTAGACCTTGCACGGGTCTGTAGCGAAATGGATATAGCCCCTCTATCCGTAATAGCTTGTGCACAGTACTGCTACTCGGATTCAGCTCCCTGGCTAGTGCGCATGTGCTCAACTCAGGAGTTTCTTCCACCCGCCGAAGTATTGCATTTTCCTGTGCTGGTGTAAGCCCACCGTGCATTCTTCCACCAACATCGTGAAGATTGTTTGTCGGATCGAAGCTTCCCATATATCCCAGTCTATCATCCAACCTGCAGATGACTTTGGCATCAGGAGGACAACGTGATGGATAGTGACGGGCATACTCCCTAGCAGTTTGTAAGGCATTACCATTACATTGACCGAAGATAAAGTACTTGTTGCAATATTCACGTACGGAATACATTATCACCATGCGAAGATTACCAGTAGCTACTAGATGCAGCCTTTTAAATACAATTCAAACGATAGCTTGACGTCATTCCACAGCACGCGCATGCATGCCTCGATATGCGCGGTGGACATTTTGAACATCTTCCTATGTAAACATATGCAAATACCGATGCTCATGTTTCCAATAAAGTTATTTTTTTGTACACCGGATATGACGTCATATTTTCCTCTCGCATTTTTCTCGAAAACTATGGGTCGTAGAGGTACAGTTCTTTGGCCAAATTTTATGTATTCCAAGTGAGGAATCTGGCTGTGCAGAGTTTGGGTAGTCTTGGTGGGATGCCCTGTATATAAAAAAATATTAAAAATGAAAATCCAATGATAGAATAGAAGTAGTAACTCATAATATACTAACTAACTTAAAACTTGCCTAAAAAATACAAAGAAATAAAAAAAAAGAAATTCAACCGAAATGAGGAAATTAAAATGCATATTACTACATAATATACTAACTTAAAATTTGCCTATAAAATACAAAGAAATAAAAAAGAAATTCAACCAAAATGAAGAAATTAAAATGCATATTACTGGTCAAGCTAAAGATAATCAACAAATATCAATTGTGTGGAATCGAAAATGGGAATACAAAAAATACCAAGCATTAAAGCTTGCATGTGGAAAAGCTCTAGGCTTAATTGTTCATTTCGAAAAAATTCTTTTTCAAGTCCAAATATTTAATCGAAATGAACACAAAAATGCTTGTTTCTGAAACACGAGATAGATTTTATCTATAAACTAATGTTATATATATATATATATAAATATATTCATATTTGATCAGTTTTTCAATTCAAAACATTGGATGGACTGTATTATAATGTAGTCCTGCACTTATATTTACATCAATGCCCATGCAGTTTGGTGAACATTAATTTCTGCCAGCTTAACAGCTCTCTCCCCCTGTTGGAGACCACTTGTAAAGAGCCCAGATAAAATTTCTGGGAGTAAGAGGTGTCAATCCCCAGAGGTCAATGGAGAGAATGGGAAGAATATACATTTTACAATCAGTTGTACACTTTCTTGACAACTTCGAAATTGTGACTTATCTGCTATGCAAGTGTTTAAATTTAAGGAAAATTATATTAATAATTATTAATAATTATTAATATAATTATTAATAATTATTAATAATTATATTAATAATTAAAGGTCCCAATTATATTGAATAAATTGTATTGGAATTTCTATTTGAGTTTGAAGAAAAATCCATTTTTGTTTTATTGTTGGAATTTTACTCATATGAGTTGTGCACTCAAATTCTTTGAAATTTAACATAATTAAGGAAAGGGGCACGTTTAAGGAAAGGGGCACGTTTAAGGAAAGGGGCACAAGTTAAAATTAGAAAGGCATAAATTAAAAGAGAGAGTTCATGTTTTAAGCAATTATTAAAATTAATTTACAATATAAAATGATTTTCTCAAAATTGAAGCACTAATTAAATTTTGAAACTCCAAATAAAAATTCACATCACTTAAAAAAAAAGGGAATTTTAACTACACATTTCCTTCTAATAAAGGCATCATTTATATGGGAAAAGCAAAATACAAAGTGACAGTCCACAGGAACTAAGAAAATGTAAACCATAATAACAATAAAAACGTGACTTGAACCATCACAGATTTTAAGAAATAAATCAATTTAAATGCTATATCTTCAACATTAAGGTACCACTTTATCATTGGAAGTGTAAGTTATAAATGCCATTTAAACATTAAATTAAAATTCGTAACAAGAAAATAAATAAATAAAAATTGCATTGCAGTGATTCCGAGTTATTTTCAAAGGCGATGTTGAAAAAATGCAAAAAAGACTAAAATATCTCAAGAAAGGTTAATCCTAGAGCTTATGGAGTTAGTCTCTTTTCGTAGTCAAAAATTGTATATAAAACAAGTATTTAGTTAATACATTTGAGTATATGTAGTCTTTCATTTTAGATTTTGCCTATTTTTGATGGCCATTTCGCAAAACAAGGAGGTTCTTTTTTTATGAACTGTACCAAAATCTAATCAGCACCCGGGTGACCTACATGTGAATTATCTACTAAATTTTGTCGATTAGTTTTTGATCTAGAGTGGATGCATACATTATACAGCCAGACACATATACACAGACATCATGCTCAGCATAGTTTTTTCATATTTTATTCTAAAGTGTGAAATATGTAGATCCATCAAAAACTTGAATTGCAAATTTTGACACGGTTCCATTACTTTTCTTATACATGTATATGTATTACCATGCAATGAAAAAGATTAGCATTTGTAAAATATGATTCAATACCAACCTGACTTCTTTTGATAGTGTATTTTCTCAAGGAGGAATTAACTATTTCATTTTAAAAATGAAGTCCCCTACATAAGATAATAGCTCACTTGGCAAAAAATCATGGCATACATTTGGCTCCAATGTTCCTTTTGTATGTTGATATGTTTTATATGTGCCATATTTCATTTATTTATTGGTAATTTGGAAAAGATCCTTTGGCAATATTAGGAAAATCTGCATTTGTATACAATCCTTGAAATATTTAGTTTTACTGTAAAGACATTTTGAATTTTTACAATCTGTTTACATTGACTAAGATTTTCATAATAATTTCATGTTTTATGTGGGAAAAATTACTTTTCAAACATGTACCCAATTAATGAAATGAAGCAGGACTTTCTGAAAAATGGTATTAAAATAATGATTTAGGCGATTGAAATACAGTCATTTTGACATCATCTAATAAAATTTTATGTATTCACATCTATAAATCAGTGTTAAAATTTTAATTATAATTATTAATTGTTATTATGTTTAACTTATGTTCTATCAAGCCTCAATAATATACTTCTTTCATATTTTTCATAATTTTTTCTTAACCACTAAATCTGATTCTAATTTAATTACATTTAATAATGAAATTTTATTTAATTAAGTATACTTTTTCATATAGATTGCAAAATAAAGCTTTATGTAATATATTTATACTTAAAACTTGAATTGTAATTTCCTATAACAACATTTTAGTTCCAGTAGGTTTTAGAACAAGTGTTCCAAATTATGAAAAAAACCCTTATCCAGAAAACCAAACATCTCAAGCATTCTGGATAATAGTTCCCATACTGTATTTTTTCTTTTTTTTTGTGCAGAAAGAACAAAATGATGTTTTAAGAAAAAAATCTTTTATATTAATGCTGTCAACTCTGTAGCATGTAACCACCTTTACCATCTATCAAAATAAGCGCAATTTTATGGATTTAACAATAGAAATTAGGCATCAAATAGTATTTTTATGAAATTCTTTTAAAATTTTAACATGTAATGATAGATATATATATATATATGTGAAAAAATATTCTATTAGAAAATGATGTGTTCTGTAAAAGCGATGTAACCAACATTTCAGTCAACTTCATGAGCAGTCCTTTAAGCTTGGTTTCTGCCCACTGATGTCACTATTGACTTACTTTGATGTTGAGGTGAAAACCCATTTTTCATTGTCATTTAAAAAACAAAATACTAAAATTTGTATTCAATTATTTATTTACAGCTTATCAGTGAAAGTAAAACATAAAGCACATATGTTTTAAGAGTATTAACTAGATTAAAAAAAATTCTGAAGAAACATTTTTATTTAATGTAGTGATTGTCATGAATATGAATGTCTTTGAGAATTGTCCATTAAGACTACAAGAAAGTCGCAAAGTGTATTTCTAAAATATCAACTTTGTGGTATTTTTTGCATTAATTGCATGGGAGCTGACTTTTCATTATATTATTTTCTTATGAAAGATCACAACTTTCTCTGCCAACATTACATTTTAACACTATATTGACATGCTGTCTAGTATAAACAAATTAACTATTTTTTTATAATCTGGTTTTCATGCTTTAAAACTATTGGAATGTCTTGGTTTTAGAGAATGACTAATCTGCTCTTAAAAATTCATGTTATCTTCAAACAAATAAATAGGTACCAATATTATTATGTTATAAGTATTTTCTATTAAAAAAACTACAACAAAACAATTATTACATTCCTTTTTAGCTTAGGATTTTATTCTACAAAAAATTGTCACATGCTCTATGACAGATTTCTTCTGATGTAAAAGTAAGATATCCTAAATTACAGTGAATCACCAATCAATAATGAATTACTGTAATAGCATTAAGATCTGAATGTTGCATGGTTTAGAAACACATTAAAATTCTACATCTTGTATTATATAATAAAATTAGCATAAATTTAGTTGATAGTTTTTATACCTCATAATCTGCCCTTTCTTATTCTTCGACAATTTTTCCAATATATACAAAAAGTTTTAACTCTGTGAATTATGAATGTAGAAGACAAATTTCTATTCAAAAACCCCAATTTAATTGAGATAATAATGTGATGCATGAAATTACCTGATTGTTTGCACTGTATAAATGGTATAATACCTCATTTTTAGTTTTAGAATTCCTTTATGAGATCTGGGATAGATTGTAAAGGATACAAAATCAAGCATGTCAAGGATCTCCAAACTTAGAAGCAATAAAATATATAAATAAAATCAAAATGCACTCACTGAAGCATTCTGCATTTGATATCCACACATTACATTGATCAATCCACTCTGCAATTTGAAAAAGCACAATTTAATTTGAAATATATCTGACAATTTAAAAAACTTAAAAATTATACAAGTTAACCACTATAAATCTTCATAAATGATTGGTTGATGAATTATCAACATAAGTATTTAGTATAGTGAAACCAGGCTTCCGGAAATCGCCCGTCCTCGCCGGGTTAAAATTCGGCGAGTACAGCCAATTTTCGGATGGCCCTGAGATAAGAGATTCCGTAAAAAAAGAAAAAAAATGTTGTCATCGTAAAATTATGGCGAAAGCCGCCATTTCCTGTGCCATGAATGAAAATTGAAATGTCGTCACCTGCAAATCCCCCCCCACCCCCCCATAAACTTAACTAGTGTGCATTATCAAAGCCCTCTTTCTAGGCAAGCCATCAGATTTGCATTGTAACCACAGGCGCTAGTTATTTTCTTTCCCCTCATCCTCCACCCAGTGAATCCGATGACCGAATGAAAATGCGATGGCGCGCTCACGATCGAAGTGACATGTTCTGTTTGTTCTCCTTTTCGAGGTCTACTGGTCTGCATGTGCCGAAATTTCGGATTTTAACAAGACCGACAATACCAATGCTTAAACCCGGACCACGCCCGAAGAAATTTATAAATGTAGAATGAACTCAACCTGAAGATAACCGAGTCTCAGCAGACCCGAAATGATTTATATTCAAGTATGTTAAAAACAAATTTGTCAAAATTTTGCATGGAGAATTTAGTTTGTTTTCTTAAATATTTATCTTTACATAGCTGAAATAAAAGCAATAAATTCATGTATTCAATTTAAATCCATTTTAAAAATATTAAAAATACATATGTTAGGCCCGGTCGTAACGGACGTTTATATATATATATATATATATACATTAAAAAAAAAAAAAGAGAGAGACTCAGCCTGGCCTGAAACAATAGAAAACTCAAGTCCAACCCGGACCTAAGCCTCTCTCTAAATCCCTTTTTAACTCCTTAAAACATAAAATATAAAATTTCCATTTGCTGTAACAGACGGGAGTAAGTAACAAGTTTGAATTTTGGAAATAGATTCTTCTAGTTTCAGCCAGAAATGTTTTATTTTCTTCCCCATTTTGGTTTCAACTTTAAAACTGAAACGTTTAAAATTAATTCATGGCATTTATTCCAGTTGTTTGACAACTGAAGTTAAGGTATGAAACATCTATTCAGTCTAAGAAGATTTTAAACTTGATTCAGTCACATTCCCTAGAAATTAAGAGTGTGAATGAGGTTTAAACTGCTTAGAGACAAAAGGATTTATATGATTATTTATTTACCACTCCTTCAAGTTACCAAACATTGGAAAAAGGAGAGATTCCTTTCATCTCTTACCCTTCTACCCCCACCCATACATTGAAATTCGGCCGCGTTCGGTCCTTTATCAGAGACGCCGAACCCGCAAGTTTGATCGCGACGGTTAAGCACTGTAGGGGTAGTGTATGAATATGCAGTTATCGCACTTCATCATGAGGTAGTTGGTTCTAATTTATTATTGTTGTGCGATGTATTTAAGCACATATATTAATGAATATAAAGTGAAAAAAAAAAGTTCTTAGGAGGACGGGTAAAAATTTTCGAGGACGAGTAAAAAATTTCACTAGCTGTCCCCACAGACATGCTAGATTTTGCTGATTTCCCAAAGCCTGAGTGAAACAGACAAAACCTAACAACAGTGAGTTAATATAGTACAAGTCCAAATTCTGAGGGACCTGGATAATTCATGATCATAAATACAAATATAGGCAATGGATTGGGTTGATTTGATGGTTTTATGATTGGGTTTTGGACAATGACCAATTTGGCAGGAGTGACCAATTTGGCAGGAGCCATTACTACCTCAGCATCTTCAGTTCAAAGTTAAATCTGAACCACTAGGAATATCCATGTATACTCAGGGCTTATCTCTTGTATGAAGGATTTAAATCCATCACCTTTGGATATGAAGGTTAGAGTATTAACTATTCAGCCACTGAAGTGGTGGAAAAATATAGGTATCTACCACAATAAAAGCAGATAATACAGAAATTTAAAAAATAGGAAAAATAAAAATATTGGCAAAATGTATGATGCATATAATCCATTGCAAAAGTTACTATATCTCGAAAAATACTGAAAAAAGGAACTAAATAAAATACTCACAGTATTTCAAAATTATTTAGCAATTTAAATTCATTATTTTGGTTAATGAGTTGTTTTATATACTCAGATTAAGTCAATAACTAGCTGTTGTGCCCATTGCTAGTGATTTTTTAAAAAGTTTATGTGGACAAATCATCAATAATGATAGCCACCTATATTGCTCAAATCTGATCGATATAAGAAAATATTAAGATATATACATGTCCACTGCTCCTTGGCATATACATCGAATAAATATAATCAACTATGTTCTCATAGCACATTGGATATACAAGCTCATGAGCAATATGGGCTGGTGATGGCTAACGATAAACACCTTGATTGCTCAAATCAGACTAATAGAACCAATTTTGTTCTTGCAGTACCCAAAATATATGCAGTTGCTGCACTTTACTATAAAACTTAATTAACTGCCAATTCATTCCTTTCCATTTTGTAAAATCTTATATATAGCCAGAAATCGAAAAATATATTTTCTTTCATGCAGACCATTTGATAGGGCAAATTAATCAAAAAACTACTAAATCAATATTCTTTTATTAGAATTTAATGCCTTTTAAAAAGCATGAGGTGAAGAATTGAAAAATTCTGGAAAAACGGACAGAAATAAAACACCTTATACACAAAAAATGCATTACTGATTGGAAGTTAATTTTTTTTTTTTTGAAAATGTTTTTTCTTGGAAATGTTATTGTAAAAATTCACATTTTTACAATAATATGTTGTTAATAAATGCCGGCCAAATGACTAGCATTTGTCAACAACACATTTATAATTTTTTTAAATTTCAAATCTCACCATTGTTTATTCATTAAAAAAAATTATAAGTTTTATTAAAAATTGAAACAAAAAAGAAACATTAAGAGTTAAAACATTTAAAAAGTTTAATTATAAAATGAAAATACAGCAATATAAAAAGACAATGCTTTAGAGTATTTAGGAAGGGGCAAAATAGCAATTATGCACTACAGAAATTTCAATTGGCTACAATGTCAAATTCTATATTCAGGAACATATTAGCCAAATATCCATTGAAAATCAATGCTGTCATAATAAACATATCTTGAACAGTTATATAACTGGGAGAATTTAAACGTTTCTTATTTTGTTGTTAAATGAATAGAAATTGGAATGCCTTGTCAGCTTCATCAAACTATCTCACTTATGCTAAATTTTAAGTTTCTATCTTAATTGCCTTCTTAATCATTGACCTGTGTGCTTAATTCCATATCTCTATCTCACTTAAAGGTGGGGGGTTATATATTCCACTAATTGCACATTTTGTTGTGTGACAACACTTAAGTAATTAGTATTCGAAAACTAAATGTTGGGGGGGGGGGGGATTCCAATTTGGAGGCTCTTCACGTTCGTAGTGGGACAAACTGGGTATTGTATTCTTAAATTATCAAAATTCCCAAAAAAATTCCTCAAATAGGAAGAAAGCCAATTAAAAAATTGACTTCAGCTTTTAAAAATATTCATTCAACACCCCATTTATCTTACCATTAATAATTAAATCACCAAAGGTGCATTACCAGGGATATCTGATCCTCGTGTGAAGAATGTTAACAACAAGCATGCAATAGTCATAAAGAAGAAACAATCTTAATTCAAAAAAGACATTTTATTTTATAATTAAATTTTCTCGACTAAATACTTTCATTCAAAGTTGCAACATATAAAAACAATTAAAAATGTATATCCTTTTACTCATTCATTTACGTAGCAAGTAATTTAAGAAAACAATTATATATATATTTAACACTCTGCTAATCATACCTCCAATTATCTATACAATAATGTCATGAAAGTTTTGTGGACCTGGGCAATCATTTCATATTTTTATCATAATTTAAATTTAATTCATTTGATTAAATTGTCAATGTTTATATAAATTTGCATAAAGCTATGTAAAGAAAGATACATCTGCTTGCCTTTTTTTTAAGGGCTTGAGGATTCACTATATAGGTTGATATCACTGTAATGTCTTGGATTTTATCAAATTGTTCGAAGTACTTTTTTTTTGTCATCGCTTTCTATTGAAATTACCAATTCCTTTGCCTGGATATAACTGCTGTCTGTTATTAGTTCCTTGAACACATCTCGATTGAAGCTCGCCCATACCTAGCTATGATGATTCCTGCGTCCATCATTTTGCATTTTCTTTTGCTTTCCTGGGAAGCCGCCCGGTTGGCCAGAATCAGAATTGATAGACAAATAAAGTGTATGCTACTTTAAAATTCACTCTTTCCTTCAAATCAATCAGCCATTACTACCTCAGCCAGCCTGCTGTTCGGCAAGCATTCCTTATTCACCTCATCCATCATTAAAATTGAAGTGAGCCTTTTATTCCATTACAAGACCCTCGTGCATCCCCTTAAGCATCGGGACCGGCTGCTTTGCATGGATTGTACAAAGTACACATCTATAAGTAAATACAACATTCGCAGCAGCTCTGAAAATCCATGAAAACAGTGACCTTCATCACCAAGTATCGTTAAGTAAGTGTCAAAAAATTCGGAAGAAAATTCATTGCTAGCTACGGACCTAGGTCCATGGCACCTGATCTCTTTCTCTAATGGAATGCTATGTTATAGCCCTTCTAGGTAAACGGTGCTTGCCCCTTAATATCTGAGTAATAAGGTTGCTTACTCATCCCATATCCATCCACTGGACAGCTATGGATCACGTACGTGATCTTGCATTCCACTTTCTCAGGGATTCTTCTTCGCTGGAGGCACACTTATAAAAAAGAAATAAAATTGGAGCCATTTAGTCTCTGACTGGGGGTCAAAAATGTGTATCCTTTCTTCGTTATGCTTTGATCTTGTGCAGAGCATGAGAGAGTAGGCGTGTTCTTCAAGTGCTAATTTCTATTTCTTGACAGCATCAGTGTTTCTAAATTGCCATTCTGGATATCTTTAAATGCATTTGGATTGACACTCCCTATTTTCCTCAGGGAACTGAATGTTCTTTCCCTTTGTGCAGTATGTGCACTGGTCATTTGAACTGTGGGAAAACATCTGGCATTTTGGCTGAAATGTTCCCTCAAATGGCCAGCTGCATGTGAACTTTATCTCAGGAAACTTATTTTCGTAAGAAAGTGGTTCTTGTCAAAAGGAACTCAAAAAAGCATTGCTGCTACATTATGTCTCAAAGTAGCACAGTAATAAAAATAAAATGCTGGTAATTCATTGAAGTCAATTATTTAGTAAAATTGCCCCAAATATGTAGCATAAATGTTATTTTACTGCTATAATAAAATTGTACATTTTTTTCCCATTTAACAATCTACCCTTGTATCAATTTTGGAGTCTCTATTTCACCCACAAAATATATTCTACTATCATTTCACATTTCGAACATATTGATGTGGAGCACCCCTGTAAACGAACATTTTTGAAAAACATTGATTTTTTCCAGAGGTTTTATTGAACAATTAGCCTGTGCATCAGATCTTAAGTCTCTAATTTCTTATGTCACATTTAGAACGTTTCGGTGTGTTAGTATTAACCATTCAACCAGTGAGGTGGTGGAAAAACATAGGTATCCACCACTGTAAAGGCAGATAATAAAGAAATTTTTTAAAAAAAGGAAAATTAAAAATATTGCAAAATGTATGATGTATATAACCCATTGCAAAAGTTACTATATCTCAAAAAATACTGAACAAAGGAACAAAATAAAATTCTCACAGTATTTAAAAACCATTTAGTGATTTAAATTCATTATTTTGGTTAATGAGCTGCTTCATATACTCAGATTATATCAATAACTAGCTGTTATGCTTATTGCAAGTGAATTTTTTTAAATTTTATGTGGACAAGTCACCACTAATGATAGACACCTATATTGCTCAAATCTGATCGATATAAGAAAAAAAATTAAGATATATACATGTCCACTGCTCCTTGGCACATATCATATTGAACAAATATAATCAACTATGTTCTCATAGCACCTTGGATATACAAGTTCACGTGCAATATGGGCTGGTATAACCACACCACATGCGTGATGACATCGAAACATTCGAAATGTGACATCTGAAATTAGAGACTTGAAATCTGATGCACAGATTAATTGTTCGATAAAACCTCTGAAAAAAATAAATTTTTTTCAAAAATATTCATTTACAGGGATGCTCCACACCAATATGTTAAAAATGTCAAATGATAGTAAAATGTATTTTGTGGTGAAATAGAGACTTCAAAATTGGTACAAGGGTAGATCGTTAAATAGGAAGAAAGTGTACAGTTTTAGTTTTGAAATACTGACTACTTAAGGGTTGCCGCACATCAAATTGTGCAATTAGCTAAATATATAACTCCCACCTTAAAATGAGATAGAGATATGGAATTAGGCACACAGGTCAATGATTAAGAAGGCAATTCAGATAGAAACTTGAAATTTAACACAAGTGAGATAGTTTGATGAAGCTCACGGGGCATTCCAATTTCTATTCATTTAATAACAAAATAAGAAACACATTTAAATTCTCACAATTATATAACTGTTCAAGATATGTTTATTATGACAGAGTTGATTATCAATGGATATTTGGCTAGTATGTTCCTAAATATAGCATTTGACCTTGTAGCCAATTCTCTTAAAATTTCTGTAGTGCATAATTGCTATTTTGCCCCTTCCTAAATACTCTAAAGCATTGCCTTTTTATATTGCTGTATTTTCATTTCATAATTAAACTTTTTAAATGCTTTAACTTTTAATGTTTCTTTTTTGTTCCAATTTTTAATAAAACTTATAATTTTTTTAATGACTAAACAATGGTAAGATTTGAAATTTAAAAAATTATAAATGTGTTGTTGACAAATGCTGGTCATTTGGCCGGCATTTATTAACAACATATTATTGTAAAAATTCACATTTTTACAATAACATTTCCAAGAAAAAACATTTTCAAAAAAAAAAAAATTAACTTCCAATCAGTAGTGCATTATTTTTGTATAAGCTGTTTTATTTCTGTCCGTTTTTCCAGAATTTTTTAATTCTTCACTTCACTTCATGCTTTTAAAATATATAAAATTTTAATAAAAATATTGATTTAGTAGTTTTTAATTAATTTGACCTATCAAATGGTCTGCATGAAAGAAAATATATTTTTCGATTTCTGGCTATATATAAGCTTTTACAAAATGGAAAAGAATGAATTGGCTGTAATTAAATTTTATAGTAAAGTACAGCAACTGCATATATGTTGGGTACTGCAAGAACAAAATTGGTTCTATTAGTCTGATTTGAGCAATCAAGGTGTTTATCGTTAGCCATCGCCAGCCCATATTGCACATGAGCTTGTATATCCAAGGTGCTATGAGAACATAGTTGACTATTTTTATTCGATATATGTGCCAAGGAGCAGTGGACATGTATATATTTTAATATTTGTTGGGAAATAATTTTCCTTCAGCTAACTGTAACTTAACCGTAAGGTGAAGTTGTAACTGTGGACCGTAACTGGAGAAAGTGTGAGTATAAATGAGTGTGAAAGGAATGGTTACGGGCGACTGAGATTGACTGAGACACAGACAGAGAAAGAGAGTAAAGCATTATGGTAGTGGATATATGCTATGTAGTGTCGCAGGATGTGAATTCTAATTTATTATGTAACCTAAGATAGGTATTTAAGTTTGTTAATAAATTATTATGTTATCGAAGATGTCTCTTCATATCACTCAAGAAACGCTACAAAGGGTTATGGGACCAGTCTCTACACTCAATTAAAAGTGCGTAGTAAGCCCTGCTGTGCAAAAAATGGCACAGCAAGCAATTCCAAGATTTGACGGAAAAAACTTCAATAGTTGGAAGTACCATATTAAAAGTATACTTGAGGGAAAAGGATTAGGCTTGTATCTAACTGATAATCCGCCAGAAAAGGAAGCAGAACTAACTGAGTGGAAGAAATATGATTCTCAAGCAAGAGGAATTATTACATGTGCGTTAAGTGATATGCAAGTTTGCTTGATTCTGACTTGTAATACTGCCAAGGAAATTTGGACTTCCCTAAGCAACAGGTATGAAGGTGATCTGAAAAGAAGAAGAATAGAAGCGAGAACCAATGTGTCACGATTACAGATGGAAATGAACGAAAACTGGAACGACTATCTGTTGAGAGCCGAGACATTGCTGGAAAGTGCACGTATACTGGGTGCAAATATAGATGATGAAGAATTTATAAACACTTTGATCAAGGGACTCCCGCCAAAGTATGATTTAATCGCAATGCAATTTGACAACTTTCAGGAAGCTACCATTTCTGATGTTTGTCGAATTTTCAAGTTGCACTAGGAAAGATCTAACAAAGCTGAAAAAGCAATCTCGTCTGTTTTTAAAGTACAGAATAGCAGAAGATATAGAAGTTCAAAATTATACGAAGACCCAAAGCGATTTGAACAAACTTATAGCAGAAAAATTTTATGCTATATTTGTAATAAAACAGGTCATAAAGCAGTGAATTGTTGGCATAATCCAGCTAATCAACGAAAATCAAGTTTCTTGAAGGATAGTTCTAAACAAGCAAACCAGCGAGGATATTCAGAATCACAAATTATGTGCGACAGAAATGGATCAAAAAGAACTTTAAAAGCTACAGAAGGTGTATTGCAAGCCAGATGGATTTTAGACAGTGGAGCGACTAGTCATATGACTGAAAATCTTGACTGCTTAAATGAAGTACAAGAAGATAAAAGAAACATTTTGTTAGCTGACAATAGCAGGATATCTTCTCACGCAAAAGGATCCATGACATTACGAGAAGTAAGTGGAAAATTTAATTCAAAATTAGTGCTAAAGGATGTACTTTATGTACCTAAACTAAAAAGTAATCTGATATCTGTTCGAAAATTGACAGATGATAATATGAATGTTTTATTTGATGAATCTGGAGGGCATATTTTAGATAGGAAAGGCAATACAATATTAAGTATAAAACCATCGGAATTTTACATTGCTAATTTGAAAGCGATCAAGGATAAGAATTTTATTTACAAAGCAGGCAAAAGTACTTCTTGGGAAATGTGGCATAAAAGATTAGGCCATATTAATGAAAAATATATGAAACTTATGTTAAAAAATTCAATGGTATATAACTTTGAGTGTAAACAAGACTCAAATTCGAGTGATTGTATTACTTGCATTCAAGCAAAATACGCTAGAAAACCATTTAAGGAAGTAATCAGTGAGCAATCAAAAATGCCGTTGGAACTTCTCCATATGGACTTAATCGGTCCGATACAAGAAGCTTCTTTAGGAGGAGCTAAATATGTTTTAACAGTAGTGAATGATTTTTCAAGGAAAATATTTGCAAAATTTCTAAAGTCAAAAGCGGATGTTTTCGAAACATTCAAGTATTTGATATTTAAACTTGAAAACAGTACTAGAAAAAATGTTCAGAAAATCAGGAGTGATAATGGAACGGAATTTTTAAATGCAGAAATGGAACAGCTTTGTAAAAGTAAAGGTATTGATCATCAGAAAACAACACACTTCTCACCAAGCCAAAATGGTCAAAGTGAAAGAGCAAATAGAACTTTAATTGAAGGTACGCGAGCTTTATTAATAGAAGCTAATTTACCTATTAAATTTTGGGCAGAGGCCATGAATACATTTACTTATATAAAAAACAGAACTCCTTCAAAATCACAAAATAAGAACACACCAGAGGAACTTTTTACTGGAAGGAAACCAAGTGTTTCATACTTTCGAGTATTTGGATGTCAGGCTCATTACTGGAAACCAAAACATAAAAGAAGCAAGTTTGATAAAATTACAGATGTTGGAATATTCGTGGGATATTCTGAATCAAGAAAAGCATATAGAATCTGGAATCCTAAAAATCAAGACATAGTAGAATCTCGAGATGTTAGATTCCTTGAAGAAACTAAGGGAAATGAACTGTTGGAAAAAAATTGTGTATATTCAGATTCCCCGGCAAAAATCTTAGATTTTGGTAAAAATCTGTTTAAAGAAGACAATTTTGATGCAGATGAAGAAGAATCGACTAGAGTTGAAACTGATCAACCAGGAAATTATCAAGATCCTGATGATGGTTGTACAACTCGCAGTTTAAGACCTCGAACTAAAATTATAAATTACAACGAATCATTTGAAAGTGATGATGAAGCTGTAGATCCAGATTATTATCCAGATCAAACCATACTAAAGGCGAGAGATCGACGAAATATACCGTCAAGTTATGAGGAAGCTGTATATTCTGATCAAAGGGAAAATTGGATAGAAGCAATGAATAAAGAAATGGAATCGCTAAAATTTCATAATGTTTGGACTTATGAAAAGATTCCAGAAGGGATCAAACCAATAAACTGTAAATGGGTATACAGCATTAAAAACACACCAGAAGCATCTAACATGATATACAAAGCCTGATTAGTAGCAATCGGCTGTTCTCAGAGGTTTGGAGTAGATTATACTGAAACTTTTTCACCAGTTATTAAAACTGATAGCTTAACACTTTTAGCATTTGCATTAATGAAAAATTGGAAAATTAATTTTTATGATGCTGAAACTGCTTATTTGTATGGAAAGTTAACTGAGACTATTTACATGGAAGAACCCAAAGGATATGAACATAGAAAGAATATAAATATGGCGTGTAAAATAAACCAAGCTATTTATGGGTTAAAACAGTCTGGTAAAGTGTGGTATGAGACTTTATCTGATTCTTTACTAAAATGTGGATTCAAAGTATTTAAATCTGACAAGTGTGTTTTCAACTACGAAAAGGGAAATTCTCGATTAATCATTGGAATTTACGTAGATGATCTGATAATTATAAATTCTGATGGTGAAATTTTAGATTATGTAATTAGAAAATTGAAAGAAAATTTTAAACTAAAGGAAAACATTAATATGAAAAATTTCCTAGGATTAGAAATTTCAGTAGAAGAAAATCAAATGATCATCAAACAAGAAGTTTATGTAGATGAAATGTTAAAGAGCTTTAAAATGCAAGATTGTAACAGCATTGCAACACCAATGGACATAAATGCGGACTTTGACAATTACAAAACTACAGAAAAATGTGATCCCCACAAATATCAAGAAATTATTGGTTCACTATTGTACCTCGGAATGAAATCGAGACTGGACATCGCTTATGCTTTAGCAACCTTGTCAAAGTACAATAAGGATCCAAGAGTTATACACTTGACTGCTGTTAAGAGAATTCTTAGATATGTGAAAGGAACTAAAGACCAAGGATTAGTATACGTTAAAGGCGATTTTAATCTTTCAGGATATGCAGACTCTAATTGGAGATGCAAGAAACCAAATCAGAAGTCAACAACAGGTTTTCTTTACAAAATTGGCCCAAATCTAATTAGTTGGACTTCTAAATCGCAGGACACTGTATCTCTATCTACTTGTGATGCCGAAGTATCTGCATTGGTAAGCTGCATGAAAAAGGGGCTTTCTTTACAATTGTTTTTTGACGAACTTTTAATTAAAACTCTAGTGAATGTAAAACTTTATTGTGATAACAAATCGTCTATTTTCATTTGTGAAAGCGGAGTAACTTCAAGCAGATCAGACCACATTATTCGTAAAGTAAGTTTTGTAAATGAGAACTTAAAATCTCAAAATTTTGGACTTATTTATGTATTGAGTAATGACAATCTAGCAGATATATTAACTAAAGCTGTAAGTAAAGATAAACTGTTAAGATTTAAACAAACATTGAATGTTATGTAATGTAATGGTTCTACTTGTATACATATTTGTAAAGTTGTTAACAGAAGTAAAATTACGGGGGGCCTTGTTGGGAAATAATTTTCCTTCAACTAACTGTAACTTAACCTTAAGGTGAAGTTGTAACTGTGGACCGTAACTGGAGAAAGTGTGAGTATAAATGAGTGTGAAATGAATGGTTACGGGCGACTGAGATTGACTGAGACACAGACAGAGAAAGAGAGTAAAGCATTATGGTAGTGGATATATGCTATGTAGTGTCGCTGGATGTGAATTCTAATTTATTATGTAACCTAAGATAGGTATTTAAGTTTGTTAATAAATTGTTATGTTATCGAAGATGTCTCTTCATATCACTCAAGAAACGCTACACTTATATCGATCAGATTTGAGCAATATAGGTGGCTATCATTATTGGTGATTTGTACACATAAAATTTTTAAAAAATCACTAGCAATGGGCACAACAGCTAGTTATTGACTTAATCTGAGTATATGAAACAGCTCATTAACCAAAATAATGAATTTAAATTCCTAAATAATTTTGAAATACTGTGAGTATTTTATTTAGTTCCTTTTTTCAGTATCTTTCGAGATATAGTAACTTTTGCAATGGATTATATGTATCATACATTTTGCCAATATTTTTATTTTTTCTATTTTCTAAATTTCTGTATTATCTGCCTTTATTGTGGTGGATACCTATGTTTTACCACTACCTCAGTGGTTGGGCGCGGTAGCCCATTGGTTAGCGCGCTGGAGTTGCACTCGGTAGGCCCGGGTTCGATTCCAGCCACTGCCAAAAAAACTGCCGCCGTGTTCACGCGGAGTACGATCACGTTAAACATGTGGGTCCGTAAGTCCTTCCGAGAGGTTGGTGGTAGGGGAAGGAGGGTACGGTCCCTGTGGATGCCTCCCCCACTGGGTTCCGGTCTAAATTGGGTGGCACTTCCCGGCTGTCCAAACAGTTACCTTACACCTTTCTGGTAGGTCGGACGGTCTGGGTCTCAACAACAACAACTACCTCAGTGGTTGAATGGTTAATGCTAAGACACTGAAATGCCCCATCCCCAAATCAAATGAACTTCTATGAAAAATCAGATTTTTCTCAAACGATCAACCCATATACCAAATTACAAGTCTTATTTCACATAAAAGGTGTTCCTTGTTTATTTAGCAAGATCAAACATTTTGGTATGATGTACCCCTAAAGTAGTAAATTATATAAAAAATTCTTATTTTTTAACTATCTACCCCTACACCAAATTAAAAATCTCTATCTCATCATGAAGTTTGTTTTACTGCCATTTCACCTTTCAAACATTTTGGTATTGAGCATCACACCCTCTAATGAAATGAACATAAAAAAAAATTCTGTTTGTACCGGAAGTTTTATCAAACTGTTGACCCATATACTAAATTGCAAATCTCTATTTCACTTAAAATGAGGCATTTCACATTCTTTTGGAAAATCAAATATTTAGATTTGTGGCACCCCTAAAGTAGACAATATTGGAAAACTGACATTGTATGCTATCTTTCAACTATACCTCTAAACCAAATTTAAAGTCTCTATCTTATCACAAAGTATGTTTTCATTTCATTTCACATTTCAAACATCTTGGTGTGGAGCACCCCTTCTAATGGATATTTTAGAAAAATAAGATGTTCCTGTTTGTTTTATTGAAAAACTGACTCGAGCACCAAATATTACCTCTATCTCACCAAGTGTTACCAACTACCAGTGTACTGGTAGACGCTATACATTTCCTCAGGAACATTTAAAAACAGCAAAAGAAAAATACATTTACATCTTAAAATTAAATAGTTAGAAGTTATAGGAGAGGCGAGACATCTTTTAAGATATTGTTTTTACTATTTTTTCATGTCTTTTTTAAAATAGTATCAGTATGAGTTATGTTCTATTCTATAATTTTACCTCCATTTTTCTAGATTTTTATTCTAAAGGTCATTTAGAAAATAGCAGGTATTGGATTAAAAAGTATATGAATGTACTATGTGGTTACTTAATTATGTAGTAAAAATTTTGATGAAGTCATGGAATTTGCTGATAGGGCCACTCTCAAAGACAGGAATAATACTCCAGGTACAGAGCAATACTCATCTGTCAATACAAATCACAGCACTTGAGAGTGCAATTCTGAATTCTTTGATATGTTTGCTAATTTTAAATATCTTGATTCAAGTAATTTATAAGCATAAGTAAACATAGATTGGTGTAAGAATAAAATTGAAATTTTTATTTTACAAAAATTTTTAAATTCAGTATTTCTATAAATTTATCTAAAGAATCATTTTTTAAGATTAGATTTGCATAAAAATCAGTTTAGAGAAAGTGTGAAAAACTTTGTATATTATTAAGAAAATTTGAAAAAAAAAACACAATTTTATATGTCTAGCTAAATTACAATGAGGAATTTGCACACGTGGGGAAAATGCTCAATTTTATATTTTTCTGGTAATTTTAGGCTTACGATTTTCAAATATGTCACATTAAATGTCGAAATGATTTTGAATAAATTAAAAATTAAAGTTTAAATAAGTGAGAAATGACGCGATGTCATGTGATCTTGAAACGCTACATGATTGGCTCTGACGTCACTGTGCATGAAGTATCAGTGTTTATGTTTTAAAAACAATGCTAGATCAATTTGCTTTTTCGCATTCATAGTTTAGAAATCATTTTTTGAGCCATAAATTTTATAATCTTTTGTAATTTTATCGTATATTTTAATTGTATAACCCATCTATTTCATTTTTGTTTAAGATGTCGATTTTTCCGGGATTTGTCAAAGGACAATCCGATAATCTTCCTAAAATTGACGCTATATGTATGTTTTCATTTTTGGGAACAAATTCCAATTTTATTGGAGCAGAAATGCCAGGAGTTAAAACTAAGAGGTATGTATGATCTTCATTAATATTGACAAATAAATCTAAAACTAATTCAAATGCAAGAATAATTCTTTTACATTTAAAACTTTAATTTTGATTGCACATGGAAATAGTCGCACACTACAATGTCCTATTCTGCTTTTAAGCTGATAATTGACTTTTTATAATAGTTTATATTGTAGTTTGAAATTATGTAAAGACAAATAAAGCATGCCTGAAATACTCAAGAAATTTAAATACAATACAAACTACAAAAAACCAAATTTAAATGACAGTCTGATTTGTGAGATTCCATTGCCAATAATTCTCCATATCTTCCTTTAACTGAAATATAGAGAGGAATCAAAAAATAGTTCTAAAAAAACAGTTACATTTATAGTTTGATTTAATGTTTCCCATTACAAAGTTAAAAGGATTTATCGAAACTAAAAAAAATTTCATAGAATATTCAGTAATATGTCAAATTATATTATTTTGATATAATTAGAAGAATAAAAGCATTATAAGAGATTGTTTATTTAATTTTTCGTCTCCCCCCCCCCCCCTCCAAAAAAAGGAATATTTTATTTAGCAGATGAAAAGGGGGACACTGAGATTTTTTTTGTGTTCTGTATATGGGGACAAAAGTTGATAGAACCATTACTGTATAAACACTGCATAAGTTGAAGATATAATGCATTTATACTGACAAATAATAGTTCAAGTAGTATATATATATATATCAGTAGTATATATATATCAGATAAATATTGATAAGATATATTTTTATTTCACAAATGAGGGTTGCACAACTTATGATCACAACTTATTTGTTACACATGGAATGACAGCCCTTTATTATTATAAATTACTATATAATGTTAACATTTCTATTTATACAATAGATATCATCAAAACGAAATAATTATAAATTAAAGTGCCATTGTTTATTTCAATAAATTGTTTGGCTTAATAACGGGTGGCGCCAAAAACACTGGCATCATTTTAAGATATTTATTACTGCCACCTCTTCCCCCCCCCCCTCGGGCAGATTCTAGCACCAGCTCCGTTTAATAAATTGTGAGATATTTTTAAGGTTTGACTCTATGTTTTTAAAACTTATTATTTTGAGATACAAGCTGAGTATGTTTTATTGTTCAATTCCTAACTTAACCACAAAATTCTTTACTTTTAAATTACTATTTATACAGGATTATTTATAGTTTATTATTGATCCAAGCAAGATCGTATCCAAGATTTGATTTCGGGGGGGGGGGGGGGGGGGGGGTTAAACCCACATTTCATATCTTGATGGATCTTTACCTTTTCAATGTTAACTATTTCATTTTAAGGGGTTTGAACCCCCGAAAAAAAACCTTGGTTACGGCCATAAATCCAAGTAAATAATATTTAAACCGAAAAAAATGTTTACTTACCAAAAAATAATCTTTACAACACCAAAGAGATGTTTTATTCGATAATTTTGGATTTTCCTGCTTGTCCCTTTTTATTGCTGTAGTTTAGTCCATACTTTTCATTTACTTGGATCTTTTGGAACATTAAAAAAAAAGCTTATCAACTGAATAAACCGTTGTATTTGTGCAAGTACTAAACAAGGTACTAAACAGTACTTGTAGGTCGGTTTTAGAATCTCACTCATTATAAAAATATGATAAATAAAATATTTTGTCGGAGAATCAAGTGAGCAACTCTTGGAATCAACAGTAAACAGTGTATTGCGCTCTTTGTTTACATGCATAGTGACGTCACAAGAGCGGCCATTACAGAAACAGTGTTTTTGTGCCGGATTGCTAAGTGCGAGTTTAAACATTTTTATATTAACTATCTAAGTTCAAAAATTAAAAAAAATATATACTATCATTCATGATTTTTTCTCTACTACACGATAAAAATATAAAAAAAAACCATGAAAATTCCTCATTCTGATTTATCCTTTAAAAAGGTCCAGGACTCTGTATTTTTTTTAATTGAACTATTAGTTCACATTATCAGGCTCGTTGAGTAAAAAGATTTAACTTTCAGTCATCTGTGCTTTTTCTGTACGAGCCATTCCATTGCTATTCATTTTTATCATGATTTTTTTTCATTTCATTTCAAATAATTAAAAGTCCACAAAAATAAAATTTTTCTGTTACTTTTGCAATCCCTATATTCAACACTATAAACACATGAAATTTCATTGACATAGGCTTGAAAATAAGTGAACTAATGTAATTTTTCAAAGGATCACTGCTTAATTCTCAAGCAGCCATTCTGGTTCTACTGTAAAAACTTCAAGGACCTGTATTTCTTAAACTATCTTAAGTAGGAAGCTAAAATGTTAAATTTTTCAAGAGACCCAGAGGGTATATATATATATTTAGGCCAATTTTCATTAAATTCAGGGGCGGTGGGTTCCATGGCCTGGATGATTTGACATGGAATGACCAAAACAGTGTGAAATGTTATCAAAATTTTTGCAGCTTTTTTAGCAAATAATTGAAAATTTATAATTTTTAAAATTTTAGAATGTTACAAGGTCTGTATAAAAAGAATTGGAAATTTTTTTTTACCTGACGTGAGTGTACATCGTAGTGCGCTCGCAGCGCGCATGCTCAGTAGTGGGGAATGCGACCTTCAAGATGCACCAAGCGACAGTCGCCTTCGAGCGTTCGTTCAGGCTAAATCGTGTTTTTAGTGAACCCCTGTCGAGTGACTCGGTGCAAGAACGAAATACAGCGAACGATTGAACAGTGGTATGAGATCAAATTTTGTGTTGGATTGGGGAAATCGGGTACGAAGACATTGGCCATGAATCGCCAAGTGTTCAAGGATGAAAGCATGTCACAAACAGCAGTTTTTAAGTGGCACAAGCTCTTCAAAGATGGCCGAGAAAGTGTGCAGGACAAGACTCGCGCTGGATGGCCGTCGATGTCAAGAACTGATGACAACATGTGCGTGAAGTGCTGAATTTAGATCGTTGTTTAAGTGTGCGAATGGTCGCAGATGAAATTGGCATTGATAAGATGACAGTGCACAGCATTATTACTGAAAATTTGCTGATACGAAAGATCTACGCTAAACTCGTCCTGAAGGTCTTGATGGACGAGCAAAAGCAGAGGCGAGTGTCTGCTTGCGAAGACCTTCTGCAACAAGTTGAAGAAGACCCCGGCTTTTTAGACATCGTCATCACGGGAGATGAGACTTGGATATTTGAATACGACCCGGAAACAAAGTGGCAAAGTTCAGAATGGCACACTGTGGGATCACTTTGTCCAAAAAAGGCTCGAATGAGCAAATCCAGAGTGAAAGCCATGCTGATCGTTTTCTTCAATGCAAAGGGGGTCGGCCACTACGAATTTGTTCCTGGGGGAGCAGACAGTGAATGGTGCTTTTTACCTAGAAGTGTTAAGAAGACTGAAGAGAAGAGTCAACCGGATGAGGCCAGACATCACCGGAAATT
Source organism: Amaurobius ferox (assembly GCA_951213105.1). Lineage (NCBI taxonomy): Eukaryota > Metazoa > Arthropoda > Arachnida > Araneae > Amaurobiidae > Amaurobius > Amaurobius ferox. Next base: position 125,224,620 of record OX578133.1, on the reverse strand, counting down.
GGAAATTGCATCACGACAATGCAACCATCCACACCAGCTCCAAGGTGACCGACTTCCTGACGATAAACGGATCGCGACGGTTCCCCAACCCCCTTACAGTCCCGACTTGGCACCAGCAGACTTTTTCCTTTTCCCAAAAGTGAAATCCTCCCTCAAAAGACACCACCATGGGACCCTAAGTGCCATCAAAGAAGCTTGCACGTGTGCAATTAAAGACCTTCCGGAATCCGCCTACCAGGGAGTCTTCGAGTCGTGGAAAAGCCATTGGCAAAAGTGTGTCGACGCTCAAGGGATGTACTTTGAAAACTTTTGAGGTATTGTAGCAATATCTGTAATAAATCTATTTTTCCAAAATTTTTCCCGATACTTTTTATACAAACCCTGTATTAAATACACATCTTAATTAGATACCATCTCAAGATATGAACTACAGATCTGCATGGGCTAAAATTTCAGCTTTTTACCTAGTCGTCCAAATAAAATTTTCAAATATAGAACCTGAGCATGGCCTGGTCAACTAATATGATCAAAAATATTAGTAGGAAATCTCTCTTTATAGAGATTGATTTTTTTGAGGCAACTAATAAATTGTTCAATTTATAGATTACTTATGGGCTTTGCCTGCCAAAGGTCATTAAATATAATAACTAGTTTTTATAGCAATTAGTGTTTAGTATGTTCCACATCTTGCATGTGAGCAAGTCTAGTGGGTCCATTGCAGAGTAGAAAACACAGCATGGAAATTAAATCAAATTGGAGCAAGGGTCACCAAAATAGATAAAAACAAAGATTTTAAAAGGCATCCCCCGGCCCCTGCTTGTATGGACATAAAAGTTACAAAGTAACAAAAATGGGTTTAAGTTTAACTTGAGCAGGTCGAATGGCTCCATTTGATACAAACAAAATCGCAATTTTAACAATCATAGCACAATTAGACCAATTGCAATATCTTCCACAAAGAACATAGTTTCTATATTTCCAATACTCTTCAAAATTGATTACCAAATATAATATGCAAACTTTCCCCCCTGATGGACACAATTTAAATTAAAACAGGTCACTTGGTGAGACTCCATGCGTAATATGCTGTAACATTTATGTTCTAACAGTTAACAAACAGAAAGTAATTGTGAATCGGTGGACCAACAGTATTTGTACATGGCTATCTGTTATTATTAATGTTGGGTTGTTTGCTACATGGGGTTTTTGATATTAATACCAAGTGTTAGTGATCTTTTGTTTACAGTTTAAGAGGAGTGAATGTTGATAGGTCACCTTTAGTGCGAGACCACCATACACAGTTTAAAAACCATGTCGTTAAAATATAATGTCCAGAATGTTAAATTTTTCTAGTAACACAACAAAATTTTTATATATCTAGAAGTATCTTAAAAAACTGGAAGTATCTTAAAATGAAGTATCTTAAAAATCTTAAACACATAGATAGTGAAGACAAAAGGGGGAACCTCAAATTTAAATAACCTGATTTAATGTGTACCTCAAATATATATTCAGTGCAAAGAAATATCAAATAATTAAAACATTATTTTATAAATGTAAATTATACATAAATGGCTCACCAAGAATCATCATAGCAGACAATAGTATATTTCATATTTAAATACACATAAATAAGAATATTACCTCAATATTGTGTGGATTCTTACAGCATGAAAATGGGACAGCACATCTTTCTGGACTAAGATTTTGCATACTGCAGTTAAAATATATATTTTTGGACCAATCTTTATACCCTTCATCTGTAACTCCACAACACTGAAACTAAGATTAATACTTTCATGTATATATATATATATATATATATATATATATATATATATATATAATTAAGGAAATACGAAGAAAAGGGGATAACCAAATGCTTTACATATGCATGCATATATATATATATATATGCATGCATGCATGTATATATATATATATATATATATATATATATATATATATATATATGCATGCATGCATGTATATATATATATATATATATATATATATATATATATATATATATATATATATATATATATATATATATATACAGGGTGTCCCAAAAACATTGACCTTGACTTTTATTCCTTAAATATTGATCTTAGACATATATAATAATTTATAAAGTTGTGCAAAAAAAGATACAGAATTTTATGAAATCTATAAAAATTTTTAGGGGATTAGATTTTAAGAAATACAAAATTTAAATTTTTATACGGTCCCTGTACAAAAACATTTCCAATGAGTAAAATGCACCCCATAAACTAATAAGGTGATGTACAGAATTTCAGCATTTCATCATAAAATGTCCCAGAGATATGTTTAAACAAAGTTGGTGAGGGATTAACCAGAAATTAAAATGTAAATGTTTACAGCAAGAGAGCAAATGATGCAACGCAGAAATGCATCATAGGCAAATAATATCTGCCTCTTATTTTTAATGGATCTTTGGCATGGATGGAAAACATTATGAACAAGCATTGTAATCTTTGTGCAAAGTTATTATTTCTACACAGTGTAGATACTTTTGTACCAATAAATAGCAAAATTATTATTTATGTAATCACTGTTTTCTTTCATTATTTGTGTATGACCCCTGAAACGCGATCTGCCGACATGATTTTTCCCCTCTGAGAACCCATGTCGATGCATCAAAAAGTGGTTTACATCAGCATTTTTATCTTTTCATATCTCTGGGACTTTTTATGATAAAATGCTGAAATTTTGTACATCACCTTATTAGTGTATGGGGCACATTTTACTCAATGGAAATGTTTTTGTACAGGGGCCATATAAAAATTTAAATTTTACATCTCAAAATTTAATTCCCTTGAAAATTTTAATCGATTTCATAAAATTCTGTACCTTTTTTTACGCAATTTTGTAATCTGTTATATATGTCTAAGATCAATATTTAAGCAATAAAAAGCCAATGTCAATGTTTTTGGGACACCTTGTATATATATATATATATATATATATATTAGAAATATGTAATAATAAAAAAAATTCAAGTAATATTAACATCACCATAGAAGCAAATTCAGGGCCATAATGCCGATAAGAGAAGAGAACACCAGCCCAAATTCGATGATTAAATGATTCATCAGAATTAAATTCCTCCTCAGGTCTGAGTATTTAACTCTAACTAACCCAAACACATGTCTGTTTCAGATAGAGCAATAGTACATTACTATAAATACTCTAACTCAGACTACAGGCATCAAAAACTGAAGATAGGAAACATTAAGAAAATTTGTATTACCATGCGACATGAACCCTTCTTTCTTCACTACGTGTATATACGATCAACCACAGCAGCTTAAATTATCTAGAAGCACCGGAATGAACAAATCGAAATTCTACCAGGGAGGCAGTACGGACGTTCACAGTAATACTCCCAGACCCGTCCAGTGAATCTAAGCAGGAGACTGGACAAGCAATTCAGAATATGAACAACCCATACACGCAATTCTGAATATGAACATGAATCAAAGATGAAAATTCTTACTAAACAAGTAATTCATAGGAAAACTGGATAAACGAGAATGCCACTATACACCATTATAAGGGCGCTCAAATCATAGTTTCAATACTGGCAAAAGTTACAGTTTTTTGGCAAAAATAAAATTCAAAACATTAATGTTAATGCATCTTATTTTCTGATATTTTGATTTTTCTAATTTTTTTTTACTTAGTTTATTATTTTTCATTTTTATTTATTTATATAATTAATACATAATTATATATATATATATATATATACATATACCTATATATATATATATATATATATATATTTTTTTTTTTTTTTTTTTTAAATGTTAGCCACTATAATCGGGAAAGTTTTCTAGGATGTTATCGAGTGGAAGTTGATACACTGAGTTGATAATTTTAATAACGAACTTGGGAGGATATGCATTATTAGTCGCTGTACTCAATAATTCCATAAAATGCGCTAATTTATAATATTCATTACAAGTTTTATTGATTCTAAGAGCCTGGTTTATTATATTTCTAAATACAGATATATACAAACAAGAGTCAAAATGTTGAATTTTTGATGTATTAAATTTAAAATCCTGTCTTTTATCATACAAGTTTATAACCATATTACAATTTTGTAAATGTAAATTTAAATCTAAAAAGTTTGCAACATTAGAGTCATTATTACTTGCATTTAATTGTAAATTACTTGGATAAAAGTTAAATACTATAGGGGTATTATTAAGGGATACACATAATATATGTCATCTAAATATCTAAACATGTGCATATTATGCAAGCTTGGATTAATGTTTTTTTCATAGAAGAATAAATACAGATTAGCTAACAATGATGAGGCACACAACCCTTGTGGGATACCAAGCTGTTGTTTAAAAAAAGTACCACCATGTTGAATATAATTCTCATAAAGAGTGAAATTAAGTAATTTTTTAAAGAGAAAATTTGAATATTTTAGGTTGAGATTATATTTTTCAAAAATTCCTAAAATAATTCTATACAGATCATCTATATTAATATTATTCAACAAATCTTTGAAATCATAAGTATAAATACTATGAATATTAGTAAGAGTTTTTAATTTCTTAACTAATTTAAAACTGTTTTTTACAATATGACAATTATTTGAGATTTCATCTGACAAGGATACTTCATGTAATATTTTTAATAATAATTTTCCTGCATTAGTAACGTAAGAATTATGCTCACTGGTAATGGTTCGAAAAGCAACAGGAGATTTATGAAACTTGGGTACTAAAACAATATATGGAAAGTTATTGCAACTATTTTTTAGATGGATTTGCTTATATATGGTTGAAATTCTATTGGATAAGATTTTAAGGTTAGTTTTATGTAAATTATAGATTTGATTATTAAGTAAGTGTGACTGGAGGGTACTTATATATTAATATTTACAAATGATTGAGTAGTTACCACTTGCCTTATCGAGATATGTAATGACAAAATCATTTTGAATTTCTTTAATATCATTTTTAATTGAATTAAGTTTATATGATTTATTAATTTTCTGATTATATATATAGTGATTTAAGTATTGCTCTATTAAGACACTCCAGGGCTTGAAGGCTTCTACAGGGATTTGATATTTATAGCTGATTTTATAGATAAATTTATTTAAGTCAAGAAATAAATCTTTACAAATTGATTTATGTTTAAATTTAGTAGGTCTATATGGTACTTAGTACCAAGTAACATCAGTGATCTCAGTGCATCATAATTAATAATATTTAGATTTCCCATTATAATATGCCGATGGTGTTTATCTACGAAGTCTTTGTATTTTTCTAAATGACAGTGGCAATATGACTCTTTATCCAATTCATAATTTTGATTAATATCTATTGATTTGGCAATTTGATTATAATTGAAAATATAACGTCCCAGCGGTTTATCATATTTATATGCAATTTTAGGATTTACATGTTTGACTGGAAAGTAATTGAAAACCAATTTTAAAAAATTATTTATCTTCAGATTATTTAAGACAGAATTAGTGAAATTCAAGGTACAATATTCGTTTATTTTAGTATATTGTTTTGATTCGTCATTAAAGTTTAAGTCTGCGACATATAAATAAACATTAAGATTTTTACTTCTGGTAATGAGCAAATCATAGAATAAATGTTTAAAATGAATGTTATCAAATGCAGTAGTTAGAAAAAGGTTATATACCATATTTAATTGCTGTATTTTAATTGCAAAAATCCAGGCAGCATGTATCAGTAAAATGAAAATTATGCAACTTAGTGCAGGTGCTAGATTCATACATGGAAAAAAAAAATGGCAGTGGCAAATTCAATTGAAAATCCTTTCGAGAGAGAATATTTATAGAAAAGTCCCTAACTTTAGGGAATCCTAAAATATTTAACAAAAACTGGGAGATTTTCATTAACGAAAATGGGAAAATGGGGGTTTCCAGGAAAAACTAGTAAAGTTGGCATCTTAAACTATTCCTGTACCTGTCCTAAGGGATTTGTATTCCATTAGTTGCTATAACGAGAGAGAAACCTAGACCTATAGGTATTTGATGAAAATTATCCTAAGTTGCAGCAATCATTGAGTTTAGAAAAAATAAATTAGAAATTTTAAATGAAGTGAATGATGCCAAGTTAAAACACATGGAAGTAACAGTAAAATATGGAATCACAAAGTATATGATATCAATGATTTTAAAAAATAGAGAAAAATTTTAAACATCTTGTCTAATGAACCAATTTAAACATAACTGAAAGTATATGAGAGAAGTAACAGTAGCATTACTGCTGTGGATCAGAGAACCTAGAACCTTCATATAGGAACTATGCTCAAAATGCCAAGGATTTTCAATGTTCATCTGGGTAATGGCAGACATTCATCCATAGACAAGGAATAATTTGTAAAAGTTTGTGGCATGTTAAGTTGGTGTAAGTATAGACAAAATATGAATTTCTGAGAGACAAATTGCCTTTAATATTAAAGAATTATGCAGGATCTGATACATTTAATGCTGATAAAATTGGATTTACTGGAGAGTTCTTTCTACTCAAACCATATCAAAGGTGTTAAGCATTCTGGTGGCAAATGCAACAAAAAGCAGGTGACTGCTTTTATTATCTGCAATATGGATAGGACAAAAAAGTTACCTTTAATAGTCATTGGAAAGTCAGCAAAGCCAATGTCTTTTAAATCAGTTAAAACATTAGCAAGGGCAGATGACTCAATTAAAAAGGCATGGATGAATGCATATATTTTTACCAAATGGGTGAAGCAGCTGGGCAAGAAGTTTGAACTACAAGGTAGAAAGATATGCCTACATCCAGATAGAAGCAACACATTTAGACTATGAAGGAAGCAAGCAGTTTTGAAAATTAAACCAGACATTTCCAAGTGAAAGAAAATGGACATGTATTATAAATTTTTTACTATTAAAACAAAATGTGTAGTTCTAACTTTTGGTTATTATTTGAGCATATTTCAAACTTTTTTATATTCATACAGTAGAAGTCTGATACATACAGTACTGCGGAAGAAGTACAGTAGAAGTCTGATATACTGTGGATTCGGATATAACACAGCGAAGAGTATGTCTCAAAAAAAAAAAGTGCAGTCTGATAAACGGTGAAAAGCTATAATGTGGGAATGAAGTATGTTCCCCGGATAACCATATTATATCAGGTTTCACTTAAATTTTATAATATTGCAGTCTGCAGAGTAATCTTTGGATTAAATTATAGTAGTTTTCTCCTTGGAGCAGTAATACATCATTTGGATAAATATTTATCTTTAGCTCAACATGTCACACTGAAACTAAAAACAGCATTTTATGTTAATAATTGTGTTGATTTTGAGATTTCTTCACAATACTCAAAAGGACATTTCAGATTGAAAAACTGGTGAATCATTTGCTGATGTGGAACTGACAACCATGTATAAGAGCTTATTCACATCCATAATGCTTCTGTGTGACTGCACCTAGAGCACTGAGAAGCACAGGCAGATGGTATATGATGAGAATGTTACATGAGGTTAACACTAGAATGATGGAAGTGGTCATTTTGACTACATAACTACTTTGAGAAACGATTCCTCCAAAAAAGCTAATCCCAGCCCATTGAAATTTTATGACTTTTCTTATTTTCTTAAAGTTATTGAAAACACAGAAGAAAATTATTCTAGGTTTTATAATAAGAGAACAAATCAATGATCTTCCTAGAACAACGGCAGCGGTCAAAGTAGTTATGCGGTCAGAATGACTGCTTCCGTCGTTCTAGTGTTAAGTTTCTTTGTTCTATAATATTAATTGTGTATAATTTTTAACGAAGTCTTGTAATTTTGTAGTTTTGTTAAGTTAACTAAGATAGGATTCAGTTATTCATGAAGACTCTACATTTACCAAAGAGCATTTGAACAGTTTGAAATCCTTGAGTCTATTTGAAGATTGCCCTTTGAGCTAAAGCAAAGTTGATGGAATGTAAAGATGAAGAGAATTTCAAGTGTTCAATGTTTCTGCTAAGTGAACATAAGTTACTGAAACTTATCATTTAAGAACACCTTGCAATTAAACTCCATGCTAGATCCTTTATTATCAGATTTACATGAGAAATTCTGGATACTTAATGAAAGGAGACAGTGTGTGTGTTGTGTAATTTCAAAATGGTTAAGATACAAGAGGCACAATGGAAGAACTTCTAAACAAGGTGATACAAGTGTCAGTTTTTGAAATTATTGGAGTAGATCTGGCCTTCTAATATTGAAGGGAAGTGTGAAGAGATGGGTTGTTCTTTACATGTGTGCAGTGTATAACGCTATACATGTGAAACTCATAATTTCATTGTCTCTTAAAGTCTTTCTCTGCTCCGTTTCAAGTGGTTGCCAGCATGTCATAGATTGCCCAATGCCATCTATAGTAATAAATGGTAGTGGAAGCAATTTTGTCAGAGCTGATAATTTTTTACAAAAAAAATTGATTGGAAGACAGTTGAAATGGAAGCATCTGTCAGAAGGATTACTTGAAAGTTCAACCTACCCTCTGCCACCTTGGTATGAATGGTTTTGGGAATGTCTTATACTAGGGCTCGAAAAACACAGTCACCCAGTCGCCACTGGTAACCAACTTTATCACTCTGGCGAACTGAAAAGCAAAAGTGAGTGACTTATTTTTTTCATTTTTCCCACACACAAAAAATTGCACCATGGGAAATCATGTGCGCTCCCCGCCTCCGTCTATCTTATGATCCTCCTTAAATTTCGAAAATGAAAGTAAGGAATGATCGGGAGAGCGAATGAAAAGCAAGGATGAAAATGTTTTGCAGATCCACAGTGTTTTTACTGGGAAATTCCACATCTCCCGAAAGCTACCCCAGCAACTCCTCTTTTCCAGGAAATTTCAAAGTTGCACAGTTTCTCCTGAAAATTTCTATGGGGCTGCATCCAGAACAGGCGCGAAGCGTCACTCCATTGTCCACTAGTTATGGACAAGTCGCGGCTAGGTTCTTTTTAATGATGTTTCATTTTTCCTGAGTGTATAGAGACGAGCACACTAGGTACAAACGTTCCAATTTTCCTGAATTTGTTATGTTTTTTCTCTGCGCATTTTTCTGGGACTTTGATTTTCGATAAAAGATATTCCAACTTCTTCACTAAAAACATTACGATATCTCCAAAGAAATCTTAACTGCTTTGGTCACGCCCTTCTAGCACGATGTACCACACAGGATTCACACTATTGTGCATAATTAATAAACATTTATTGAAAAAGATAAAAAAAATAAGTGTATTTGCGAGATGAAAATACGATCATCTAAAATTTTGTTACCAAATATAGAAAGTACGTTTTTTAACGATTCATGAAACTAATGCGAGCTAATTTTTGCAGAAATGCGAAGAAAATTATTATAACAGACAAAACGTCATTTTATGCCTTTTGATTGACCTCTTTAAATGCTTAACCTAAGCAATAAAACTTGTCATTTTCTCGGAAAACCCGATTTTTTCATCTCCCGTAAAATATACAATTTTTAAAAAGATTTTGATGGGATTCCAAAGACATTTTTCAATTAAATCCTTAGGATAAAAATGACTATTTCAGACTAAATATTGGCAGTAGCAAAAAAATCCATCGCAGCACATTCATGGGTTTACGTGTTTCATTTATTAGTTAGTAATTTATAAGACAGTTTAGTAATAAAGTGGTATATTTCGTTCGAAATATATTTCATTATATTTCATTTCACAGTATATCCATTATATTTCATTTTATTTTTAAATATTTTCCATTTTTTCAATCTGTTTGCATCCACTTATATTTTTACATTTATTGTGCTTTTTATGCTGGAATATTACCTTTTAAACATATTATAAATGAAATTGAGACATATGTTTAAGATAATGACTAAATAATTAAAACATGTTTATTTATTTAGGCATTTAGAATTATAAGGCTCATTAGAAATACGTTTGAAGGGCATAAATTAGAATTTGATATATAAGCACCCAAAGTTGAATATCTAATTTCAATTAAAAATGAACATCCTTCTCATCTTAATTTTACTAAAGGTATTTAAAAAAATATTTTTAATTCAAAATATTTTGAATAACATTAGCTTGGCAAGGTATAGACTATTCAAAATGTGCTTTATCCTAAAATTATGCGATTTACAAAATAACTGCATATATTTTCCTCTTTGCTTTCCATTTTCAATCATAAAAAGGGGTTTCCAATTTATTTAAAAAATAAAGTTGATAATTTTCAAATCAAGGCTGAAAATACTAAATGTCAATGAAGTCTCTTGTAATATAAAAATATCCTTGTTTTATGTTTTACTAATAAAAATTCTGGATTTTTAAATTTCCCAAGTTGTCTGATGATCAGTAATTATTAGAGCAAGATCATTAATTTAGTAACACAAAATTAAACAAGAAAGATCAATCATGCATAAGCATTGATTATGAAACACTTTCCAACTGAAATGCAATTTCATTTAAAAATCTCTAAAATGTGATACATTCAGTGGTGATATCTTTTACATTATCACAGTACTACAGTAATTTATTATACTTAAATATTTAAAACTGTATCGAAATATAAATCATCTGATTCTCTATGCAAAATCAATGAATATTTCATTCATATAACTTGTATTCCAGAATCCAGAGCTAAATAATTTTGTGTGAAAAAAATCCAGCAATTCTTATGTAACTCACCTTACAATCACTTGACACATCTGCATTCTGCATAAGTTAAAATTAGGCTTCGTTGAAAAAATAATAAAAGTTTAGGGATCATTTAAAATCACAACTATTGTAATTGCGTAGGCACGGAATTTAGTTACACAGATAATACACAGATACACAGATAATATATATGTGTGCGTGTGTATGTATTCAAAGTATTGGAATTGTGTCGAAGATCGGAACTCAAATTTCCGAAGGATCTACACGTTTTGGGACTTCTAGAACACGAAAAAACTATTTTTAGGAAGACATCTGTGTGTATAAGGGTGTATCTGTGTGTGTTTCTGTGTGTCTGTGAGGATATTGCATCCATTCTAACTGAAGAACTAATGGACCGAATTTAATAAAATTTGGTAGGTAAGTTTTTTGTGGGAAACCCTGATGTTCATTTGGTTATAGTACGATTCGTAATAAAAGAATCTGCCTTTTTTTGCGAAATGGGTGGCAGAAATTGCCTTTATCCACTCTAGCTAAAAACTAATGAACCAAATTTAACACAATTTGATGTATAATATTTCAATAACCTACAAGTGATTTATATACCAAATTTAACAAAATTTGTTATATAAATCACTTGTAGGTTATTCTAATACGATTCGGGAAAAAGGAACGGGCTGTTTTTGCGAAATGGCCCGCAAAAATCGTTAAATATAAAAATGAAAGACTACGTGCGCGCAATTATATCAATTAAATTCCTATTTTATACTTGGATTTTTAACAACAAAAAGAATAAGACTAACCCCATTACTCTAGGACTAGCCGTTCTTGAGATATTTTAGTTTTTTTGCGTTTTCGCTACGCCACCTTTGACAATAAGTCCATCTATCAAATGAGAACCAAATTTAAGTTTAACGTGCAAATTCAATGTCATTCAAAATACTTATGGCTGTTATTTTGTGCAGATAAACTCAAATTATTATTGAAGAAATAAAGAAAACATGAATATGAGTCTGCAGAGAAAGACATGTGCTGTAACACATCAGAATTTTTAACAATATTACAACAATGATTTATAGAAGTGAACGGGGATTATTTGCAGGCCATTTCGAAAAAAATGTAGGATCTATATTTAAAGATCCACCAAATTGTTGTAGAATAAAATGTTCTACAAATTTAAGCTCTGTACCAAATTTTAACTCTCTAGGACTTAGGAAAGTGCATTAAAAATGCCATCAAATAAGTATATCATGAAGAATTATATAAAATTTTAAAAAAAATAGAAAAATTGTTATCTACCAAATTTATTTTTAAATGTGAAGCCTCTCTCATATACAAAATAATTAAACTCTTGGAAAGATATTTATTATATAATATATCTATTTTTTCTTTCTGGCGGATATCGCAAAAGTCAGAATTTAATTGAATTCGTTTTTCTCCCTATATTAAATAATTTTTAATTAAAAAACTACTTAACATATGTTACTGAATTTTTTTTTATATATTTTATGGGATAATATGAATATTTCCTAAAAATTTCGAAGCAATTTGTGAATTTTAAATGTGCTTAAAAAATGTTTGAAAAATTAGGTCCCATAGGGTTCAATGTATTTCATTTTTTCAACCAGGGTTCAATAAAAAACCAATTGGGTGATATTATTTATTTATATTCCCATAGGTCCCACAGACCATCTGAAAAACATACTAAAATTTCATTTTGATAAAGTCATTTTTACGGCAGTTATCGTGCTAATGGACAGACAGACAGAATGAACAAAGTCATAAACACTTTTCAACTATGTTATAAAGTGTTAAAAAGAATGCTTTATTATTAAAAAGATTAATATAATAATTTAAAAAATTAATACTGTTAGATATTTTATATTAATTTTTATTGAAATATTTTAAAAACATAATTATTATTAAAAAAATAATAGTGATATTATTTTATATTAAATACTGACATACCCACACTGGCTGGCTACTAAAAAATTTTTCTGGCTACTATGTTTGTTGACAATTTTTCAACCCCTGTCTTTTGACAGACTGTCAAAAGACTATTGAGACATATCTTGGAAACAGTGGCATCACTACAATTTTTAGGCTCACAAGCAAAATTACTTTAAGATCCTCATTTCTAGCTGTAATATCTAGTTCTACTGTTCTGTCTAAGGCCTTTTTCAGTCCTAAGGCCAATAAGCATTGCTTGCTTTTGCTACCCAATTTTTATGCTCCTGCTTGGGGTCAGCTTTTCTGAATTACAAAGAAATGATGAGCATTTTGTGACATCTTTCCAAGAATACTCAAGAAAAGCCATAACATAAATTACCTTTAAATATACATTAAAGGTTCATGTTTAATGAAAAGCGGTATATGAGAAATGGGCATGATAAAGATTTACAAAGAAATAGCTTTCACTTTCATACATCTGTATATACATATTCATAGAGTCTACTTAAAGTAGATATACCCAAACGTAGGATAGTGCTGCTATTGTAGGTATACAGCATTCATGGATCAATTTTATATTTATTATGTGCTCTTCAGCATAAAATAGGCAAAGTGAGAACACCCTCTAATGCAGATTCTGAGATTATAAACTTAGTCATTACATTCTCGTGTAACCTCAGCTCAATTTTTCTGAAATTTGATGCTGGTTGCATGATAGGTTTGAATTTGTAAGGGTTCACAAAATTGTGGCACATAATAAATTCCCTTGTTGCCATTGTTAATATCGGCTATTTCATGATGAAAAGTGCCATATAAATATGAAACCAGTTTATGCATACTATTATCTGCAATGGGGGTACTATCTTCATCTTGTATTTATATACATTTTTCTCTTAAATGAAATGAAAATCTTCAGTTGCTTCATGTAATTTTATTCTGATGTTTTGATTATGCCCCGTTTGTTTGCTTCATAAATCAAGAGCAAATATTATCTAACAATTTTAAATATGGAACCAAATGGAAAGAACCAAAATTTGCTTTTTCATATCAGATACATCATTGAAGCAACTTCAGAATTTATGGCATTTCTATTCATGTTTTTACTTTCTCTACAGTACACAGAGTATTGAGCAAAAAATATACTTTTAATTCTAGAAAAATACAAGTAACAAGAACGTAAATACACAAAAACATGAATAAGTACCTCTGTTTGGAAAGCATCAATCACATTCTGCAAATTTACATCATCTCTATACTTTGCAATAGGTTCATTAGATAATCCTTCTTTCAATGCATCCACAAATTGATTTGGGAAAACAAAAGCGAATATGGTGGCAACCATTTCTCCCACAAATAAAAGCAATAATGTGATAGAATACTAGAATTATAAATGCGTCAGTCAGTAAATGTTCTATTAAATATATACAACATATTTTTTAAATATAAGGAATCAAAACATATTTCTTACGTTTAAAGTAAAACAATTATAAAAAATATTTACACTTAAAATGTACAAAAATTATACATTGTAAAATAAATAAATAAAAGAAATTCTTTGATTAGTCATGTTCTGAAAATTCAATAATGGGCATTCCATAACTTAATTCATACTCCGAATGAAAATATCGATATTTTCACACAGTAGTTTTTCTCTACCAGAGCTTAATAGCACCAAATAATAATTAATCAAACTCGGAGAAAACTTACTATATGCTGCAATTTCTTACCATGCAGCTGATATAGCTTTTTTTTCTTTTTTGTCTTTGCAGTTCGATCCTGATTTTATGTTAATTAGATGTAATGTCATGATAAAGCTGAGTTAGTCATCAGACTTGCAAAATTGAAGCACATAACAAGTTTTCTTACTTTTAGCATGACCAATCGTTACATTTGCCTTTTTAAAATCAAAACATGAGCAAAACTGTTTCAATGATAATAATGAAGATGGCTGCAATGAGAGCCGAATCCAATATTAAGCCTCTACTTTAAAAAGAAATGCCTCAATCCAAAAATATTGTTTTGAATATACAGAATGGTTTAAAATGTGTGCAACACAAAAGAAATGCTTATTATTTTGTGCTAATTGATATATACTAAGTAGTTGAATATCCCCTTAAACATGAATAATGTAATAAATATATTACAATGCTCAAATTATCAAAAGTTTCAAATCCCATCCTTAAAATAATTATAATGATTAATATTTTGTTCTTAATATGAAATATATTGACTGTTTACTTGCTTTTTATGCTTAATTCAAACATATAGCACAATAAATCAAAATGTTGCTTGTAAGGTAAAAGCTTGCAAAACTTACTTGAATAAAGTAGACATGTGTCAGTAAGGTGTACAATCTTGTTATTGATAAACATGTAATTCCTTACATAGTCATAGCCAGGGAAGTATTTTTATACTACATATCTGACCACATTACCACTATACTTGTTTTTTAACTATGATTTTTTTATTTATTCAAATTCTGATAATCTTGTTATTGATAAACATGCAATTCCTTACATCCTTATAGCCAGAGAAGTACTTCGTTATGCACATCTCTTACTTTAAAAATTAGCTCCTTTAGCATCCAAAACGGGTTGTTTTTCTTCCAATTTTGTTATATCCTTCTTCCAATCTCATTTATGGATATTTTTGCATAGACTAATCGATTGATATTTTCTTTTAGTTAATGAAGTTAGCTTGTATAACTGCTGAAACTGGTTTTACTTTCTTTTCCACGTTCTAACCTTTTTTTAACCTAGTCTCAACCACTGTTAATTATATAGTAGTTGGATTGCTAAATTTAACTCTTGAAACTGGTTAATTCCTTTCGTTATTTTCTTCTTAATTACTTCTTCATTTTCCTGTAATTTTTTATCTCTTTTCCTTTTTGACCATTTTTTCTTCCTCTAAACTATTCAATTTTTTACAAATAATTAAGTAGTTCATATATTTCCTTTCTGTTCTTTAAATCTCAGATCAATGCCTACGATTTCATTCTAAGAGCAAGCTCCTCTTGGTTCCGTGGGTGGGAAAGGGACCCTTTATCGTTCTGTGATGATATGTTTATGGCTGTTTTTCAATGGCTATCCATGTGTAAATTTTTTGCTGTGCATGTTCTAGCTTTTTTTTAAATTGCTCATTGCTTTCCTCTTTGCAGTTCACGCTCAGCTTTTGTTAAGGGTGCATAGTGTTCTGTTTTGGCCTTTAAAAGGGGGCTTATAACACTCTCGAAATAATTGTAGTCACTTTACTGAAATATGTCTGCTTTATTCAATGAAGTTTTGAAAGCTTTTATCAAACATATAGGTTGGAGGATTATTTTAAACAAGAAACTCAAATATATATATATATATATATATATATATATATATATATAAAAGCTTCCCTATTTAATGTCAAAAAACATAAGTTACATCTGAAACTTTTACCAGAATTCTCCTAAATTTATTATTTTGTTTGAAGACAACCTTCACCACTCTTGGTGGAATATCATAGTTTATACCACTTTCCAGCATGACATAAAGAATACAATGACCAAACACAGAACTTCTTTAA
This sequence comes from Amaurobius ferox, assembly GCA_951213105.1. Taxonomy (NCBI): domain Eukaryota; kingdom Metazoa; phylum Arthropoda; class Arachnida; order Araneae; family Amaurobiidae; genus Amaurobius; species Amaurobius ferox. The sequence continues at coordinate 125,208,432 of OX578133.1, read as the reverse complement.
AGTAAGAATTCTGGTATTTTTCTGCTGGATGTTTTAAAAACAATTACAGTACAACCTTGAAAATCCGGACATCCAAAATTCGGACGTTTTCCAAATTTTCGGGGGGGGGGGGGGGGGGGGGGTTCCCCTGGACTTGACAAAGTCGCGGATTAACTTTAGGTAAGTTAAGCAGGGTAAGATTATTTATTTTATATGTAAGATTATTTATTTTACCGTATTTTCCGGTCGACTTTGTGAACCCGGAAATGAAACGAAAGTTTAGATGGACGGCTGTAGATCAGCTCGTGGTTGGAGCGTGAATTACGTTGTTAGCGTTAATCCCTCCTCCCCCCTTATTCAAATCACAACTCCCGATGAATTATTTCGCGTAAAATATACATCGTTATGTAAATACGGAATTTTTATTATCAAAATTTCCTTTTTTAATTTTTGAAAAAGACATTTTTCTGAAACAATGTAATTTTTAATATTAAACACTTTAAAGCGTTATCGTAACATTTTATCACAGATTGTTCAATTAAATCTAAAAAACCTGAGAATTCATATTAACGCTCACGGAAATTTATTTTGTTCACTTCGTAGTACGAATTCCATTCTTCAATGTATTCTGTTTTGTCTTCAGAATCTCCTCCCCCTCCCGATATCTGACGATTTTTTCGTTTTCGTCGAACGTGTCAGCTTGAAATCGACTGTATATTTTGCCTTTTTTGTTTAGAAAGCCATATTTACATACTATAAATAGCAAATAAATAACTAAATAATATCATATCGCACAGAACCGAGCAACAAGGTCACACAGACCTCTCAAAGGGGTAGGCTGCGTTTACGATTAGAAACTAAGCAAATTCCTTTCTTCGCTTTCTCTGCCCCACCATGTGCTGCTGCAGCCTAGTAATGACTCATCGTAATTTAGAAAAATCATTGAGAGGAGAGATATTTTTCTTTTTTAGAAAAGATATTTATTTTATCTACTGCGATATTTTTTACATATATGACTATTACTAATAAAGTTTTTACTTTTTTTAGAGTCATCAGCCTTTTTAAACATAACATTATATAGATGCTAGAGAATAAATAAAACTTTTAAGTTCTTATTTTTTGTTTTTCGTTCGTTAATAGCGGAAACGGTTTAAACACATTTACACCTTTAAATATATCATCAAAAGTGCTAATCCTCGATCTTTATTAAATCTCGGCACTTCATTAAATCTCGACAAAGCCGATATAACGGAAGTTCTGCACTGTGATGATGATGCGCCAATCGTAAATAAATTGAATGATGGCGAAATTCGCGATATGATATTAAATAAAAAAGTATCGAAGTAGCGACGATAAATGTGGAAAAGAAAAATATACCCATTGATAATCTTATGCAAACAATCGATCATTCAATTAAAGGTCTTGAACAAAGAAGCTTTACAACCGAGCAGAAATAATGTCCATCTACAGAATAAAGAAAACTGCTTTCCCATAAACCAAAATTTATGAAATAACAAATGTTAATTCAAATATTTAAACGAAATGATAAAATGGAATTTTATCATTTCGTTTCGTTCACACATTCTAAATTATTAATGTGTATATTTTTTCTTAGAAATTTCTTTTGCCCTATTTTTTAGATTAAATAATATGTTTTAATTGATTAACTTAACTTTTGCCATTATTTTCACTAAAAATAGTGCTTTATAGTGTATTTAGTTAATATTAAATCTGAATTTTATTCAAATTTTATAATCCGGAAAAATCGAAAATCCGGAAGCGGCAAAGTCCGGATTTTCGAGGTTGTACTGTACTTCGTATGAGTGAAATCAAGAGCATTAGTTCAGTTTAGCCCACCATCGGTAAAATTTGAAGTGCTGAAGACAAGACACACAAGCTAAAATAATACCTTGTAATTTTGCTGATTGGAAGTTAATATTAAAACCATCAAATCACTCTCTAAGAGTGATGAAAGGATGATCAGATGAGCATTTTCTTACTAATATTTTATGATTTTAGTTTTCTCAAATCTTGATATCAATGGACCATTTTGAATCAAATTATAATATAACGCTTTACAATTTTCCTTGAAGACCACTACTACAGTCTCTAGAACTAATAGTGTACCGACCGCTTATACCTCCCAATGCTGGGATATGTTCCTGAAAAGCCGCCTCCGCCAGACGGCGTTGGTCTTGAATAAGCAGTCTAAAGCGGAGGAGTTAACATTGAAACTAATGGGAATTTATTGCAAATAAAATGACTGATATCTTTCGAAATAAATGAAGAATTTGTGTGAAATTTGGTGTGATTATTGTAAGTGGTATACACAAAAAGTCATTTGATTTTCAGAGAGATTGAGCTAGGGATATATTCGTATTTTTAAAATTTTATTTAACTTGATCTGGTGTTCGTTCAAACCTTTGAGGTCCAAAATAATCAGGTTCATTTATCACAGTAACGGGAAATTCGTTCTGACATTTCCTCTTGTGGTACATTTCAATTCTTTCGATTTTGAAGCTTATCGGGTTAGCCCGTCCTGGGTCCGCCATAGGACTTTACCTGGTTTTAGAAAATAACTCGAAAATCAGAGAACGTTGGAAATCTAAATTTAATATATCATTTTCTTTTGGGGTGTATTTTAATTCTTTCAATTTTGAACTGTACCGGGTTAGCCCGTCTTAGGCCCGCCTTAGAAACTCACCCGTTTTCGCAGTATAACTCAAGAGCAGGTGTATCTAAAACTTCGAAATTTAGAATATCCTTGCCATTTGCTGTATATTTTAACTCTATGGATGAAAAATCTTATCGGGCTAGCCAGTCCTGAGCCCAACAAAAGGAATATATCGTTTTTTGAGAATAACTAAAAATTCGGAGCATCTAGAATGTATAAATTTAATATGTCATTGTCCTTTGGGGTATATTACATTTCATCGCATTTCGAACCGTATCGAATTAGCCTGTCTTGGGCCCGTCATAGAAATTTACTCGGTTTTAAAAAATAACTCGATCAATCGGAGTAGCTAAAAAATGTAAATTTAGTATATCATTTCCGTTTGGACAGATTTTAATTTAGATTTTGAACCTCGTCGGGCTAGCCCGTCTTAGATCCGCTGAAGAATGCATTCGTTTTTGAAAAAATAACTCGAGAACCGAAGTAGCTAAAAATTCCAAATTTAACATGTCGTTGGCTTTTGGGGTATATCTAAGTTTCTTTGGATTTGAACTTTATCGGGGTAGTCCGTCCTGGACCCGACATAGGAATGGACCCGTTTTTAGAAGACCTGGAAAATCGGGGAAACTAGAAAATATAAACTTAATACATCCTTATCTTTTGGGGATTATTTTAATTCCTTTGTTTTTCAACCATATCGGGCCAACCCGTTTTGGATCCGCCTTAGAAATTCACTTTTTTGGTGGAATAACTCTAAAGCCGGAGTATCAAAAAGCTTCAAGTTTAGAATGTCGTTGTCATTTGCGGTATGTCTAAGCTCATTGGATTTAAAACTTGATCGGGCTAGCCCGTCCCGGTCCCAACAAAAAGAATGTACTCATTTTTTAAAAATAACTCCAAAACTAACAGCTAGAATATCTAAATTTAGTATACCATTGTTTTTTAGGGTATATTTTATTTCTTTGGATTTTGAACCTTATCAGACTCGCCCGTCTTAGGCTCGACATAGTGATAATGTACTCATTTTTCGAGAATAATTCGTAAATCGGAGAAGCTAAAAAATCTAAATTTAGTATATCAATTTCTTTTGGAGTTTATCATAATTTATAATTTGAACCTCATCGGACTAGCCCGTCTTGAGTCCGTCTTAGGAATACGATCGTGTTTGATAAATAACTCGAGAACCGGAGTAGCTAAAAATTCCAAGTTTAACATGCTATTGTCTTTTGTGATATATTTCATTTTTTCAACTTTAAACTTCATTCAGCTAGCACGTGCTGGGCCTACCATAGGAATATACTCATTTTTTTAGAATAACCCGAAAACTGAAGCAGATAGAAATACCAAATTTAGTATATTAATGCCTTTTCGGGTAGAATTTAATATTTTTGGCGTATATATAATTATAATTAGTGGCGTAGGCATGGGAGATAGGATGTGTGGTAAAAAACCTCATTTGCCGAACAATTACATTAGTTTTCAAACTTGTCCATATTTAAAAAAAAAAATGAATTTTGTACTATAAGCTCCATTCGATCGTCGACCCCCTTTTTTCCTAGATACATAGTTACATCAATATGCAAATGAGCTAAGAAGTGCGAAATTTGTCCACGGATGTTGGGTTGGTGCACTGGGAGTACGAGTGAAGGTTGCGGTTCTGTGTGATCTGACGATGAAGGTTTTATGCCTTCGAAACCGGTCGATATTAGTATTTTGAGTTGTATTCTGCTTTTTACGAAGATAATTTTATTTCTTTAGCAGAAATTTGGACCGCATGTATTGATTTTGTTTGCTTGAAATTGAAAATTTTCAATAATTTTTAAAAGCATTATATGAATAACTTGATCGAATGCTTTAAAAGCAAACTTTTGTTTTGCATTTTGATACATATTACCATGTAAACCTAAAAAAAGAATGTATGAGAATGTCTAGCAGATATTTTGTTTCATCTCATATGTTCGGCTACTAGGAAAAATGCCTGTCGGTGGCCTTGTGAATTTGAAAGAAAAACATGAAACACCATTGCCGCTTGAACATTAGAACAAGGTGGGGGCTGCCTACAAGTGCTGTCTCTTTGTACAGTGAAAGATAGCACTGATAAGAATTTCGATTGAGAGTGGACATGTAATCGACCACTATTTTATTTCGACAGGCGCGTCTCCTTTACATACGTTTCCGCAAATGGCCACATCTCTTACACGAACAATGCTCAAAAGATCCGCAAATCAGCGGGGGCTCTGGAAATGGGCAGAACACCAGGAAAGGACATTTTATACTGCCTTCAGGGTGGCCTCTAGATACAATAGGAAGTATATCATTAGCACATTGGTCATTTGAGATCGAATCTGTTTTAACTAAGAACCGTCACATGTACACTATTCTTTTTCATTCTAAGATTGGACAAGATGGACCCACTCAGAAGGAAATATTTTTCGAAACTATAAGCAGCAAGCTTTCACTCATTTGATGTTTGACGTTGTAATTGACGTTGAAAATCTATATTTTTGTTTCTATATTTGGATTAAAAAGGGCTTATAGCCATATTATATCAGTTTTCTAATAGATCTATCAACATATTTAATAGTTTTTATAGTTGATGAAGCATGTCCTCAAATTCTAAAAAGAAAGTGAATGACAGACACTGCTTCGTACCTGAATGTAAAACAGGTTACAAAAATTTCAGAGGCAAATATTCTCTATTTAAAGCTCCTGACAACGATGAACTAAGAGCTGAATGGACAAAGTTAATTCCTCGTGCAGATAAAGTTCTAAACAAAAACTCTGTGGTTTGTGAGCTGCATTTTACTAATGACGGGTTTTGTATTATTTAATTCTCTTGCATATAAGCGTAGTCAAGATCTAGGATAAGGGAGGTCGACGATCGAATGTGGGTTTACACAGATCGGGCTAGCCCGTTAAGGTTTTAAATCCAATGAGCTAAGATATACCGCAAGTAACGACATTCTAAACTTGGAACTTTTAGATACTCCAATTATAGAGTTATTGCCCCCCCCCCCCCCCCAAAGTGAATTTCTAAGGTGGGCCCAAAACGGGTTCGCCCGATATGTTTAAAAAATCGAAGGCATTAAAATATTCCCTAAAAGATAAGTATGTAAGAAATTTATATTTTCTAGCTGTCCCGATTTTTCAGTTATTAAAAAAAAACGGGTTCATTCCTATGTCGGGCCCATGACGGGCTACCCTGATGAAGTTCAAAATCGGAGGAATTAAAATATTCCCCAAAAGATAAGGATGTACTAAATTTATATTTTCTAGTTGTCCCGATTTTTAAGTTATTCTAAAAAAAACGGGTCCATTCCTATGTCGGGCCCAGGACGGGCTACCTCCGATAAAGTTCAAATCTGAAGAAACTTAAATATACTACAAAAGCCAACGACATGTTAAACTGGAATTTTTAGCTATTGCGGTTCTCGAGTTATTCTTAAAAAACGAATGCATTCTTCAGCGGACCCAAAACGAGGTAGCCCGATGGGGTTCAAAATCTAAGTTAAAATCCATCCAAAAGGAAATGATATACTAAATTTACATTTTTTAGTTACTCCGTTTGATCGAGTTATTCTTGAAAAGTGAGTAAATTTCTATGGCAGGCCAAGACGGGCTAGCCCGATAAGGTTCGAAATGCGATGAAATATAATATACCACAAAGGACAATGATATATTAAATTTAAATATTCTAGATGCTCCGAATTTTAAGTTATTCTCAAAAAATGATATATCCTTCTTGGTGGGCTCAGGACGGGCTACACAGAGGGGGTTCAAAATCTAAATTAAAATCCATCCAAAAGGAAATGATATACTAAATTTACATTTTTTAGCTACTCCGTTTGATCGAGTTATTCAAAAAGCGAGTAAATGTCTATGGCGGGCCAAGACGGACTAGCCCGATAAGGTTCGAAAAGCGATGAAATATAATATACCACAAAGGCCAATGATATATTAAATTTAGACATTCTAAATGCTCCGAATTTTGAATTATTCTCGAAAAAATGATATATTCCTCTTGTTGGGCTCAGGACGGGTTAAATCGATAAGATTTTTAATCCAAAGAGTTAAAATATACAGCAAATGATAAGAATATGCTAAACTTCAAATTTTTAGATACACCTGTTCTCGAGTTATACCAAAAACAAGTAAAGTCCTATGGCGGGTCCAGGACGGGCTAGCCCGATAAGCTTCAAAATCGAAAGAACTGAAATGTACCACAAGAGAAAACGTCATACCAAATTTCACGTTACTGTGATGAATGAACTTGATTATTTTGGATCTCAAATATTTGAACGACCACAGATAAAGTTAAATAAAACTTAAAAATACGAATATATCCCTAGTTCAATCGCTCTGAAAATCAAATGACTTTTTGTGTATACCACTTGCAATAATTACTCCAAATTGCACACAAATTCATCAATTATTTTTAAAGATATCGGTCATTTCATTTGCATTAAATTCCCATTAGTTTCAATGTTAACTCCTCCGCTTTAGACCGCTTATTCGAGATCAACACCGTCTGGCGGAGGCGGTTTTTAGGGAACCTCTTTTTCGCCTCGGTCGGCACACTATTCCTTCTAGACACTGTACCACTACTGTACTGTAAAAGCCAAAGGATGATAATTTTAATTAGTTATGGTTTAATTTCTTCGAATTTTAGATATATGTTACCTTGTACAGCTTTTAAAAATATATACTTTTAGAAATTCTTAGATTTCTAATTAAAATTTTATTTTGTTGCATTTTTAGAACGTCCCAAAAATAATATGCTAGGAGTAAGAGGCAACATGATTTCTATCACTAGTGTTTTCTTTCTACCACTATAGTATTGTCTTTGTTTTTTAAACAATTATAAATACTACTTTTACTTAATTAAAATAATGTACAACATTTTAGGTTTGAAAATTAAATAAATTATTCATACAAATACCGAACACTAATTGGATGTTTTAAATCATTTCACAACATTAAATGATATAACAACATGCAGGTACAGACAGGAGAAAAGAGTATGGGCATGGCAGTAAACAAGTTGAGTTGGCATATAAAAATATCACCAAGACAGAAAATTAGGCTTAGTACAAGTTGCTTCAGCTTATTTTATTATTATAATTTTAAGCTTTTATAGAGACACAGTTTATAAGAGTACACATACCTATATAAAATAGTTTATATTAAAAATTATTTCAAGGCTAGATTATTTATAAGGCCAGAAAATCCACTTTTATTAAAGAATGGCATAGCCATACACGCCAAAGAACCCATTATTTAAAAAAAAATATTTTAAAATGAATGCAAATGACAGCTGTGAAATGTAGTATCTCTCTCTTTGACAAATTCTGAGTTACAGCCACATGTAGAGCAGGAAATTACCATTTTCAACTTAAAAACTCAAGCGAATGTACACTATGAATGCATTCTTACGAAGACACCATTCGTCTGCAATGGAAGAAGAGATGCGCAAGAAAATATATGTGCAGAGGGGAGTCCAGAAGTCATGTGACTGTCAAATGCTCACGAAAAGGTTGCCATAAGTTTTTTGACTTTTATATCACCTCAATGTTTCTTGCATGTTTACCAGTTTCTTTTACACATCATATACATGTACAGAAGTTCCTTGAAAGAAGAGAAAAGGCTAGTGTGGAATTATACCTGTTTACATTTTAAAAATCTCCAAATCATGGCAGAAACAAAATGTTTTTTAAAAAGAAGATGAAATATTTGAGAAAATGGTCATCAAATTTTAAGATTCTGCAATGTCTGAATAGAATTTTGCTTTAAAGCTCCAAAAACATGCTTTTCTTTAAACATTCATCAAAATTTGGTAAATTATGCTATGGATTCCTTTCAAAGTTTCTTGAAAAAGTCTTCACACTTTAAGGTGGTGTTAAGATTGAAAGATAACTTTTACAATTGCTATGAATGGATTGGTATAAAAATTGCTACATACACAGGTAGACATTACCTTTTATTAAGATATATTTAACACTAGAACAGCGAATATTTTGAACTACCTTGAATGACGGGCAGCTTGATTTGTTCTTTTATTATAAAACCTAGGCTAATTTTCTTCTGTGTTTTCAATAACTTTAAGAAAATAAGAAAAGTCATAAAATTTCAATGGGATGGGATTAGCTGTTTTAGAGGAATCGTTTCTCAAAGTAGTTATGCGGTCAAAATGACAGCTTCCGTCGTTCTAGTGTTAAGATATCTTTTAATTGAAATGAACATACAAAACTAAACATGATCACCTAAATAGAAAAACAAACACTGAAAACCTGACTTTGGAACTTACTAATCTAAACATTCATAAATTAAATGCAAAAATTTATACTGAATTTAATTTTATATGATACGTACAATGAAAAATTATGAAAAAATAAAAATAAATAAATAAAGTAAATAATCCAAATCAAACTTACAAACTTAAGTAGAAAAGTATTTTCTCTCAGAGCTCCAAGACAGCCCGCAAAACTAATAATGAACACAATTCCTCCAATAACCATAACAGCAATAGATACATTAACAAAAAGTTCAAAGGCACTATTTACTTCTGGAAGACCTTTATAATTATAATCTTCTAAGAAAGACCATCCTCCTATTCCGACAACAGCTGCACCAACAAGCTAAATTAAGAAAATTGCATATATAAACAGATATGAAAATTAAGCATATATATGATTAGGGTTGCCTGCCACCTATCTGGTTTTCACAGAATAGGTTGTTACTAAGAGATTTGTTTGGTGTTCAGTGTTGAAGCATAAAATGTTTGGTAATCAGAATATTTGTCTACCATATTTTATAAATACAGTAAAGCACAGTTTATACATTTCTCTGACCAGTAAAGAAGAGTATAACAAAAACATATAATCTTCGGTTATGTTAAGATCAGCCAATGTAACAGCGACTTTACATTGTATACCTTCGAGGGTTTTTATTTCTTATTTTATTACTAGCAGCATACCTGTTCTTCGTACGGAGTATATAATATAAAGAAACTTAAAATTCACAATCATGTGCAAATTCCTATATTATACTAAATGATATTGTTTATCAAAATATTCTGTTAAAATATTTAATTTAATGCTCCTAAAAAGAAGTTTAAGAATCTCTGTTCTCGCAATACAAAATTATCTTCATGGGCAGATCTGAAGAATAAAATATCTTGGCCCCTTTTGCAAGCAAATTTACAAAAAATATGAAATTGAATCAATATGCAAAATAAAAGTGTTAAAATTGTATGGGACCCATACTACTTATACAGAGTTTGAAATAGGACGTGTGCTTGCATGAATTGTGCATGAAATTCAAAAATCCCGTACAGAAAAAATTGCGGCATGGGAAATCGCATGCGCTCGTTGCCGCCGTCCCCCTTACAATCTTCCTTAAATTTTGAAAAAGAATGTGAGGAGAGCAAATGTTTCGCGGATCCGCGCGTTTTTTTACCGGAAAGTTCCGCATATTTTGAAAGCTACCCCAGCAACTCCTATTTTCCGGGAAATTTCAAATTCATCATTTCTCCTGAAAATTTCAAAGGGGCCGCATCCGGAACGGGCGCGACGCGTCATTTCATTGTCCACTAGTTACGGACAAGTCGCAGCTAGGTGCTTTTTAACGATTCTTCATTTTTCCGGAGTGTATAGAGCCGAGCACACTAGGTACAAATCATAGGCGTGCACAGACATTTTTATTAGGGTGTGCTGCACATAAAATAAAAATAAAAATGTATGCATATATTAGGGAACGTCCATATATTACGTCATCAGTTTTTAAAGATTTTTCGACCCCCCTTCCCCCTGTGTCATCAACCATCATCATTGGCCTACTTCCTCCCCTCCCCTCCCGTCATCAGACCTTAATTAATATTTTTTTTGTAATTGTGTACATTTCCCTTGATTACGTCATCATTAACAGAACCCCTTCCTCCCCCTCAGTCATCAGACCGTCATCATTCCACCCCCCTCCCCTCAAAATGATGACGTAATATATGGACTTTCCCTTACAAGCTAACCGAAGTTGTTTGATAGTTAATTAAAAAATTTATATATATATATATATATATATATAATTATAGAAAATAAATATAGAATAAATTATAGAAAAACATTACTTTAAAGACGGCCGCAATTTTTTTTTAAAAGAAAGCAAGTAAAAAAAAATATTAGTGGTTTTGAACTATTGGTACATAGGAGTAACAACAGACAAATTATTTTTTTTTATTAAATGGTCGAGCCGCAAACTGAAATTTTGTCACCGAACCAGAAATTTTGTAATTGGACCACTTGAGATGGATTGACCCTATTCACAACCCAAGATAATATAATAGTGAAAGCGAGCACATTAATCATAATAATCAATCTGGATTTATTTATCTACCACAATGAATTAAATCATCTTGGTACTGAAAATCGCAGATTGCAAGATAAAATAACCGTAAAATTTCAGCGACTAACTGCAAAAATTAAAGAGAATATCAAAGATTGTCGCAATAAAGAAATTTCCGAGCACAAATAAGAATTATGAAGTATAATTTCAAAATTCCAGTGATAACAAGATCAAGATGAATTAGAAAAAAAATAAAAAATACATTTTGGCTTTCACCTCTTGAAGCTGTGATTCAAGAATTTGATAGGTTATTCAGCAGCTATTTTAAGTACTTATAGGTTATGCAGGCGAAGTAACTTTAAAAGCTAATGGAAATCCATGTGTGGATCTGCTATTTGAAAAGAAGGTATTTGAATTAATGGCCTGGAATTTTAGCAGCTCAACATAGTACAATCTTTTCTGGTTAACAGAAGGATATATTGACGGGCATAGATTTTCCAGAAAATATAAAAATTAATGTGGTGACCAATGCTCCAGGTTCAGATAGGGATTTTAAAGTGACTAAAATCATAGACAATTTGAGAAATGAAAAAGAAACAATACATACTGCTGGATAAATGCCTTTAATATAGTTTTGCCTCTTAGCATATGTTATAAAATAAGACGCCGTTCACCTGGTATAATAGATTTGAATTCTTCAATTACTTCAGGATAACTCACTGATGAAGCCAACTCCTGTTCCAATGTACAAAATCATTAGGGACTCTAAGCGTTGTTGTGACATTGTACTTCTTAATTTACTCTTCACCTGAGACAATTTTGAGAATGCTCTCTCACAGGAACAACTGGTAACTGGCAAGGTGGCAAAGCACTTGATAGAGTTGTAAACTGAACCATACATTGACGAACGTTCCAATAGTTTAAACCAATCCAACCACTCTCGGATGATGTTTGTCGTACTTCCTTTTAGAAAAGGACAATTATTACTTCGCAGCAATCTTATTTTCGCTTCTAACTTCATCGAAAGATATTTTAAATTGGTCGGAAATTAATTTCAAGTTGTTTCTATCAACATTTAAATTCAACACCAATCCCACTTCGTGTGATATATTTTCCAATACTGCATGTCGCGTAGCACTTCCCTCCATAAATGCATACAGAGTTTGAATGGCACAAAAAAAATCAAAAACACTTCTATTGTCTTTGCTTGAAGCACATGCATCAACCAGAAACAGGTTTAAACAATGGGCGTTTAAATTCAACACCAATCCCACTTCGTGTGATATATTTTCCAATACTGCATGTCGCGTAGCACTTCCCTCCATAAATGCATACAGAGTTTGAATGGCACAAAAAAAATCAAAAACACTTCTATTGTCTTTGCTTGAAGCACATGCATCAACCAGAAACAGGTTTAAACAATGGGCGTAACAATGTACATAGTGTATTGCACTGTTTTTTTCTTTACACTTCATTTGAACACCAGAAGTGCATCCAGACATGGTGGCTGCTCCATCAAAACATACAGATAACACCGAGTACCAATCAAGTTTAAGAGTGATAAGAAGACTGTGCATCAACTTTTATAAGTCTTTGAATGGATAAGAAATGTTCTACTGGACTGTTTTCCCCATCGTCGAAATACGGCACTATGGACTGCGGGCACCATAGACATCTGTTCATGGTGCCCGCAGTCAGTAGTATAGTCAGCGCTTACTGAGATTAACTTTCCATTTAACGAAGAAACAATGTTTCGTTGAACAACATTGTGCAATGAAGCAATTATATCATTTTGAATGCGATTACTTACATACGTAGCATTTCGAGGAGATTCTTGCATATGCTTTGCCATTACAGGATCAGACTTTTGCAGCATTTTAACAAGATCTAAAAATAAGCCTTGTTCAGAACTCTCAGCTTTTTCATTGTGACCCCTGAATGGTCTACCACCTTTGCCAAGCACAAAACAATGTCAATTAATCGCTCCATTATACGTCGATTATGAAGCCGTTGTTGTTCTTGTTTTGATAGATAGGCCTGTTTTCCTTTATCTAACAATACATCAATGGGTTTATCTTCTTTAAAACGTGTCCACGAAGTAAAGTTCCGCTCATGGGATTTTGATAACTGTTGGGTGGTAAAACAATCAATAGCTCTGTGCTAATTTTTAAAACCCTTCTCAATAAACGCAGAATCTGCGTGGCCTTTGGTAGAGACTTTACTGTCAAAAAATCTACAGTAGAAACAAAAAGCTGCGTCTTCTGGTGGACTATATTCTAGCCAATTGTACTTTTCATATCAATAGGTTTGAAAACTTCTCTGCTGGTTTCCTATTTTAGTTCTCGGAAACATCCTTAATGCCGGCTGGTAGGGACCTGTAGACAATCGTGATTGACTATCTAATCTGTTTTTAGGAATAGGGAGTGCTGGGCCATCAGGGAAAGTAGTTGCTGATTTTGAAATCAAAACATCCTGAACTAAATTAGGCTGTAATTTTTCATTCTCGCACTGTTCAATGTTGCATTCATTAAAACTAGTAGTTGATGTCATGGCTGATGCACCAAAAGAATCACGTAAGTTTTTAACTAACGAGGACTGTGACGCCTTTTCCATTTCAAAGTGTTCATTATCAGGAAGCTTGCCTGTTTTTTTCTGCGTTCTAATAATGAACTTATCCATGATTTTATGTTGTTTTCTAAACAGTTGATACCAATTATCAATCCAGAAAATATCTTAAATGTGAGTTTTAAATTAATTATGAGGAATTTTAAATTTTGTATTGATTTATTAAATAATACAGAATGATGGGAAAATAATAATTCAAGCCAGTGTGGTCCAACTAACTCCTTATCTTTCAAACAAAAAAAATTAAATACTGTTACAAATTTGTAATTAATATCCAATATTTATTAGTATGTATATTTATAATCAATTATTGTTTAATAAATATTGACAGAATTTGTATAAATACATTAATAAAACTCAAAAGCTGTAAAAAATCTGTCACGAGCTAGATTATGGCAACGGCGTGCAGAACACGGGCCCGGGCCCTCAGTGAATTAGAGTCCCCAAAATGCAAATATTTCATATAAAATGCGCCCAGTTTTTGGATTCATACTGCGAAGGGGGCCCCAAAAATGTGACATTATCCCGGGCCCCAAAATTTTATAGTCCGCCCCCGCCAGTGATGGAGACATAGTTGTACCACACTGATTCTAAGAAAATATTTTCTGTGTACAAGAACAATTTCCTTCTTCGAAGTTTCGACTCGGCTATCAACATTACAGTTCAAAATATCATTAAAAAATGAAAAACTAAATCTGTTATTTTTATGCTCGACTTTAATTCATATAAGTAAATAGGGTTGTCCGATACCAATCGATACGAGTACGATATTGATATTTTCTTTCCGACACCAAGTATTTTGGTATCGATAATTTTTATTCGATACGAGTACAGGTATCGAAACCGAAAGAAAATGGTATCGGGTAAAAAAAACCTACTCTTGGGATTTACTACATTTAGGGTTGTCAGGTAGCCATCGATGAGTATGGTATCGATACTTTCTTTCCGATACCAAGTATTTTGGTACCGATACTTTTTATTTGATCCGAGTACTGGCAGAGCCGGCTTGAGGTATATTGGCGCCCCGATGCCAAGCTACAATTTTGCGCCTCTCCTCGAACTTCGAACAAAAAAAAATTATCAGTGTCTGTACACAGCAACAGACTTGAAGTGATTAAATTATGTGTATATTATACATCTAAGGGAGAATTTGTGAGCTAAAGAGATTAATTTAGTTTTTTTTTTATTTTTTATGTTTCAAATTTAGTTTTAATTATGTAATTAAAAGTCAAATTATAAGTCAAGATTATAAATAAAATTACACTGATGCATAAAAAAGATATAGTAAAATCAAGTTATGTTAATAACACCCTAATTAGTATGCAACAATACATACAGTTAGTTATATAAATTTTTTAGAATTTACAACAATTTGGTTAAATACTGAAGTTAAAATACATCACATTGTAAAAAATAAGTAAAGCATAACTCACTCAACCCCATCAAGTAATTTTGTATCCATATTGTGCAGAAAAAAAAACAGAGCACTAAAACATTATGTATGACTGCTTTGTGTGTTTTTAAAATCAAACTGAATTTTTTGTTATGGCTACCGGAAGGAAGTGTGTAATTAACTCTATCTACATGTAGGAATAGGAAGCCATGTGAACTTTACTTATTAAATTTTATTAAGTGGAAATGTAAATGTTATTTTGAATTATAGTCTTTTAATTTTGTTATCAATATAATGAACAGGAAAACCATTATTCTGCTGCAGCTCTGCAGCAGGGATGTCCGAACTTCTGGGGTCCGGCGGTACTTAGTTTTTTAAAGAGAGTTCGACGATTATTTCTTTATTCTTATTTCTTTCGTTTCTTGACTGCCTAATCACCATATGTGAAATAAAAAATCGTCAGCTAAGTAGTGCCGCCGTTTATTCGAATAGGATTTAAAAACAGGCAAATGTTTTAGATACAACAAAAAATTAGGCGTTTTTTTTTAGAACGCTTGTTGGTGATTTTTTTTTCATTGGGGAGTCTACCCCTTCCATTGGGGAGTCTAAAAAAAAAGAAGAAAAATTCGAGCATTAGAGTGTGCTGTAGCACACCCAGCACACCCCGTGCGCACGCCTATGGTACAAATGTACCGATTTTCCCAAATTCGTAATGTTTTCTTTTTTGCGCATTGTTCCGGGACTTTGATTTTCGGTAAAAGATATTCTAACTTTTTCGCTGAACATATTATTATATCTCTAAAGAAATGTCAACTGCTTTGGCCCCACCCTTCAAGCGCGATGTGCCACACAAGATTCAAGCTATTGTGCGCAATTAATAAACATTTATTGTAAAAGAAGAAAAAAAAAAGCGCATTTGTCAGATGAAAATATGATCCTCTTAAATTTTGTTACCAAATATAGAAAGTATGTTTTTCAACGATTCCCGAAATCAATGCTAACTAACTTTTGCAGAAATGCGAAGAAAACTATTATAACAGACAAAACGTCATTTTAGGCTTTTTGATTGACCTCTTTAAATACTTAATTTAAGCAATAAACTTGTCATTTTCTCACAAAACCCGATTATTTCATCTCCCGGAAAAGATACAAATTTTTTAAAGGACTTTGATGGGATTCCCACATCAAAGACATTTCTCAATGAAATCCTTGGGATGAAAATGACTATTTCAGACCAAAAATTGGCCCTAGCAAAAAAATCCATTGCAGCATATTCATGGGTTTACGTGTTTCATTTATTAGATAGTAATTTATAAGACAGTTCAGTAATATCTTGGACATTTTTTATTTAAACATGATCACGGGTATATTTCATTTTATTTTTAAATATTTTCCATTTTTTCAATCTGTTATCCACTGAAAGTTTTACATTTATTGCGCTTTTTATGCTAGAAAATTACCATTTAAACATATTGTAAATGAAATTGAAATATATATTTAGAATAATGAAATTAAAATATTTTTATTTAGGCATTTAGAATTATAAGGCTCATTAGAAATACATTTAAAGAGCATAAATTAGAATTGGATATATTTGCACCCAAAGTTGAATATCTAATTTCAATTAAAAATGAACATTCTTCTCATCTTAATTTTACTAAAAGTACTTAAAAAAATATTTTTAGTTCAAAATATTTTGAATAACATTAGCTTAGCGAGGTGCAAATATAAACTATTCAAAATGTGCTTTACCCTAAAATTATGCAATTTATAAAATAACAAAATATATTTTCCTCTTTGCCTTTCATTTTCCATCATAAAACGGGGTTTTCAATTTATTTAAAAAATAAGTTGATAATTTTCAAATCAAGGCTGAAAATACTAAATGTCAATTTTGAAAGTTTCTTGTAATATAAAAATATCCTTGTTTTACATTTTACTAATAAAAATCCTGGATTTTTAAATTTCCCCCCAAGTTTTTGACCCCCCCCCCCCCAATTTTTGTTAAAGGGGGAATATCCCTCCTAAATTTTAAGTCCTATTTTAAACCCTGTTATAAACGCTAATTTTAGAATATATACCCTGTATTAGTAGATTACATGTATAAATTGAAAATATCAATAAACCTGTAATCTTTAAATCTGGAGGCAGTAATTGATTTCAATAAATGCCAAAATGAAATTGCTGAAATTATATGGGAAGATATACCCGTACTACTTATAACGTCGCAGATTAGAAGATATGTCCTTGTGTTAGTAGATTATCCGTATTACAATATGAGTCTAAAAAATCTTTGCCAAAATAAAACAGATGACATAATAAATTTAAAATATCAATAATCTCTGTAAACTTTATACCAGAAGGACGTAATTGATTCCAATATATGGCAATATACCTGTACTACTTATATTCTCGTAGATTAGAAGATATACCCATGCATTTGTAGAAGATTATTTGTACAACATATAATATATGAGTATCAACAATTTTTGCCATATTAAAACAATGGCATAATAACAAATGGCATAAAATATCAATAATCTGAATTAATAATCCCCGAAATATCAATAATAATAATGTTTAAACCTGAAGACCGTAATTGATATTATCCAGTCAAAAATGCAATGTCAATAAAATTTATTTTATATACATATCATTGTTATTCAAATAGGAAAAGATTTCATAAAAATCGTCTATCACATAAACACATTTGATTTAAATTCGTTGCTAAGAGACATGATATAATTTTCTTCAAATAAATTGGTGGAAAAAATATCGTCTGAATAATGCTATCTCTATGGAAGGACTCTATGGACAATACTATCTCTATGGACATTTTAAAAAATCACTAAATTTATCACCAAGTGGTACTGTAGAACTGACTTGCCGAAAAATTGACGAAACATCATCACAATACTATTCCCTAACAATGCACAATTAATTTTATTTATTTAGTGCAATTTTATCAATGTCAAGATATTTTTATAGATTTACAAACATTTTTATCAATTTGGTGGCATTTTAAAAATTCGCTAAATATGTTACTAAGGGCGGTTGGACTGACAGACAAATGCTACCGAAACATCAGTTCAGTACTCTCTTCTAACAAAACAAAATTAATTTAATTCATTTAGGGTCGTTTTTATCAATTTGATAACATTTTTGTCAATTTGGCAACGTTTAGGAACAGTTGCCAAGTTAGTGATATCCTGCCAAATTCGTAGATCTGAAGAATAAAACATCCTGATCCCATTTGTATATACTAAATAAAAACACTAAAATTGTATTAGAAGATATACCCATTCTACTCTTATTGTTTCAACAATTGGCTAAATGAATTTATTGGCTAAACACAATATATAAGTTTGAAAACTCTTTGTCAAAATAAATGAAAGTGATGTATGCAGTCTGTAATTAATATAATTAAAAAAAAAAATCAAACCATTCATTTATAAGATATATTTTTATATCCATTTATTTATTATTCAAATCAAAAAAATAATAATAAAAATTAACAAATACATTTGATTTAATTGCATTGCTGAGCAAAGTTATATAAGATGGAATCTTACCCATAAAATGCTGATAATTAAATAACCATTTTGATTTCTTAATACTTTTTATTGTTGAGTGTGTTGCCTGTGAAAAATAAACTATGGTGCTAGAGTTTCCATTTAAATTCATGTTTCAAGCATTCATGTTTTCAAACAATTCATGTTTGCAAAAAGTGACTAATTAGAGCAAAAATATTCCACCAAACTCAGTTTTAATTCACTTTCATGTTTTAAACCAGTGATTTCCAACCTTTTTTGTTTGGAGGAACCAGGGAGTCAGAGAGTAGAACTCCTATGAAAAGTTTCATTTTTTATTAATATCTCGACAATCCCTGGTTTTAGAAATTCGAAATATGGACTAAATATTAAGTGGGGCTATTTCAAGGCTACCCACAAAATTTCATTAAATTCAGTCCAGCCATTTTCCTGTGATGATGAGACAAATGAAAATTTCGTTTTTCATTAATATCTTAGCAACCCCTGGTCTTAGAAACTCGAAACATGGACTAAATTTTAAGCAGGGCTATTTCAAGGCTGCATACAAAATTTCATCAAATTCAGTTGAGCTGTTCTCCCGTGATGAATGAGACAAAAAAACAGACAGATTTTTAATTTTATTTATATAGATTTATTAAAAAATGGTAATTATATTTTTGTGAAATGCATAACTATTGAGATTTAACAAATATAAAGCTGAATATCTGATAATTGTCAATTCTGTCTTGAGTTTTAAAGAATAAATAAATAAAAAAATTTTGCAGTATTTGTTTAGAATACAATCTGTACTACATATTTTTCAACAAAATATCATTGTTCAATTATAATTAATATAGGTTTTGGACATATAAATAAAAATACAAATTTGTCATTTCTGACACTGTTCCCTAGTGATGAGTTGAGTTTTCATCTCCTAATTATATCAATAAAAAGTATAAATAATGAAAATAAATTGAGAAATTATGATTCTAATTTGTAAAAAAAAAACTGAATATTTATGATAATATTTTACAAAATCGCTCATACATGTTTGTCCCTGAGAATCAGTGATATTATGTTAGCCAGAAAATTGTCACTTTTATTCACCAGATGATGAAAGCAGCAATTTTAAGTCAGCTGATGCTTGGTTAACGAAAGATACTACAGACCTTTTATCGTGAATTTCAAAGCAGGAAAATTGTGTCGAGTTTTCCACCTGTTGATTTGTCTTAGCAAATCAGTACATGGAAAAAAATTAATGTTCTGGAATTGCTGGTGGAGTGGGTTACAGTACAATGAGATTATTTCTCCTGAGCTGGTAAGATATTCTACTGGCTATGGTAAAGCATTTGATACTGTAACTACATAAGACCAGCATATTTAATTTTTCTACTTAAAATTGGGTAATATGGATGAAATTTATAAATATACTTCTTGAAGTGAAGAGACCAAAATTATCATTTAAATATCATTTATTATTTATTAATATAATCATGCAAAATTACATAAAGTGATAATAAAAACCAATCACCTAAAAATGCAATTTGTCAGCACACCAAACCATATGCCATATACTGTATATACAGTAGGCATGCAATTTTTAGAAGTTTCAATAGGGAGGATTCAGTGCCAGGAAATTTCTTTTATAGGCATAGCTAGAAATTTGAAAGGAAGGAGGGAGGGGGGGGGGGGGGGGGGTAATGATTAAATTGGGGTTAGAGTGATGATTTTGGATTTTTAATGTATACCCTATGAAAAAGCAATACAATTGTTCAGTCAATAGGGTGTATGGCCCCTTTAATCCTCGCATCGATTTTATGTTAATTCTAATTCTTAATATATAATAAAATGTTATTAATTTTTTTGAAACTTTCTTTTGTTGTGAGGCTTAGAATTTAGTTTATCGTTAAATCGACAGCATTTTGCCTCAGCAGAATTCGCAGAAACATTTCATTAATATTTTTATAAATTTTGGAGAATTTAATACTGAAAGAATAGGTTTCTTAAAACGTTATTTGTTTTTTCTGAAAATGAGTAAAATGCCACTTGTACATTTTTGGTTGTCATCCATTCTCTTTAAAATAAAGTGCATATACACACATATACCCCCACCCAAGTCAAATTCCATTTCAAAATAAGAAAAATTGATCAAAAACTTCTTATAAAGCTATTTGCTTCTCAGAAAAATAGTTTGGAAAGAGTATTACATTCTATTTACAAATTAGTTAAAAAAAAGAAAAAAAAAGGAGAAATTTTCCGGAAAAACACAGTGGAAATTTTTCCGACCCACATCTCTAACAAAGTGTATTTTTAGGATAACATAATTAGAACATTATTCATTTAGGCATTTTGAATGATTTGAGTTAATTTGAAATACATTTAATGAGCATAAATTAGAATTTAATATATTTGCACAAAAATTTTCTTTCAACTGACTTGCATATTTCATTGACTGACTCACATTTTTTTTACTAGTTAGTCATGATAACTCATTAAATTTTAAGTGCAACACAAACCCTGCTAACATGTTAGGTACACATCTACAATTTCCTCACAAATATCAATGATGAAATTACAATATACAGGCTTCCCAGTTGGATGTAACAATGCTTTTGCTGGATTGTTCGGTGGTTCAGTAAATTAGTTCCTTTCTTGATTCTCACCTTTTCATTTATTACACTGAGTGGCACATTGAGTGATACAGGTAGGTCTTAACAACACTATTTTGGAGATTCCACTGACGTTCCACATTGAGGATATACATAATTGCATTCATATTTCTATGTTGTTTCGCTTCAAACTCCCAACTGTGGAGGCACAATTACAATTTGACACAAGTACAGCACCACCTACCTTCACACTACAATAATCTTTTCTATGGGAATTCAACTATACACAAATTTCCAACATTGCTAAACAGAACAAACTGTCTATATACAGTTTAGCTACAGGATCTCAGATAAAAAACTTCCTGATAATATCTTCAAAAATTCCCTGATATGTATCATTATCTACTTTTACTGAATATCAGTTAAAGAATCTTAAAAAGTCAATAAAATTGAAAGTGATAATTAAGAGTAAATAATTAAAATTATTAATTACTTTCAGCATTGAAAAGTATAATAATCAAAGTATAGGTAGTATTATAAGAACAGTATTATTAAAAGAATATTAATCCTTCAAGCATTAAAATTCTAGACAAGCTATAAAACTCAGCTAAAAATTTAGCAACATTCTGTAAAATCCAGTTACAAATTCATGTAGTTAAATATCACTCATTGCAATAAAATTATGTATAAACAGAAACAGTACTTTTTAAATCTGCTTTTCCTGTCATATAAAATATCTTGACAACTTTCAAAACAATTAAGATGAGAGGGATCACAGAGAAACATTGAAATTTTAAAACTCTCCTCTTATTATTGAGGTAGGTGTCCAATTAGGTTGTCTCTAGTCGCATAAAACATGAATAAGGAATTCTACATATGTCTATTTTCATGAGTTGGAAGAAGGCTGTGATTACCTTAAAAATGCCAATATTCCTGATTTTATGGTTTTAAGGATATTTCCAAATACTCCCTGATTTCTAGGTTCTGTAGCCACCCTATATAAGAACATACTCTCTATATAGGCATTCACTGCATTGATGCAATTATACCCAGGCTATTTTAAATAAAATAAAAATTGAAGAACATTTCCTTTTAAAATACTTGTTTAAGAAACTATAATTCTGATGAAAAACAGACTTCAGGTGCAATGATATAACTTTGATAAAATTATAATTGCAGATTATTGTGTAAATATATTTTACTTGTGCGAAATGCTTTGTAGAGTTTTAAAAAATATATTAACATTTTTATGTAGCTTAGGTATTAAAGCATGGGCTATAGGGGCTACAGCCCAGAGGCTTCTGCCAGCTGGAGGGATCCAGAGATTAAATAAAGAGTTATTTCTATATGAAACTACTTTAAAAATAAAAGTCTTTATTCACATTGAAAGATGTTAAAAACATATTTATAAGTCTGAGTGTTTTTCGACATTAAATGTCCTATATCAGAGGCATATAACAGGAAATAGATGCATTACGCTTTTTATATCCAGCCAAAAACTGTGAATAAAATTTGCATATCATTAATGGCCAAATTACACAAGGAAAACCATAGAAATGAAAAAAACATATAATTCCTCTGATGAAGGGTGTTTATGCCCAAAAACGTTCAGGCTAGTAAATATATTTTAACGCCTTTTAGTGTGAAAAGACTTATTTTTAAAGTGGTTTTATATTTAAATTTTAAACATGCTGCCTTAATGTAATAAAGAAATTTTTTTTCATTTGTGAACGATAAATCAAAGTATAGTACTTTAAAATATATAATTAAAATAGGGTTTAATTAATATACTGTAATATATATATTTGTAGCATTCTCAGGAAGTTCGATTAGCACGGTTAGTTAAGCTGTCCAGAGGGCAGCTTAATTAATTTTTCTTTACTTTTTTTTCTTCTGAAAATATTACTAGCAGCCTCTACCTGTAGTTCAGGAGTCTAGAAAATGATAATTCGGTCCTGAGCTTAGTTCATCCTAAAGAATTAAAATCGTAATATTTTTAATGCTCTGCAGACATTTCTATACTATTAATCTAAACTGCTATAAAGAAAGTACATTTGATTCCATTGTTAACAAAACAAAAATTTGATCCCTTACATTTTTGCCACCGTGTTCACGCGGAGTACGATCGCGTTAAACATGTGGGTCCGTAAGTCCTTCCGAGAGGTTGGTGGTAAGGGAAGGAGGGTACGGTTCCTGTGAATGCCTACCCCCACTGGGTTCCGATCTAATTTGGGTGGCTCTTCCCGGCTGTCCAAACAGTTACCTTTCACCTTTCTGGTAGGTCGGACGGTCTGGGTCTCAACAACAACCCTTACATTTTTGTTTTACAAATTTACAAACAAAGAATTTTATCACCAATTGCTAATTCTCAACTTATCTTTGAATCACCCGTCATAATTCGCAACAACAAACTACTTATTAATTTAAAAACAAAATTTTTAAAACGATACCATTATTCATTAACAGCAACATTTTTTTTTTTTTAAATCTCTTACATTACCAAAAGAAGTCAATTAAACATAGTTACCCAAAATACAAAATTAAAAAAGAAGAGGGAATATTTCGTAACAGGGCTAATGTAATCTGCAGAACGCCTAACTCTTGAGCGAACCATCACGAAACATTCCAATCAAAGAAACACATTAGCTTATTACACACATTTAATCTGAAATTTAAACATAAACAAACGGATATCCGTTCATTGACTAGAAACTACAAATTAAGAAGGATTCGATCAATTCATGAATGATGAAAGAAGAAAGTCGATCCGGTAAAGAGAGAGAGAGAAATGCAGCATCCACAACGTCACAATTCTTTATCGTCTGCTTCAAAAGCGTTTGTAGGACACCACGAAATCATTCTTTGACTTGATCCATTTGATTTTGTAAGAAAAGGATTTGAAGGAAAAGTTTATAAATATGCCAAACTTTAGTGCTGTTTGGGATGTGGTAGTCGAGGTGATGGAGATTCTGTTTATTTTTTTAGAATCTCCTGCATTCCCAAAACAGGAAAACCGGGTAATATTAAATTAAAATCGGGAAGACGTGAAAAAGGGATTTCAGGAAGGATTTGATAATATTGACAACTTCAAAATTGAAGTTCTTATATTCTTGAAAATTCAATTTGTAACAAACATCTTATTACAGTAAAGTTATTTTTTCTATTAATGTAAAATAACTTATTTATTCATACAGTATTAAGTTTGAAATGTTTCTAGCATATTGAGCACAAGTATGGTTGTAATCGGCAATAATTGTAGCTCGAGAAAATATATGCATTTTTTTATTCTAAAATATGTGGATTAATACCATTTATGATGGAAATTTTATTTTGCTAATGCTCTGCCACTGCAAAATGCATGTTAACACAAAGATTAAGGGTCGATCTCACTAACGTCCGCTAAAATTGTGCTAATCAGTCGCTAAATTCAACGGTCTACTAAAAAGTACTTAAAAACCACCCGTCTCAGGGCCGATCTCACCAACGCCCGCTAAAATAGTGCTAATCAGTAGCTAAATTAAATGGTCTACTAAAGGGTACTTAAAAACCACCCCGTCTCTGCTCCGCTCCTGATCAGTGCCACGTGGTGATTTTTACGTATTCCCATTTGTCAGTACATGCTTGTGCTGCCTCGTGCACTCAACATGGTTGAGGATGGGAGGACCGTAAGTGCGGATGGAAAGCCTCCTTTAAGACTAAAAGTCTAGTTAAAAGCAAAAAGATCAAGAGTGCTATCAAGAAGAAGCCATATGTCCCGGGGGCATACTTCCAAGCTGACACTGGACCGAGTGATATGGACGTTCAAGCAGCCGGAACTTCAAGCAAGCTGGTGCAACAGGAAATCCGCTACGAGACTGCAGCGACCTTCGAAAATGAATATCTAATGACTCTGGATATCCCCAAAGCTGTCATTCCTAGAGACTCTATCACCTGGAAGCAGGGGCGGCATTTCAGCATTTCATTTGGGGGTGCGAGATTTATATGTTATGAAAATCCACAATATGGAATAAATCAAATGTTTGTTAACAGGGTGGGGGGAATCACGAAATTGAATTAATATTGAGAAAAATAATTATTGTTAACTTAATTTTTGTACATAATTGTTGTTAACATAATTTTTCTAAATACAAATATCTATATTTATTTACCTTTTATTGGAGTTTTAAACGCCGGTACTTAGAATCTGGAAGAATTGAGAATTTTGTTACAATATCATCATAATCCAGTGGTATATCTTGATCTATAGCTAAAACAGCTAAAAATGAAAGTCTTTCTTGTCCCATTGTACTTCGAAAGTAATTTTTCAGCCTCCTGAGATACGAAAAAGAACTTTCACAACTGTCTGAGCTGATTGGCACAGTCACAAACAATTTAACTAATAATGTTATGACAGCAAACACATTTTTTTAAATTCCGCTCTTTAAAATAATCCAAGCGACTTTTAAATTGGGATGGTCTATGTTTTCATTTTTCACCATTGAATAAAACAGTCGCAATTCACAGAACAATTCCTCTTTCTGGAAGTTATATACTTTGCATGTGGTTGAAACATTTTCTTTTTCTTTTTCGACATCTGATCCGGATAACACTGAACTAAGGGCAAATGAAACATATATATATATTCTTCTCATTACATCTTGTCTCAATTTTATTAGGTACTGAATCTATAATTTCATATTGAATATTGATTCCAAGATATGATTTAACATTATCATGGGGATGTCTTTCACCGCCTCCGAATTCCGCCAGAACAAGAATTTTTTTCGCAACGTTCTGTCACAAAACTCCACACTTGATTGAAATATGCATCCGTGCGAAAAGAACTAACAATTTCAATAGTAGCTTTAGCCAAAGCTTGCACAGTCTGAAAATTAAGATCAGATGACTGAAGATGCTTTGAGAGAGTATTGCATTGATCAAAAACACTGAGGGCAATACAAACAAAGGGAACAAAAATTCGAAAGATGTCATGCCTGTTATAAGTGCTTCGGCTCTTTCACCAATGAGAGAATCGTTTGCAGATAATTCTTCCAATGTTAAAATCACCACTTCAAAATTATCAAGTAGTGGTTTTATGGCTTTAACTCTGGAAGAGCACTTCGTATCACTTAGTAATTGTATAGTTGAAGACCTCCAGAAAAAATATTTGTTGATGAGCGAATCTTTTCGAAAATAGCATGTCTTTTACAGGATACTTCTATGAAAGAATATAATACATTGAGCTGCTGAAATGCATTTCTAGCAGAAAGAATGGATGAGCATGCACTAACTACATACAAATGTAATCCGAAACTTGAAATTTTCAAGTGAAAAGGATAACATCACCCCAATCTTTTCAAGTTTAAAAGGATTCGTTCCAGCCAGAAGAGAGAAGCTTCACTGTGAAGGTCGGCTCTCTTGAAGCTCCATCGCGTGAGAAAACTGACCAGTGGACAGTCGATAAAAAAGGGAGAAGACAATAGCCGATGAGGGAAAATTTGGGGGCGCGGCCGCGCCCCCTATTTGCCGCCCCAGCCTGGAAGATAGTAACCCATTTCATCTGTTATGACTACGTCATTGCCAGACGTGAAGAGGAACTCGAGGACAAGGACATTGAATGGAGCCAAACCAAGATATTACAGAAAATCATCACAGGTAGTATTCTTGATGCTTCTGCGCTGCTGCAAAACCCTGACCCCCATACGTTAGTTAATCGCGATACGTATAATTTCATAAACGATATGGTAAAAAACTGGAAAAAAACCACCGATGATGACTTGTATATAATTTTTAAAGACGAGATGTACAAGAAATTTGAGCGTTATGTTACCCCTAGTAATTGGAAGAAGCCAAAACTTTCGGCCCAGCCTGAGCCAGAACCTGAAACTCAAAATAAATTTTCAGAACTTGAGAGTGAGGAAGCCACTATGGCTATTGAGCCCCCCCCCCTCCTAAGGATAGGGTTTCCTCCTTCTATGTAGACTCCTCAAGTGATTGGAGGGCCCTTATAGAGGAGCTTAATAGTATGTTAGAGAATAAAGTACAGGGCCTTCTTATAGGAAGGGTGATCCGAATCACTCCTGGGTCCGTTGAGGACTTCAGGAGTGTGCAGGCCCACCTGACTCTTAAGAAGATCCCCTTCAATGCCATCAGTTTGAAACAGGAAAGACCTAAAGAGATAGTCATTAGGACTGCCTTCCAATACCGATAGTGAAAAAGTAAAAACTGCCCTTGCTAGTGAAGGATTCAAAGTTATCAGAGTTGCTCAACTTAGAAATAGGAAAGATAGGAGCCCCCTCCCCATTTTTCTGGTAGGCCTCGAGCCTACAGAAGACTGGGCGAGGATCCATGAGATAAAAAGTATACTCTACAAGCAGGTTAAAATTGAAACATTTAAAAACAAAGGCTTCAAAATGTGTTATAATTGCCAACTTTTCAACCATCGCAGTGATCAATGTACCCTCCCCCTCGCTGCTTAAAGTGTGGCGAAGGCCACCCCAGTAGGGAATGTGATAAATCGAGAGAATTACCTGCAAAATGTTGCAACTGCGGCAGAGATCACCCCGCCAATTTTAGGCATTGCCCCCAAACCCCTGGAACCGTAAAAAGTTCCAGGCCGCTAAAAATCCCCTTCCAAATTCTGAATTGACCCCTACAAACCTTGGTGAGGAAAACTCCCCCCTCCCTTCTAAAACCATCCCCTCTGTTCAGGAAGTACAGACGAGTGCTGAGACGGTCTCAGGAAAAACCGGAGAGCACTCTGCCCAGGCACGACCTGACACAGGAATTGACCCTCCCCCTCAGACCTCGAACGCATTTCTTGACTTCCTTAAATTTTTTAAGGAGGTAGAAAAACGCTTCGATCTGAGTAACCTGCAGGACTTATTAAACAACATCCTTAAAATCATAATCTCTGAAGATGATCCCATGGCAAAACTTTTTTGCATCATTAAGATGGTCGCAGATATAAAAAAAAACCAGCCCCCCCCCCCCCCCCCAGAATTAGTGTTTTCAGGGCCAGCAGCAAGTTGATCAGAATACTTCCACCAGTGCCACGTGCATCTTTTTCAGCACGTGCCACCGCCACGGATTTCCACAAGTGCCATCGCCAGTCCCTGTTCAGGATCCAACTGACGCCCCGCCCATCTGGGTGCTCTGATGGACAGACCCACGACAACTTAGCTAATGTCACAGACTCAGCACAAGTAAAAAAGGAAATCGAGAATTAAGACGCCTTCGGCGTCAGGTGCCTCATGACTTTTCGATACAACGGCTATTCGACTGTTTAAAACGTTACGGTTACTTAACAGATGATTAAAGTGATTTCTAGATGATATGAGATATCTGATTTAACTCGAAAATATAACTACAACTTCTAAATATTTATGTTCTCACTTCTTGTAAGTGAGCAATTTACTTATTTTCGTGTTTTATCAAATTTGGTCTACAGGAATAATATAAATATCATAGGACACGTTTACACAATATATATACATTATGAGAAAAGATTTAGTTATAATTTAGAGGGAATTATTTCCGCTTTAAGGAAATACGTATTTGAAATTAATACATATATTTCTAATTTAAGAAGTTACTCGATTAAAGAAAATCTCTCTTTTTAGTTGTATTACGATCAGTATATATAGTTTCTTCAATTCACACTATAAATACTATTTCAATGTGGTAGATTTGTATGAATGGTACTGCCCAAAATGCAGAGAAATGTGTGTGTGGAATGGAAACAAGCATAAATGTAATTTCATAACTTGGGTTGGGATCCAGTGATTAGTATGGTGTGTTACGTGACACAATGGTACTATTAAATCATGATGCAAATCCATAAAATAAGAAAAGCATAAAATTTGATACAAAAATATATTCCTAATAAATTCACAAATAACAAACTTAACAGTATGTTATGCTTTTTTTCATGTGTAACCCTACATTAGGATAGGTATGAATTAAATAAGCCCTATCCAAGAACCAGGTGGTGCGTCAGTTAATTTGGATGAGCAAACAAATACATACTAGCAGGGTTGTGGAGTCAGTAACTCAAACCGTCGACTTGAACTTTTTTTCCTGCTGTCCGCCACTAACTCCTCTTATTTTCTAATATCAGGCTCCAATACTGATATAAATAGCAATTATTTTTATATTTTGTGTATCAATAGTTTTTTAATTGGTAAACGTTTGATATTTTCTTAATTTATTTCCTAAAAATTACTTTAAAAGCATTAATAAATTAAATAATCTAAAATAAAAAGGTTTTTAAATAGTTTTATTTAGGAGTCAGTATATTTTTACTTACTCTAGCACCACTCTAAATGGCGACCGACTCCACAGCTCTCCATACTAGTGTAACATTTTAGTATGTTTATAATTGCATTCATCTAAATTAATGTAACATACCATCTAAAGTTTAAAATTGAAATTTTTTATATAGGTGCACACAAGTTTTCAGTTTAACGTACAGGGTGTTTAAAAAAAATAGGGCGGAGAGCAGCAATCGGATTTTAAGAACAGGTGTCATATTATCCTTTTCAGAGATTTTTACTTTGGCGACATAGAAATGTCGCCAAGACTGTTGGATAGCATGTCTGCCATAACAGAAATGCATAACATTGTAAAATTCATATTGATTTAATACAATAATAGAAATTTTGATTCAATAAAAGAAGAGCTGCTATATCGGTGATTTTATATAGGAATGGTCCTTTTATTCTCTGTCAAATGTGACACCAGCCGTTTGTGCAACAGTTGATTTGTAACAGTTTGAACATGGACCTATGCCTGCTATGCAAGTTTCGCTCGCCAGCTAAATAAACCTCACAGAAACCAGTTCTAATGCCTGTCGGAGATTGCACGTAGCAACAGCTGTTCCGTGGCACATAAAGCACTAGCTTACGTCCACTGTGTGGACGTAACATGAAAATCAGAAAATTTTAAAAACATTAAAATGACAAATATACAAAAGAAAGCAAATGTCAAAGATTTAATTTTTTAAATACAATGTAAACCCATTACAGTGATATTTTGAATCCATTCCTCACAATGTATAAAAAATATAAAATTAACTGCATAAGTGAACAAGAAAGATCAATCATGCTTAAAGCATTGATTATGAAACACTTTCCAACTTCAATGCAATTTTATTTAAACAAGTCCAAAATGCAATACATTCCTCGGTAATATTTTGAAACTTATCACAATACTGCATTAATTTATTATATTTGAAAACTTAAACCTTCATCGAAAAAAATGAACTTCATTCAAATGACGGCATTGAAATATAAATTGCCTGGTTTAAACATCTCTAAAATGTTATACATTCCTCGGTAATAGTTTTAGAATTATCATAATACAACGATAATTTATTATATTTGAAAACTTCATCGAAAACAACTGAAATTAATTCAAATGACGTCATAGAAAAAATAACACGCCTGGATCTCTCTATAAAAACAGGATTTCATTCATAACTTTCTCCCATTCATTTCATTCATCACAATACTATAATAATTTATTTTATTTAAACATTTTATTTAAGACCATGGAGCTACAAATAATTAAACTCAATGCTTAAAACTTCATCGAAAAAAATCGTCCTTCTCTTTATAAAATCAATTAATATTTCATTCATATCAGCCATGCAGACTCCATGGACTAAATTATTTTGTGTTAAAAAAATACAGGAATTCTAATACAACTCATTCTACATATTTTGCTGTTTACATTTTACATAGGGGAAAAATAGGCTTAGTTGTAGAAATAATCAAATTTAGATGAGCATTTAAACTCAAATATATTGTCATTGCGTTGTTTCAGTATGTAGATGCACAGAATTTAAGCAAAAATAAAGTAGTTTCAGGACGGATACAACACTCAATATGAATTAAAAAGAACTTAAAAAAATCACGATTTTGAAACAAGATGGATGCCATATATCATTTTGAAGTGGGTCATGTGATCGTTTCATATCATGGTCACGTGATCGTTTCATATAAGAGGTGTAATTATTATTTTAAATTTTATTTAAAAAACTACTGAATATATTTCGCTGAATTTTTTTTTATATATTTTATGGAACAATTTGAATATTACCTAAAATTTTCGAAGCAATTTGTGAATTTTAAATCCGCTTAAAAAATGTTTGAAAAATTAGTTCCCATAGGGCTCAATGTATTTCATTTTCTCAACCCGGGTTCAATCCAAAACTAATTGGGTGATATTATTCATTTATATTCCCATAGGTCCTACAGACCGTCTGAACAACGTACTAAAATTTCATTTTGATTAAGTCATTTTTACGGCAGTTATCGTGCTAACGGACAGACAGACAGAATGAACAAAGTCATAAACACTTTTCAACTTTGTTGTAAAGTGTTAAAAATAAGAATCCTTTAAGCCCCCCCCCCCACACACACATACACTGCTCAAAATCGGTTTACCACACCACTCAAAACTAAATCCCAATTTACTTGAAAGAATTCCCTGGTACTTTTCAACAATTAAAATGGAAGACATATTTCCAGTAAATGCAAAAAAGTCCCAATGAAATAAAATCAAAACAACAGTAAAATATACATCTTGATTAACGATGACACTCTTTCAAATAAACCGTTTCAAATCAAAACCAAATATGCACTATGATGTTGCACAATGCGGAAAGGGTTTCCAGAATGGAATGTTCTCTAAATCAGAGTAGGGATTGCCAGAATTCCATCTAAAAATCACCAAAAATGAAAATGGGATAATACGGTAAAAAAAACAGTACATGGGATAATACGGTAAAAAAAACAGTACATGGGATAATACGGTAAGAACAACAGTAAATGTACAACTTGATTAATAATGACACTCTTTCAAATAAACCGTTTCAAATCAAAACCAAATATGCACTATTATGATATTGCACGATGTGGAAATAGTTGCCAGAATGGAATGTTCTCTTAAGTCAAAGTAGGGATTGTCAGAATCCCACCTAAAAATCACCAAAAATGAAAATGAGCTAATACATCTGTACCAGATTTTATTCAAAGAAGGGATTTTGCAACTTAAAATTTTCAGAAATGAACCGTAATAAACCTGATTCCATTGCAATATGTAATTATACAGGACATACACAATAAATAAACTGATTTTTGAAATTACTTATCAAGCAGAATACCTGCGGTTTCACTAGTATAAAATAAAGCAAAAGTTTGGGAAATATTTATTACTATATTTTAGCGATGTTTCCGAAAATGCCTTGAAACTATGATGTAGGGTAAACTGGTTATACTGAACGCTTGCTTATAATGTACTAAATTCAATGCCACAATGAATATTCTATATACATATTGTAACCAGACTCCATTTTAAGTAAGTTCATGTATACGAAAATTTCGGCTAACTAAATTTATAAGAAAACTTCACCAAAAAATGCTTCGAATTGAATTCCTGGATAATGTATTTTAAAATGGTTACAAATAGTAAAATATAAATATAAAATTACTTGAAAACTACAAATTCCATGTAATTTTAAATAAATATCCTTATTTAAAGCCAATAAAACTCATACAAATGTATACAAATAAGGAAAAATATTTAAATTATATCAGTATGCTACAAAAATAGCGTTAAAGTAAAGTAATAAATGTACTTCTGTTTACATTTAAATCTTGATAAACCACCAGACTCAAAATCAATAATATACAGGTTACAATTATATCCTAACCTTTTACATAATATGTAACTTCCCAATCATAAACTGTCATGCATTTCAAAAGGCTGATATTGCAGCATTTCTATGACAAATATTTATTTTAGCTCAGAATTTACTCGTCAAAAGATTCTTACTAGAAGAGAAATAAGAGTTGAAGGGCAGCAGCTGCCCCTGGAGGAGGGTTCCTCTTTTGGGAGGATGCCTCTCGGAGAGGTCTTTAGACCCTCTTTGGGGAGGATCCTCTCTTTAGACCCCCTCACTTGGGAGGATGCCTCTTTCGAAAGAGGCCTCAGCCAATTGCGAAAGTCTTTCACAGTATTGTGAAGGAGGCTTCGGAGTGAATTGTCTTGAGAGGGGATGGCCCTTGACCTGAGGAAGTGGTTTCAATGGATGTCGCAATCGCTGACTGGGCATTGCACAATCTGGAAATGACGTGTCGCACCTTGGAGCTCTTAAGCACACATCCTCCCTCTCTGCTGTCTGGGAACAAAGTGAACGTTCTTATCAGCGTGACGTAGTTAAAGCGCCCTCTGGCGAATTTTGATGAAGTGCTGCCATCTATCGGCATTTTTTCCAAAAGAATTTAATGTATCACTTATCGGGAGCGGGACTCGAACTCGGAACCATTCCATTACAACGATAACGGCTTATCCACTTGACCACAAGGCCCTGCTCCATATAAATTTATCATCGAACTGTACCTTATCAGAGGAAGCAGAAGATAGAATATTTTTCGCTCGGTGAACAGATTGAATAGTGATGTATTTTATAAAAGGATTTCGGCGCGTTTTAAAACAGAATGTTACGAATTGAATATAAATGTGTGTTGTGAACACTATGATTTTTAAAACAAATTGAATACGGATTTCCAATGAACACAAAAACTGTGTTAAGTGAACAGGATTCAACCCTTTTGTGTGTTGTACACTTAAAAACAAATTTAAACGAAATACTTAGCTAAAATTGTATTAAGTGATATATAGCAATGTGGATTTTTTTTAAATAAATCTAACAGCATATATCAATATGATTTTTATAATAATAACGAAATGATTTCGAATATTTAAAAACAAAACAACAAAAAAAAATAGTACACTATTTTACAAATTTCCAGTGAACACAAAAATTGCGTTAAGTGAACAAGATTCAACCCTTTTGTGTGTTGTGTACTTAAAAACATGAATGTAATGCTTAGTTAAAATTATGTTTTGTGAACAGGATTCGACCATTCTAAGTGTGTGTGTGTGTGTTTGATATATACCAATGTGATTTTTTTAAAAATAAATCTAACTATCGAAATGATTTCAAATGTTTAAAAACAAATTGAATACGGATTTCCAGCGAACACAAAATTGGGTTAAGTGAATAGGATTCGACCATTCCAAGTGATATATACCAATGTGATTTTTTTAAAAATAAATCTAACAGCGTATACGACTATTATAATAACGAAATGATTTTTTTTTTCTTTTTATAAAAATAATAATGAAAATTGGAACTCACATGCGATGTCTTCGCAGCTTGGCGTCCAAACTCCAAATGTGTGACACACTCTCATTACGCTATTAAAAATTAGATCTTATCTATAATGACGTCAGCATTTTGAGGTGTTGCCACCTATTTTTTCTAATAATATATTTCTAGTAACTGGATACTTCAACGGTCTGATTTGCTACACATAATCTGAAATACATCATTTTAATGATATTGTGCATTGAATATAATTTGACCATTTTTAAAGTGGTGGATGTAATTGAAATATCCATATTTAGAATTTAACAAGCTAACGAATTTTCACAGATACACCCACAAAACTTTCGCATTTAGTTTAAATAAAACCCAATGAATATGATATAACCATTTTAACAGTGAGGGGTATAATTTTTACTACCATTATAGAACTTAGAAGTGAGTGTACAGTTTCGATTATTTTTACAGGACACCAACATGTTTAAAATCTATTGCAAGTTTGCTCTGTAAAATTTTAAAAACCCTCTTCCGATGTATTCCAATGCAGTCATTTACGAGAATCGTCCAAGCGAGTATTTACAATTATCGCTCAAACATCCAGATAACAATTGCTTTGGTCAGTATCAGCGCTTCTGTTCGAGATTAGTACTTTCTTTCTCAAACATATGATAAGAATTAGTGAAAGTCCACACATGAACTGTATGTTAGAATAGATAAAACCTTACCAATGTGAAATTGTAATCCAAATATAATCTGAAAAATAAAGGTCATGAAAAGAAAGAGTAAAGTTTCCATTTGAAAATACATGTTATATGTTATTAAGAACTGTTACATATTATAAATTATATGAAAAGAAAAGTTAGAAAAAAGTGGGAAATGTTAGTAGAAGAAGAGAAAGTTTGTGCACTTCCAACAGTCCCATGAGGTGGTGCACCCTGTCGTTTCACTCTTTCGGGCAGTGTTCTCCACCAGCGTGAAATAATTTTGTTTAATTAAATTACATAATAAAAATGAATATAACAATTAATTTTAAGAAATGAATATAACAATTTTAAGAAATGAGTAAGTAACTTATTATTTTAGAATAAATGATTCAAAAAAAAAAAAAAAAAGAAAGAAAGAAATGAATATAACAATTAATTTTAAGGAATGAGTGAGAAAGTTATTATTTTTGAACGAATGAAATTAAAAAAAAAATTTAGAAAATTATAATAAGAATTAATTTTAAGTTAAATATTAATAGTTTAGATTACTTCACACTGGCAGACCTATTTTCCCATTGAAAATGAATAGAGTTCATTCAAAATTTGTAGAGTAAAATTCAAAGTTCTTTCGAGGAAAGTAAAATTCTTGAAAACAGTCTATATGAATATCTTGAAAGGGTCATGTGTGAAAAATCTTCAAAAGTTCTTGTGTTTAAAATCTTGAAAGGATATTGGCTTGTGTTAAAAATCTTCAAAAGTTCTCACGAGGGAAGAACAGGAAAATACACTGTGCGAAAAATCTTCAAAGGTTCTTGTGTTAAAAATCTTGGTAAAATTCTTGAATTGCGATAAAATATCTTGAAAAATTCTCATATTCAAAATAGTAAAAAGTTCTTGTAATCAAAATCTTGAAAAGGTCTATTGCAGTAAACATGGAAAAGTCTTCATGTATTAAAAATCTTAGTAAAAATTCTTGAATTGTGATAAAAATCTTGAAAAATTCATATATTCAAAATAGTAAAAATTCTTGAATTGTGATAAAAAATCTTGAAAAATTCATATATTCAAAATAGTAAAAAGGGCTCGTAATCAAAATCGTGAAAAGTTCTCGTAATCAAAATCGTGAAAAGGTCTTGAATCATGGAAAGTTCATGTGTTCAAAATCTTGAAAGGATCTTGTATCGTGAAAAGTTCATGTATCGTGAAAAGTTCTTGTATCGTGAAAAGTTCATGTATCGTGAAAAGTTCTTGTAATCAAAATCGTGGAAAGTTCTTGAATCTTGAAAAAGGATTTGTTTTAAAAAAATCGTGGAAAGTTCTTGTGTTAAAAAAGTGAAAAGTTGTTGAATAAAAACGTGAAAAAGTCTTGAATCGTGGAAAGTTCTTGAATAGAAATGTAAAAATCTTGGAATGGTCTTGAATGTTGAAAAAAAAGAATGGAGTGGCTATTCCTTGAATATGTTCCAATGTCCATGTGCATAGGTGTGAATGCCATCTTCTAAAACATATCGTTTGTCATCGTATGGGGAGAGTGCCACCTTACTTTGTTTGAGTGTATACAAACGGTGACACTCACTCCCTATACGATGTTGAAAATATTTGGTGGCTTGCACATCTTTTAAACATTCGACATAATGTTGGTGTTTTATGTGTTTCTTTACTAATGTTTTCGAAATTCCTTTAGCAGTCTTCTTTTCCCCTTGTGTGGAGAGGAGAGAATACATTTTGGACCTGAGCCCCACAAACTCAAGTTCAGGTGTTCCATTTAGCTCGTCCTTAAAACAACCTATCCTCTTTTTGCTTGACACACTGTGGGCGGAATGATCTGTTGGATAATCCGATGTGTCAAAGAGGTGGTTACTTTCTTGCATGTCTTTGTAAAAATCCCGACACTCGACCTCATAAGTGAGAGAGTCGGTGTCGGTAAACAAAAGTGTTGCATCTGCTCCGTATTTTTTCTTCATATATCCATAGTGGAATCTGTACATGAGGAGTTTACTAAGCTCCAGAATGGCGAAACCGACGTATATGGGCCTATTCAGTAAGATGTTGTTGTATAGTCTCTCGACCCCTACCAAATCTTCATTGAAAATTTTAAAAGATTTAAATGTGGGTGCCGCCATGAGTTTCTCCCCACGTTTCTCGTCCTTCACAAGATCAATCTTCACCCGGTTCCTCAAATTCTCCATGCATTTCCCATACACGGCATTATTCATTAATTTAAAAAAATCTTTCTCGAAACCTGATTGGGCCCTTTTACGATGTTCTGTGTTGAAGTCAACGTAGGGCTTCAACCAGGCTCGCTGTTTAAATTTTAAAATTTTATGGGTGGTTTTTAATTCAAGTCCCAGTTCCAGATAATACTTTAAATTTTGAAAATGTACTATATAGTTTTTTTTATTGTTCAGATTAGGGGTTAACTTTTCATGACTCTGGAACCGAGACATCTTAAGGGATTTTATAACTTCTACCGTGTATGGAGAAATCATATCCTCACTGATCTTTAGCTTTTCCGGGGCTAGCGGATAATCGTTATGAAGATCGTGTAATTCAGATGGGTAATCCAAATCCACCTCTAATATGTACCCATCTGTTCCATCGCTGGGGAGACTCAAAATCCACTCTTCACTTGCTAAGGATGGTGACACCCACTCAAAATTCCCATAAGGCAGGGGCTGAGACATGGCCCACCCGTACAAGTTGTTAGCGTCTAAATACATCAAATATCGGTTGGGCTCTGTATGATCATACTCGGCCATGTATGGGTTGTTTGCCCACGCCCACCGTTTGGTGATGACAGATATTCCCCCTCGAATCCCCCTTTCAACGAAAAGATGCATGTCAATGTCGGTTAGGAGGTCCAAAGGTTGTTCTACCATCTTCAGGGAGGCCTGCCACGCCAGCCCCGGTGCAGTCATCAGGTGTGCGCAATCCAGACCATAGTATGTCATACACAGTTTTCTAAAATGCTCAAATACGTCGGCCAGCAGAAGGACATCCGTTTTGACGTACAAATCATGATAGTCGCCAAGATTCTTCAGATTGAATGTCCTCCATACATTCTGAGCGTGTTTGTAGTCCTCCTTGTAGTCCTCTGGAGGCAGCACCTGGTCTTCAAATTTTCCATACGAGTCCATGTACTCGTATGGGTACACCCCCTTACGTAGCAGCAGATCAGTATTAGATGGTATAGCTGTAGACGTAATTGTAAATTTGTCCTTGGGTAGATTGGCTACCAATTTTTCCAAGGAGGTGTTTATAAATTGAAGACTGTCTATAAAATGCAGCCTCACACCCTCACCTTTCTTCTGAAGGGTAAACGAAATGTACTTCTCCATGTTTACTGTAATGGGTGTAATTTCGTAATCTTTCAGTTTGCCAAGCCCCGACATCAGGTGGTGACAGTCATAATTCTTCAAGTTGTGGAACACTACCGGAATAGTAGTAGGGAGACGAAATCTCAGATTGCACGCCACATGGAGTGCTCCTCGATATGCACCACTCACATGGTCGTGGTCTCTACATTTCCCTACATACTTCACCCCGTCGTGTTTAAAGGGCTTCTTGCATAAATAGCATTCTGTACTCTGGTTGAGCTCAATTGCCTCACTCCTGGTGAGCTTCATTGGCCTGTTGGCCTTGATCTTGGGGATCAATTCATCCTTCTCTCGCAAGACATCTTCTATAAAGTTAATGACTGTTTCAGTGCCTCGGTATACCTTGGGGTCTTTGAGACACTTACCCTGTGGATCGATCACTACGTAAGCATATCCACAGGGTTCATGAACAGCCATCTTCTCTGTAAATGCATTCTCACGAGAGGGCTCACTACTGTTCAGCTTCACCAGAAGCGCTTCAAAATCTGCATATAATACAAAGGGTACGGGATGCTGGTAATGCTCCATATTAAACTTTAAAAGACTTTTATCAGGACCCGCTGAGGAGCATGCTCTTTGCAAAAAGGTGTATGTTTCTGAAGAAGATCTTCACGGCAGAATCTATGGAGGCACCGGTAGCATAAAAAGGTCTTTCCATTGTACGCTGATACATCCCCGAGAAGGCGTGAAAAATTGCGTATAAGGCAATAATGCTGTTGGACCCCGTCGCTGATTAAAAGTAAATTAACAACGTCGGAATCCTCCCGCTCAGATATTTGAAGGGGGAAAACTTCCCCCTTTTCATATCCGAACACATTAATGCGACAATCATTCAGCCTCTCGAGAATCGGGATCTTACATACTGCCACTGGACACTCCACGTTTCCCAGATTCACCTCCCTTTCAAATGGCAAGTAGTGACTCACACGCTTTGGAGTAGCAGAAGAGTCTAAATTCTTCCAACGTGCGATGAGACACCACTTGAAGCACTTTTGGTCTTCATTCTGTATGTTCAAAACTGCCTTCTTTGCCATTATTTTGGGAGGTAGTGGAAAGAAGCTGGACGGACGCAAGGGACGATAGGATCCGATATAAACATCCATATTCAGTACTCGATCCAAGGTCCATCCAGATCCGAGCTGGTGAAACTCTTCCACAGAATTCAAAATTTTCTGAATGCCTTGTTTCACATGCTCCTCAACGTTGTACTCTTGTAAGGATACTACGCACTTTGTGCGAAAATGTGGTGCAGCAAACTCCTCCTCCCTATCAGAATTGATTCGGCTCATCCTAACATTTAGAACAGCATACCACTTAACTTGGCGCGTATTCAACTCTGCCAGGATAAGATTTTGCATATGCGGCTTCATTTCTTCCAGGGATAGTAGTAAATCGTGGCAATTTTCTTCGGAGGGTTCTAACGTTTCTGTTAAGAAGACCCCAAAGCCCTATTACTCCGTTTCACACGCTTCCTAGAAGCGGAAGCCACATCAGCGATCTTGCGTTTCAATCCAACAGGGGCAGGAGTTTTATGCATAATTCGCACATGCTCCAACATATTTCCTTTCTTCGTAAAGGTGCTCTCGCAAAGGGAACAGGGATATGTCTTTATCTGTGTGTGTTTAAATTATCTTCCCTCGTGAACATTTTATTACAAATGTTACATTGGAGTGATTCAGAATTGGTATGTGTTTTGGTATGGCGATTTAAATGGGTTTTCCTTGAAAAAGTCTTTCCACATATATCACAAGAAAAAGCTCTTTCTCCAGTGTGAGTCTTGATGTGTTGAAGTAAATTATGCTTCGCAGTGAAGACTTTGTGGCAGGTTGGACACATCTGAAAAACAGACAAAAGTCCGATATTAGCGCCTGCTTCAAACACCTAACTAACTAAACGCAATCTAAAAATGACGTAGATAATGAATCAGCTGTTTATTTTTAAAATTCTGAAATGCGAAATATATACGATGCAATCCTATACTCCCAGAAACAGCCGATTTTCCCTATCTCCACCAAAAGATGAAATGAAATAACTTACATGAATACCACAAGGTCCGGCCTCTCCCACCACAGTCGGTGTTGCAGCAGGCAATACACCAGCTTTCACAAGGGGTGTAACACTGGGTTTCATAGGGGCAGCTGGTACAGTCATATCCTTAATATTAAAAACACAGAACATGTAAAAGAGTGAAATGTGTATGAAGCTAATTTTTGTGTTGTACATTTGAAAAGATCTTGTGTTATGAATTTTTTAAAAAATGTATCTTTATTTTTAATTCGAAAACATCTTGAACTCACTTTTGAAACAATCATATTCATCATTGAGGAAAATTCGTTTGTAGATATTTTAGTAAAGAGGAGCAAATTAAAGTGACGTCTTTCCTAGCGCAAGTCTCGAGTCAAAGTGAGCTCCACGTAGCATGTATTGTGGGTGGAAACCTTATCTGGCTTGTCACGTGATTCCATACGTGGAACCTTGTGATTTGCTAACAAGATGTCACGTGACATGTCATGTGATACATCACATGATACGATAAGGAATGTCATATGATACATCACGTGATACGATAAGAAATATCATGTGATGTGATATGTAACAGATCATATGATTTATAGATAAGAAATATCATGTGATACATCACATGATGCGATAAGAAATATCATGTGATACATCACATGATGCGATAAGAAATATCATGTGATGCATCACATGATGCGATAAGAAATATCGTGTGTCATGTCATTCGTTCGGAGCTCAGACTCCGAGCTACGAGGTTGTGATTTTGTGAAGCTGCTGCTTTTTGATTGTGGTGACTTTCTTTGCTTAAGTTTGGCGTGTTATATCTAGTTACGATAGAACACGTCGGGCTAAGCAATTACAGCTTTGTTGTGTACGGATTTCTCGCCATTTTGGATTCGTGCTTTTTCAACTTTGGAGTGCCACGTGTGTTTTTCCCACGTGGTAGTGCTATTGCTTTGATCGTTTCTACGCTGACGACATGGATTTGGATGCATTCGATACGGAAGCTACTCGCGGACTTGCTGGTGAGCTAGACGAAGATGGACTGCGGCCTCTCAGGGATG
The DNA here is from genome assembly GCA_951213105.1 of Amaurobius ferox. Classification (NCBI taxonomy): domain Eukaryota; kingdom Metazoa; phylum Arthropoda; class Arachnida; order Araneae; family Amaurobiidae; genus Amaurobius; species Amaurobius ferox. Next base: position 125,166,971 of record OX578133.1, on the reverse strand, counting down.
CCATGATTGAATATTGTGATACTCTGCCCAAGGATGGATTGATGCCCGCTTGGAAGGAAGAAGTGAAAAACGCTGTGAACTTTTGTGCACTGGCAATCTACACTCTGACGCTACACATCAGGGAGCTACTGACGAATGGACTACTCGGACGGGACGAGGACCAAGTCTCCAAGATTCTGGGTTCGTTTCTTTCTGTAAATTCTTTTTTGTTGGTCCAGAATTTGGATAGGTTTTATGCTAGTAATTTAAATGAGATTTATAACTGTGAAGGAAGTAATTCTAGTGATGTAATTAAATGTAAAATGATAGAACTAGGCTTAATTAAAGAAATTAAAGATGAAGATAAACTTAAACCTGTTGAAAATCCAAATAAAAAGAGGAGGATAGAGGGGCAATCTACTATGGATGCTCCTACTAAAAACCAGAATGGAGAATTAAACTTAAAATCTAATGACAAGGTTAACATGGATTGTAGTGAAAAAATTGATAAAGATGTAAATGATAATGTTAAAACTAAGAGTTATGCTGAAATTGTCGCGCAACCTATAGTGTTCAAAAGTGCACCAAAACCAAAAACGGTTCAAAATAGTGACAGGCAAAATAGTGTAGTGGTTGAGAAAAAAGACCCAAAAGCGGAATGTTTTTTCATCAAGTTTAATGACAATTACCAGGCTCTCCTTAAAAAATTAAATGAAATCTCAGGTAATAAAGTATCTGGCAAGCTCACAGGAGACATGCTAAAATTGATTCCAAATGACGCTGACGCCTATAGGGTTGTACAACGCCATTTATCTAGTGAGAAAATCCCCTTCCACAGTTTAAACTTAAAGACGGAAAGGCCCAAAAAGGTAGTTTTGAAGGGGCTACCAACAAACTATAACATTGAGGAAATAAAAATCACTCTAACATCCGAAGGATTAGATGTAGTCCGGGTTTCTCAACTGAGAAACACAAAAACGAGATTGCCCCTGCCGATCTTCTTAGTCAGCATTAGGCCTACGGAAGACTGGCAGAGGGTATACCGACTGACAAGATTAGGATACTTGGCTGTGAAGGTAGAGGCCTTCAGAGCACGGGGCTTCAAAATCTGCTACCGGTGCCAGCAATTCAATCATTCCTCTGAGAATTGCAGCATGCCACCAAAGTGCCTTAAGTGTGCTGAAGAACACTTCACACGTGACTGCCAAAGACCAAGGACAGAGAAGGCAACGTGTGCTAACTGCAATGGAGATCACCCGGCGAACTTCAGGCAATGCCCGAAGAACCCCTGGAACAGAGGAAAGGCACCGGGGTATGCCCCCCCCTCCCCCCAAAAATCAGATACCCCCTTGGAGGCAAAAGGCCCTCGGTCTAAACCCTCAGACACCCCATCAGGACTCCTCGCACTCTGTGCCACAGGTTAAAAGAACTCAAACTTCAGCACCTACCAGATCGGTGCAAGAGCAGGCCCCTAAACCGTCGACCTCCAGAGAAATGACTGTGGAGGAAGTGAGAATAGCTCATGAAGACATAAATCAGAGGATAGCAATTGATAAAGCCGCCAAAGAGGCAAGAGAAGCAAAACAAAGATTAGAAAAAAAGGTTCAGGAATGGCAGAAAACTAAACGCGTCCGAGAAGAGCTCGCGCAAACACAGCAGTTAGACAAATCGGCTGAAAAAAAAACAAAAGACTACCGAGGTCCAAAAGGATACTCACAAAACAGATCAAACCGCGGTTGAGGCTGAGGAAATTGTAGCTGAGACTGAGGAAATGGAAGCTGAGACTGAACTTGCTGATAAATCCAATGATGAAAAGATGGATGAAATCCTCAACCTCGTCAGAGGATTTATCAGTATGTTCAACCTAGACGATATAAAACATCTGTTGATGCAGCTCGCTGAGTTAATTCAAAAAAAGAGCGATCCAATGCAAATGGTCTTTGAGACTTTTAAATTAATCGCGGAATTTAATAAAAACAGTGAGAAACAAACCCGCCATGAATAGGTCCCAAAAAGAAAGTTTTAAAATAATATTTTGGAATGCGAACGGCATATCTCCAAGAATAAATGAACTTAGGAGCTACGTAAATGAAAATGATGTAGATGCCCTGCTAATCCAGGAAACTAAAGTTAGAGAAAACAAAAAACTAAATATAGCAAACTATAATAGCTATCATACCCTTAGCTCAAATATAACTGCTAGAAATCCCCATGGAGGAACAGCAATATATATTAAAAGTAATATTCCCCACGAGGAAATAAACAACATAAATCTTCAAGGTATAGAAAATACTAGTATAAAAATTAAAATAAATAATGTAAACCCATTTATCCTAACTTCAATATATGTCAAAAACATGAGTGGTATAAATGTAGCTGCGCAGCTGGAACTGCTTTTCTCGCGATATCCAAACATAATACTCGCGGGCGACTTCAATGCACACCACCGAGCGTGGGGCAGCAGGAGAGCCAACACACGCGGTACACAGATACATAGATTGCTAAACACAACAAACACTGACATCATTGCACCGTCGAGACCAACCTGCTTCTCAGGTGCCAATGGCTCATTCATAGACTTTGTCCTAACGAGAAACATAGAATACGCTCACACAATTGATACCCTGGATGAATTCGACTCGGATCATCTACCGGTACTGGTGACATTCGATTTGAACACTCCCCTTCCAGCCTCTCTGGGACAAGAGAGGGTGAACTGGAACGCATTCAAAAGAGCACTTTTCGAGCCGCATTTAGCAGTACCCAACATTATGAGCACGGCGGATATTGACTCTGCCACGCACACACTCACAACAGAAATCAGGAGAGCTATTGCATTTGCCACAACACATCGTGAGTCACCAAAAATGCCCACACTTTCCCACCATGTCAAACAATTAGTTAGGCAAAGGAACAGAATGCGTAAGACATGGCAGGCTAATAGAGACCCTACCCTCAAAAGGGAGCTTAACAGACTCACGTGGAAAGTCAGGGATAAAATTGTCGCAGAAAAGCAGCAACAGTATAAAGAGTTAATTGAATCCCTTAGCTCGGAAGACGTATCGCTCTGGCAATTCGCTAAAAGACTCAGAAAACCTCAAATTAAACTCCCGCCACTAATAGATGGCGCTAATATTGCGTACTCAGACGAAGAAAAGGCAGAGGCGCTTGCTAGGCATTACGAAAAGCAATTTGAACCAAACCACGATCTAATGTGTCAGGACACCCTAAGAATGGTTAGGCAAACTCTAAACAATTTCAGGAACTCCCCGGTCACGGCTGAGATTAACCCAGCCACCCCGCAAGAAATAGTAGAGATTATTAAAAACCGTAAAAGCCCAGGTCACGACAAAATCAGGAATATCGCGGTAAAAAACCTACCCTTAAATATAATATTTTACTTGACCATCTTAATAAATAAAATACTAGAACTAAATTATTTCCCCAAAGAATGGAAGGAAGCGATAATTATAGGGATCCATAAACCTGGTGAGGATGCCTCAATTCCAGCCAACTACAGACCAATCAGTTTGTTGCCGACACTTAGTAAAATTACTGAGAAAATAATTCTTAAGAGACTGAACACGCACCTTAGTGAGAATGACATTATCATTCCGGAGCAGTTTGGATTTCGGCCAAAACACTCCACCACTCATCAATTGCTGAGAGTGGTAGAGTACATTTCTTCTGGTTTTAATAATAAGACACCCACAGCTGCGATTTTTCTTGACATCCAAAAAGCCTTTGATAAAGTGTGGCACTGTGGATTAGCTTACAAATTGATCACTCTAAAAGTCCCTGACGCACTTGTCAAACTTTTAATTTCATACCTAAATAACAGACACTTTCAAGTCAGAGTAAAAAATAACTTATCTACACCCAAGCTCATTAAAAGTAGTGTACCGCAAGGATCCATCCTGGGCCCGACCCTCTTTAACATATATCTAAATGACATTCCCAGGACCCCAGACACGGAGCTGGCACTCTATGCAGACGACAGCGCGATACTTGCAAAACACCCTTACGTCTCAGTAATGCACAGACAGCTACAACAACACTTAGACATACTCCAAACATGGCTGGAAAAATGGCGAATAAAATTAAATCCCAATAAATGTCATTGGATTTATTTCTCAAGAAAACGTAAACCTCCGCCTCCTCTGTACATAAACAACCATGCCCTAAAAGCGGAAAAATCTACTAAATACCTAGGTGTAACGATAGACTCCCACCTAACTTGGAAACTGCACGTAACGAACTTAATCAAAAAAGCGTATATGGCCACAGGAGCTTTATACTCAATGATAGGAAACGGAAATCTAAGTTATCAAAATAAACTCCTAATTTATAAATCGGTCATCTGCCCGGGAATGCTGTATGCAGCACCCGTATGGGGATATGCCTGTAAAACTACCATAGACTTATTAGAGACAAGACAAAACAAAACCCTAAGGATTATAAGGAAAGCCCCTAGATACTTAAGAAACTCGGTAATTAGGAAAGACTTCAAAATAAAAACTGTTAGAGCCCAAATCAAAAAGCTAGCGCTTAAATTCTACAAAAATCTGCCATCTGTCCCAAATGAACTATTATTTAATCTGCATGACTATGATCATCGCAAGGCTAAATCTCGTAAGAGACCCCGCTCGGTACTTAACTTTGATATTCGGTACTAGGAACGTCCCACCTTAATCAGTTGATATTAACGAAAACTCGCGATCTTTGGTTTTCTACAAAATGTTTAAAATCCTAAACTGCTAAAATGCTAGGTTACCCTCAGATCTGCATCAACCCCCCAAACTGCTTAAACTCTTAATGTGCAACAAACTGCCACACTAGGAGCTAGGACAAATAACAGAAACAGTAAATAAAAAACCTCGAACCTCCAACTATGGACCAATGAAATAATGTCACAGTATGAAGATAAGAACCACACCTAGAGATTGGAGATTAAAGGCGCTTCGCGCCTGGTGCTCTGTTCTGGACGAAACTCTATTGGCGTGTGTCATGTGATGCGAGAAGGAATGTCATGTGATACATCACGTGATGCGATACGTAACAGATCACATGATTTACAGATAAGAAATATCACACATGGCAGTCTGTGATTCGCTAAGAAATGTTACGAAATATCACATGATACGATAAGGGATATTATTTAGATAAGAGCTCATTCATTCAACGTTTGTTCTCCTAGAAGGTTGTCGTTGCTTATTTTTAAAAATGTCAATATTTTTTAAACGCGAGAAGTTGAATGTAGAATATGTTCGCGAATTTTATTCGGTAGATGTAGCCGATTTAATTTTTCAAGAGTTGAAAAGTCTGCCCTTTCAACAATCACAAGTAGTGGTGCATGGTCACCCATACCAACCAGCTCAAAAAGTATATGCATTTGGAGACGCTGGAAACAGTTCTGAGGAATGGACACCTCTCTTATCGGAGATAAAATCACGTGTGGAAGAACATATGGGATACAGCTACAATTTTGTGTTAGTAAACCACTATGCTGATGGACATGGCAAAGTAGGACAACACAAGGACAATGAATCCTCCCTATGCTCTAAAACACCTATAGCGGCTCTCAGTTTCGGTGCTACGAGATCCATAATTTTCGAAAGAAAAGGACAATCTCCTCTAAGTATTCCACTTCAACACGGATCGCTTTATGCGATGCATGCGCCAACCAACAAATTCTATTCTCATGGAATTGCTAGTGAACCCGAAGTCTCAGAAGCTAGAATAAGTCTAACATTCAGAAAAATTCTACCTAAAACGCCTGTACAGAAACGCAAGTGTGAGTTTCCAATGTATGTCCCGCCTGCAGCGCTTTCGCCTATATCTGAAATCGATTGGAGCCATATGCATACACCATCTATAACTACTACAGATTCGCAAAGTGATTTGGTATCGTCGGCCCTGAACTATGCTACTTCTCAAAGTGGATCGGTTTCGATAGAATTATCCTCATCTGAAAAGTTCCGTTACCATTTGGGATGTAACATTTACGTTACCGTGCAACATTTTCGAGGAAATGTTAAAGTACACTTTCGTGTCTACAAGATGAATGCTTCTGATGTTATCGTGCCTACCCCTCATGGTGTAACACTCACGCCTAATACGTGGAGTGTATTTTTAAAACGCATTTCAAATATGGACAGTGAAAATTCATCTTTCACAATTAATGAACTTTTAGTTTGTGTATATGAAAGCAGTATATATTTACAACAATTACCACCTTGCACAGGACAGTTCAAAAAGAAATTAATCTTATTAAATCAGGACAATTTTCATACCCATCAGTATATAAGTCAAGATGTTACTAATTGTGTTTTGGATCAGTTACTGACAAATATCCTGCCAAATTGTATTGTGAAGTATCAAAAACCTGTCGAAGCACTACCGACTTTGCCACCCTATGAATTAAAACGTATTTTAATGCAGTGTGTACATAAAAATTTATGCGCAGAGTTGTATAAATCATATCAACACGAAACATGCAAAAGTCATGGGTGTACCGATTTGAAACACAAGTGCTGTACCCTATCCTGCCATATGCAATTTGTAGATTATGAACTAGTCGATCACGAACTTTTAATGATAAACACTCAAATTGCTCGAGAGTTTTGTGAAACAAATGAAAACAATGTTTCACTATCTGAATTTTTTTAAAGTCTCACCGTAAAGGACTATTATACGGCGATGATTGCGCTGTTTCATATGTTAAATACAAGTTAGTAGAATATTACTTTTGTAAAAATATGTATTATTTTATATTTTATTAAAAATGTTTTTTTCTTTAAACGCTGCTTCATTCTTAGTTTTATTTTAAGTTATGTGTTAAACTCATTATTTATTTGAATTTAAAAGTGTTATTAAAAATACAAACTAAAATGTTGATATAAAAAAAATTATAGATGTAAGATATAATTTTTGGAAGCCCATACAAATCTATCACTAAAAAATAACAAGAAAGATCAATCATGCTTAAAGCATTGATTATGAAACACTTTCCAACTTCAATGCAATTTTATTTAAAAAAGTCGAAAATGCAATACATTCCTCGGTAATATTTTAAAACTTATCACAATACTACATTGATTTATTATATTTGAAAACTTAAACCTTCATTGAAAAAAATGAACTTCATTCCAATGACGGCATTGAAATATAAATTGCCTGCTTTAAATATCTCTAAAATGCAATACATTCCACGGTAATATTTTTAACACTATCATAATAATACGATAATTTATTATATTTGAAAACTTCAACGAAAACAACTGAAATTAATTCAAATGACGTCATAGAAAAAATAACACGCCTGGATCTCTCTATAAAAACAGGATTTCATTCATAACTTTCTCCCATTCATTTCATTCATCAAAATACTATAATAATTTATTTTATTTCCAACTTCAATGCAATTTTACTGCAATCATTTCCAACTTCAATGCAATTTTATTTAAACATGTCTAAAATGCAATACAGTCCTCGATAATATTTTAAAACTTATCACAATACTACATTAATTTATTATATTTGAAACCTTAAACCTTCATCGAAAAAAATTAACTTCATTCAAATGACGGCATTAAAGTATAAATTGCCTGGTTTAAATATCTCTAAAATGTGATACATTCCTCGGTAATAATTTTAGAATTATCATAATACTACGATAATTTATTATATTTGAAAACTTCATCGAAAACAATTGAAATTCATTCAAATGACGTCATAAAAAAATAACACGCCTGGCTCTCTCTATAAAAGCAACATTTCATTCATAAATAATTCCCCCATTCATGTCATTCATCACAATACTATAATAATTTATTTTATTTAAAAATTAAGACCATTGAGCTACAAGTAAGTAATCTCCATGCGTAAAACTTCATCGAAAAATATCGTCCTTCTCTTTCTAAAATCAATAAATATTTCATTCATATCAGCTAAGCAGACTCCATGGACTAAATTATTTTGTGTTAAAGAATTACAGCGATTCTAATACAACTCATTCTATATATTTTGCTGTTTACATTTTACATAGGTGAAAAATAGGCTTAATAGTAGAAATAATCATATTTGGATGAGCATTTAAACTGAAATATATTGTCATTGCCTTGTTTTAGTATGTAGATGCACAGAATTTAGGCAAAAATAAAGTAGTTTTAAGACGGATACAACACTCAATATGAATTAAAAAGAACTTTAAAAATCACGATTTTGACACAAGATGGATGCCATATATCATTTTGAAGTGGGTCATGTGATCGTTTCATATCATGGACACGTGATCGCTTCATATAAGAGGTGTTATTATTATTTTAATTTTTATTTAAAAAACTACTGAATATATTTCGCTGAATTTTTTTTTATATATTTTATGGAACAATTTGAATATTGCCTAGAATTTTCGAAGCAATTTGTGAATTTTAAATCCGCTTAAAAAGTGCTTGAAAAATTAGGTCCCATAGGGCTCAATGTATTCCATTTTTTCAACCCGGGTTCAATCCAAAACTAATTGTGTGATATTATTCATTTATATTCCCATAGGTCCTATAGACCGTCTGAACAACATACTAAAATTTCATTTTGATTAAGTCATTTTTACGGCAGTTATCGTGCTAACGGACAGACAGACAGACAGACAGACAGACAGAATGAACAAAGTCATAAACACTTTTCAACTTTGTTGTAAAGTGTTAAAAATGATTCCATTCCGATGGGAATAATGTTATATTTTTCAAAAGTTCAATTAAACTGAATGGCTCAATATGTGAAACATTAAAAATTATATGTGTGTCCTATTAAATGTTTTAATAAAGTCAGCGGTGGCTACGCTCAGATGGAGCATGAAATAAGTTTATATTTTTCAAGGTTCAATTAAATTGTTGTGTTTAATTTCTTAATGTGCTAAACAGTATTTTCACGAATGGATAAAAATTAAAACATTTTTCAATTAAAAAAGAAAAAGTTATTAAAATAACTCACCCGATTTATATTGTCTTTGGTCAAGGGATCGTTACCGCATAGGATGGTCATCTCCTCAGTGGAAATACCGAAGTCAAACTGAAAATCCATAAAAATTAATTAATATAAAATTCAAGTGCTAATCGTTGAGTCACATACGATAAATCATAAAATAATGAAATTCAAAAATATACTTACTTCAAAAGCACGGGAAGAAGACATCTTATCAAAAGAGTTTCGGTGGTAATCGCTAGCTATCATCTAAAAGAAAGAGCAGTTGACCATTGCTCGATAAGGACCGCATTTTATACCCTTTTCAGAGGCGACCTTTGTGCTAAACAAACACTGTCCTCCGAAAAGTCAGAAGCACATGATTTCTGATAAACTGGAATATTCGATGAGCTGTTAGAAATGGCTAGAATTTGAATACTTTTATTTTCGAACATTTTAAAATTCATATCTGCTTCTCTGATGCATTTTATTCATATATATTCTCAAACTAGTCTTCAGCGCAATTTTAACTAATTATACGTGTTATTTAATGCAATTAAACTCAGTTTAATTAAATATTAGTGAAATAATCACACAAACTTTCTCTTCTTCTACTAACTTTTTAAACACTTCTTTTAAATAATATGTAACAGTTCTTATAACATATATTTTCTACTGGAAACTTTTCTCTTTCTTTTCGAATGGAGCGGAGTGACTAGCTTGTCGCACCATTTTTGAAAATGCCTAAGTACAATGTAGTAATAAATTAATTTTTTAAATAGACAACACTTAAAAGGGTTGTTCACATAATGTTAGCTAAGTATAATGCGCTATTTTAAAACTTAGAAAATATATTGTGTACGTGTATAAATTTGTTTTTAAGTGTACAACACTTAAAGGGTTGAATCCTGTTCACTTAACACAATTTTTGTGTTCACTGGAAATCCGTATTCAATTTGTTTTTAAACATTCGAAATCATTTTGTTATTATTATAAAAATCATATTGATATATGCTGTTAGATTTATTTAAAAAAAAAATCCACATTGCTATATATCACTTAATACAATGTTAGCTAAGTATTACATTCATGTTTTTAAGAGGGTTGAATCCTATTCACTTAACACAATTTTGAATATGCATAATTGTGTATTCAATTCATTTAAAAAAAAATCGAATACACATCTGAAATTATATATCAATCTCATTCAAACTTGTTTATTTAGTATCAGACCCTTGAAGTATCCAACTATTAAAATATAATATTAGAAAAAATAGGTGGCAACACCTCATAATGCTGACGTCATTATAGATAAGATCTAATTCTTAATAGCGTAATGAGTGCATATGTCTCATTTGCAGCGTGGACGCCAAGCTGCGAAGACGTCAGATGTGAGTTCCAATTTTCATTATTATTTTTATAAAGAGAAAAAAAATCATTTCGTTATTATAATAGTCGTATATGCTGTTAGATTTATTTTTAAAAAAATCACATTGGTATATATCACTTGGAATGGTCGAATCCTATTCACTTAAAGCAATTTTGTGTTCGCTGGAAATCCGTATTCAATTTGTTTTTAAACATTTGAAATCATTTCGATAGTTAGATTTATTTTAAAAAAAATCACATTGGTATATATCAAACACACACACACACTTAGAATGGTCGAATCCTGTTCACGAAACATAATTTTAACTAAGTATTACATTCATGTTTTTAAGTGTACAACACACAAAAGGGTTGAATCTTGTTCACTTCATTTTAGCTAAGTATAGTGCGTTTAAATTTTAAGTGCACAAAAGGGTTGAATCCTATTCACTTAACACAATTTTGAAAATGCGTAACTATAGTTGAGTTTAAACTTGAGTTTATACTATTCGTTTAAAAAAAAAAAAACATGTGCTAAAAATATCGTAGTGTTAAAATCCACTGAATACAATTTTTGTGTTCATTGGAAATCCGTATTCAATTTGTTTTAAAAATCATATGCTAAAAATCGCAATATAAAATCACCAATTTTATATTCACTCCGTAACATTCTGTTTTAAAACGCGCCGAAATCCCTTTATAAAATACATCGCTATTCAATCTGTTCACCGAGCGAAAAATATTCTATCTCCTGCTTCCTCTGATAAGGTACAGTTCGAAGATAACTTTCTACGTAGCAAGGCCTTGTGGCATAGCGGGTAAGACGCGGGCTTTGTAATCGGATGGTTCCGTGTTCGAGTCCCGCTCCTGACCTGTGAGACATTAAATTCTTTTGGAAAAAAAATGCCGATAGATGGCAGCACTTCATCAAAATTCTCCAGAGGGCGCTTTAACTACGTCACGCTGATAAGAACGTTCGGTTTGTCATTGACCAGCATCGAGGGAGGACGTGTGCTCAGGAACTCCAAGGTGCGACACGTCATTTCCAGATTGTGCAATGCCCAGTCAGCGATTGCGACATCCATTGAAACCACTTCCTCAGGTCAAGGGTCATCCCCTCTCAAGACAATTCACTCTGAGTGAAGTGAAATTCACTCCGAATGAGTCATCAGGCTTCTTTCGCAATACTAGGAAAGAGGCATCCTCCCAACAGAGGCATTGGGTACTGCACCGCCTCACCAAACTTCCTCCCAAAAGAGGGGGGTCTCAAGAGAGGCATCCTCCGGGCGGAAAGACCCTCTGAGAGGATCCTCCCCAAAGAGGGAAATTCCCTCCCGAAAGAGGGACCCTCCTCCCAAAAGAGGAACCCTCCTCCAGGGCCAGCTGCCCCTGTGGCCCTTGAACGCCCTTTTCTCTTCTACTATTCTTTTACTTATCATTATTATGTAAATAACACTGCATAATGTTTGCTATTTCTTACACATTGAAGAAAAAAAAAGCATATGTAGATTTTTTTGCTATTCAGATGAAAACGTCTACTCCTCATTTACAAATGAAAATTTTGTACCCTGTACATTGTGTAATCAAACTTCATTTGAAGTCAACTCATGTATAAGAAAACTTTTTCTTCCTGAAATATTGGATGTTTCTTGTTTCCGAAACCGGTTGATACTGATACTATTTGTTATATGCTGTAATTTTAAAGACGCTTTTACTTTAAGGATAAAGGCATATATGATTTGTAAACAGTCCGGCAAGTTATGCCCAATCATAAATAAAGAAAATAATATTGTAACTATTATTAAGGCCACATTTGATATCATGCGACTTCTTACGTGTGACTGCTTCTGCATATCATGTGACGACATAACAAGGGTAACCGGGGAAAGTTTTTGGTCAATCTGGTTATAATCGTATTGTCACTGAAATGAATTTTCAAACGGCAGTGGTTACAAACAAGATCCCAAAAACTTGTGTTACTTTGCCAGTAAAACAAAAATAAGAGTTTCATTTAACCAATATTATGAACCCATTATCAGTTAAAATCATCTCTGCTTAAGTACGGCCTTAAACAAAATCAAATTTTTATGTTGTTTTATAATATTGTGTTTAAGCGAGAAATCATTGTTCATTGTTTAAACCATTGAAGTACATGATATAAATAAATGAAGCCATTGCTTTATCAATAGCATTGTGCATCGATTAAAAAATAAAATATTGTGGCAAATATCTGGTGCACATAACAGAATACAAAGTACTTCAAAAATTACTTGAGATTTGTTATAGGTCCATTAAAGCACTTTAATTGCAAGTAAATATTTGTGAATCCTTGTGGTTCTACAAAATAAGCATTGGGATCTTTTGATCTGTATTTTTTTTAACACAAGCCATTGAAAAGATGGTCCTGAACCATGTATAACACTTTTACAAAACTTAACAGAAAAAAAGTACTTCCTTATTATAGCGGCCCCCAAGAATGAATTGCCAAGCGACCACAATGTATCGCCAAGGTAGGTTGTAAAATTTCGCCAAACGTTTGCAGCTCTAAAGAAACAAGCACATGTTTATATTATCATTACATTGCTTTTTGGATCTTGGCGAAATCGCAATTGCGGGGGCCGCTATAATAAGGAAGTACCAAAAAAATTTCATTTATATTATGACATAAAAACCGAATTGAAGGTATGTGCATAACAGTTTTACATCACTATCTAAGGAGCAAATTTGATCAAAATCCAACAAAAATATTTAACATACAGTACAGTGGTAAATTCTAGTCTAGAAAGCAGGTCATGCAAAAGTGCATATTGCATTTCAATCTCTGTGTTACCAATTGCACCATAAAACTCAAGGGATTTAATGGCGATAATAGTAATGATAATAATGTTACTGCTGTTGTGTTATATATTTTAACCTAAAGAAGGGGTCAATAAATTTGATATAGTGGTACCATGCCAAATCCTACCGCAGCATTCGCCATTCATAAAATAATATTGTATCTTGTTTAGTTATATTTCTATCTTTGAAAATTCCCATCTCGTTTTTTAACACAATTTTACATTTTAGATCTTGTAATAAAAGTATTGTTTTTTAAAAAGTGAAATTCATTTTATCAGAAATTAACTTTTATTGAAGGGGAAAAAATATAGTTCCTCTTTTATAATATTAAATGGTATGGTGATTCTAATGCAAATATACAAGTCTCCCCCCCCCCCCCTCGTCCACCCCTTTGCGACCCTGAATGTATACTTTTAAACCTCAGATTTTATATTAGTTTGTAATTTGTTAATAGAATTTTGATGCATTAATATCAAACATCTCTAATCTTAAATAATATAATTAATGCTTTTGTTAAGGACAGTATTACTGATTTAATTAATTAAATTTGAAATAATTTAAAAGTATTGAAACGCAAATTAATATCACCAAACATAAAAAACATTCACCATTGCGCGCTTTTACGCCACTGCATATTAGGAAATATATTATAGCGCCAAGATAAGAAGCTAAGCCTAAGACGGCTTGACCAGTAGTCACGTGATATATCCAGTGTTCATTTCTCCACGCTAATCTCAATAGCAATGCGCCGTCTACTTATATCTCAAGTCTAAGCTCTGACCAAGGCCACAGGTAGCCTTGTTCCGACTGGATGCATCTTTAAAGTTATTTATTAAAGAAAGTTTACATATTATTTTATTTTATCTAGCTAGTGTATTATGGGGCGCAGAAAATGACTTTTTTGGGGTTATTAATGCATTTTCTCATGGCAAATCGCCCATGTTGCATTGTTGTCAAGAAAACTAATTTTAACTTTACAATTCCATTCTTTAAAACTTTATACTATTGTCAGCTGATACTAAGCCTAAATTCTAACAAAGTGTAGATAGAAAACTCTAAACTAACGTCGCACCCAAGAATTAACTTTTGATTAATTTCTGTTGAGACATGCATAGCCGATATCTAGTTTTCACTTTAAATAAAAAGCAAAACATTGCGGTTTCGATTTTCTGGTGAGCTACTTTATTAAATTGGAGATGAAGAGAAAATGCATCTGATGTGTTTCTTAGATGATTACTGTTTAAAACAGAAGAATAGTAAAATGATTTTCAGTTATCTGTTATTGAAAATTTTGTTTGTAGTGTGCGTTACATATATATACTAGCTCCTTATGTGTGTGTGTATGTATAGCTTGAGCATTATGCAATCACGTTAGATTAAGTAAAACTTCATTTTTTAACTGTTCACATGAAATTATTTTCGCACATTAAACTTGATGTAGAGGAAATAAAAATTGATATATTATAAAATGTGCATGCTATACACAACACACCAGTATTCTCAAAAATAACATTTGTTTTCTTAATACACGTAAGTCTGTTGTGTCCATAGTATGAAAGTTATAATTTTTAATGAAACTCGCTATGATTTTATATTATGTAACATTTTATAATAATATCAAATTTTGTCTTATTTAGTACAGTAACTCCCAATACATTGCAATTTAATTTCTTTCATACAATAGTGACCTGTTTTGAGAATCTCCATATGTCATGCCTTGTTTTTTATAGTTGAATTGGTCTGTCTTTTTTATATTAAAACAAGAAAGATCAATCATGCATAAGCATTGATTATGAAACACTTTCCAACTGAAATGTAATTTCATTTAAAAATTTCTAAAATGTGATTCATTCAGTGGGAATATCTTTTACATTATCACAGTACTACAGTAATTTATTATACTTAAATATTTAAAACTGTATCGAAATATAAATCATCTGATTCTTTATGCAAAATCAATGAATATTTCATTCATATAACTTGTATTCCAGACTCCAGAGCTAAATAATTTTGTGTGAAAAAAATTCAGCAATTCTTATGTAATTCATCTTACAATCGCTTGAGATATTTGCATTCTGCATATGTTAAAATTAGGCTTCCTTGAAGAAATAATAAAAGTTTAGGGATCATTTAAAATCACAACTATTGTAATTGCATAGGCACGGAATTTAGATACACAGATAATATATATGTGTATGTGTATGTACTCAAAGTATTGGAATCGTGCCGAAGATCGGAACTCGAATTTTCAAAGGATCTACACGTTTTGGGACTTCTAGAACACGAAAAAACTAGTTTTAGGAAGACGTCTGTGTGTGTAAGGGTGTATCTGTGTATGTTTCTGTGTGTCTGTGTGGATATTACATCCACTCTAATTGAAAAACTAATGGACCGAATTTCATACAATTTGGTAAGTATGTTTTTTGTGGGAAATCCTGATGTTCATTAGATTATAGTACGATTCGTAATAAAAGAATCTGCCTTCTTTGCGAAATGGCCGCAGAAATTGCCTTTATCCACTCTAGCTAAAAACTAATGAACCAAATTTAACAAAATTTGGAGTATAATATTTCAATAACCTACAAGTGATTTATATACCAAATTTAACAAAATTTTGTATATAAATCATTTGTAGGTTATTCTACTACGATTCGGGAAAAAGGAACGGGCTATTTTTGCGAAATGGCCAGCAAAAATCGTTATATATAAAAATAAAAGACTACGTGTGCTCAATTATATCAATTAAATTCCTATTTTATATGTGACTTTTGACAACAAAAAGAATAAGACTAACCCCATTACTCTAGGACTAGCCGTTCTTGAGATATTCTAGTTTTTTCGCGTTTTCGCTACGCCATCTTTGACAATAAGTCCAGCTATCAAATGAGAACCAAATTTAAGTTTAACGTGTAAATTCAATGTCATTTAAAATACTTATGTTGTGCAGATAAACTCAAATTATCATTGAATAAATAAAGAGAACGAATATGAGTCTGCAGAGAAAGACATGTGCTGTCTACATCAGAATTTTTAACAATATTACACCAATGATTTATAGAAGTGAACGGGGATTATTTTCAGGCCATTTCGAAAAAAATGTATGATCTATATTTAAAGATCCATCAAATTTTTGTCGAATAAAATGTTCAACAAATTTAAGCTGTGTACCAAATTTTAACTCTCTAGGACGTAGGAAAGTGCATTTAAAATGCCATCAATTAAATTTATCAAGAAGAGTTATATAAAATTTAAAAAAAATGAAAAATTGTTATCTACCAAATTTATTTTAAAATATGAAGCCACTCCCATATGCAAAACGTTTAAACAAATGGAGAGATATTTATTATATAATATCTCTCTCTTTTCTTTCTGGAAGATATCCCAAAGTCAGAATTTAATTGAATTTGTTTTTTTCCCTATATTAAATAATTTTTTTAATTAAAAAACTACTTAACATATTTTACTGAATTTTTTTTTATATATTCTATGGGATAATGTGAATATTTCCTAAAAATTTCGAAGCAATTCGTGAATTTTAAATTTACTTAAAAAATGTTTGAAAAATTAGGTCCCATAGGGTTCAATGTATTTCATTTTTTCAACCCGGGTTCAATAAAAAACTAATTGGGTGATATTATTTATTTATATTCCCATAGGTCCTACAGACCGTCTGAACAACATACTAAAATTTCATTTTGATAAACTCATTTTTACGGCAGTTATCGTGCTAACGGACAGACAGACAGACAGACAGACAGAATGAACAAAGTCATAAACACTTTTCAACTTTGTTGTAAAGTGTTAAAAATAAGTTTAGTTTTAACGAAAAATAAAGAAAGAATATGTAATACATGTCACTGATTTCGTGTAAAAGTGTAGTTTAAAGAATGCTTTCAGTTCTGTTAATGTGCAAAACATTAATTTTTTTCTTAGCATGTATTAAAAACTATCAAACACCAGTTTTCTATGTTGATGATAGGAAGTATGTAGGATTAAAATAAATGTATCAATCTTCTTTCTGTGTTATTATGATCGTTAAGAATATTAACGCATTTCTTTTTAAATTAATGGAAAATATGAATTTTCAAAAATAGCAAACACTTTTGTTCGGAAATCGCAATATATAGACATAATTGATATTTCGTATTACATGTTTATATGTTCCATCCTTGATCCACTTACGAAGATTCCAATTTGTATGCTCTAACGTATTACAAATGTCAATTTTGTATTGCTGAATCATTTAAAAAATAAAATTCACCAAACATTTAGTGTCTTTCAGCTCAGAAAGTTTTCATTACCATAACATAAATTTCATATCCAACTTTTTTGTTCAACATAAGATTAAAATTTGTTATACATTATTAAAGACCAGATTCGTAACATGCGTGTGAATCGCTTCCTTTTTGAGGGTTCTGAAAGCATGTGTTTTGCATTTTGCCCTGTCCTTTCGTTCTCCATTGATCTGTGAATGTATGTTTGTCTGTCTTTTAATTTCCTTATTAAGAGGGAAAATTCCTCGTAGTTCCCTAAATACTTCCTAGGGCGCTACCTTCTATAATATCACTAAAATTTGTAAAACATTAAAGTTATTGTCCATATATAAAATGGAGGAGGCCCTAAAATGTCTTGAAAAGTTAAAAAATTACTCTGGTTCACGAAATAACTACTAGGAGGCCGCACTTTCTATAATATCAAAGTTTTATAAAGCATCGAAGTAGTTATCCATATTAAAAGGGGGGAAAGTGCTTAAAATCACCTTAAAATTAAAAATTTGCTATAGTTTGCTAAGTATCGACTATGTGGCTCCACCATCAGTTAGAAATGGAGAAAAATAGCAAAAAGGTAAAGCCGTTATCCGTACCATACAGTTTTTCTGAGTTTAAAACAGCTTAAAAGCCCAACATTCCTTCCTGTAAAAAATAGTAAAAAATAGCGAGTTTCGTAAAACATCTAAATCGTTATCCATACCAAAATAGAGAGGACTAAAAATGTCCAAAAAGTTAAAAAAAATAATCTGGTTCCCGAAATAACTACTAGGAGGCAGCACTTTCTATAAAATCACAAAATTTTGTAAAATATCAAAGTAGTTATCCATACTAAAAGAGGGAGGAATGCTTAAAATCACCTTAAAATGAAAATTTCCTCTAGTTTGCTAAGTATTCATTATGTGGCATCACCATCAGTTAGGAAGGGGAGAAAAATAGCAAAAATATAACGTCGTTATCCTTACGTATTAAGTTTTTCTGGGTAACAGCTTAAAAACCCAAAATTCCTCCTAGTACTTACAAAAATCACGAGTTTCTTAAAATCTCTAAGTCTTTATCCATACCGAAAAAGGGAGGACAGCCTAAAAATGTCTTAGAGTTTTAAAAATTACTCTAGTTTCCGAAATAGCCATTAGGAGGAGGCACTTTTCATAAAATCAGTAAGTTGTGTAAAACATTTAAGTCTTTTTTTATATTAGAAAAGAAAGGAGTTCTTAAAACCCCTTTGACACTGAAAATTTACTCTAGATCACTAAATATTTACTATGTGGCGCCATTATCAGTTAGAAATAGAGAGAAAATATGAAAAAGTTAAAGTCGATATCTATACCAAAAAGTTTTACTAGGTTTGAAACAGCTTAAAAGATAAAATTTCCTCCTAGCTCCTGAAAACTACTAGGTGTGTGTGTGTGTGTGTGGGGGGGGGGGGGGTATTT
Source organism: Amaurobius ferox (assembly GCA_951213105.1). NCBI lineage: Eukaryota > Metazoa > Arthropoda > Arachnida > Araneae > Amaurobiidae > Amaurobius > Amaurobius ferox. Next base: position 125,148,121 of record OX578133.1, on the reverse strand, counting down.
TCTATTAAAATAATAAAGTTTTGTAAAACATCTGAGTTGTTCTGTCTATTCTAGATTAAAGAAATAAGTCTAGTTACAACGTAAAAAGTGTTACACTGATCGATCATCACTACCACTCGTGGACCATGGTTTCATGTAAAAGTTATCATTTAATGAATGTCATGCTTTGCTTCTGCTAGTTGGGTTGGTGGTTTGTTTTAATGGATTAAAAAAGTCTACTACTACGTAAAAGAAAGTGTTGCACGGATCGTTTATTTCCACCAGTGAACTCTTGAGAGTCCACAGGTGGTGTTGTTGAATTTGTTAGAATGGGCACATTAGCATTTCAAATGCTTTGCATTTCACATCTTTGATTCAAACGACGTGTCTTTTGTTTCAAAATGAGCAAAAATTCTCATTTTGATTAAAAAGCCATTTGAGGTCGTTTGTTAATTAAGTTAAGAGGAAAAATTCTGGAATTATAACCACTTATTGATCGAAAATTTACCCTAGTTCCCAAAAAATCCTCTAGAAGGCACCAGCCTTCGTTAGATAAAAAAAAAAAATTAATTGTAAAATTCACTCACTCGTTTCAAGTCCTAAAATATTTCAGGAATCCATGATGTCATCTCTCAAATGTAAAAGATAAACATTGTTTACATACTCCATCAATCAGAGGCCAAGTCGAATAGGCAAGATCCACACTGTTTACATAGTCGAAGGTCAACCACTGTTTAAAGAGTTATGGGTCAAATGTCAACTACTGTTTAGAGTCTATTTTGAATGATTCAATGACTCAATGGGCAAGAAAAATGAAACGTGATTCAGAGGAAGTGTCATGCATCCGAATATGTCTTCCTGCCACAAAGCCGACATATCTTGCCAATTCCTGTACATATACATATTTTGTTTCATTAAAATTTGTATGACTAAGTAACTCATCGGAGTAATTTCCATTGAAATTTGGAGTCCATAGGTGAACTTTATGAATTATGACCGATTTATTGCTCCGTGCTTAATTTTTGAAGGACACTATACAGTGGTGTATGTTAAAAAATAGTACCGGAACGCTCGTCGATTAACTACATATAAGTATGTACGCTTTTCTCATTTGCAAAAATAAATGTCAAAGATTAGAATATTTGTTTATTATTTATTTATAACTATTAAATAAAAAACAAAAAGATACATTTAAAAACATTCAGGAAACTAAAACACTAAAACAAAAGATCCAAAATATTTGACAAAAATATGGTATATTTTCTCAGTTGATAGTAAATTCATACTGTTGAAGCCACGCATTCAGAAGAAATGCCAGCTCTAATTTTCGAATAAGTTCTTAAATGTTTCAAGGTGAGCACATTAATAAAATTACAAATTTACTAATATTACTAAAGTTATGTTTTTGCTTTTAATAATTTTTTTGAAAGAAATTCATTAATTTTAAAGATTACTATTAATATCTATTTTTAGTAGCAGTGGGTGAAATACACTATATGATCAAAAGTATCCAGACAATTTGGATGTTAGAATGTTTTTCGAATTTCTAAACAAATACTTGGCGAAGTGTTCTGTAACTTTGGCGATGTGAAGAACATGCTTGAACGCACACTTTCCAGTAAAGTTTCGGTGACTTGTGCATTTAGGGGACCACCAAGATATTGAAAATTTGAAAAATATATTTGATCATCCTGTATCATAAAAAGCTGGAAATGATTTGTAACTTTCACAAAATAGTTAACTTGCTTTGCTCAATGTGTATAAGGATTTTCGTAAAACAAAAAGTATATTCATGAATGATATAAACGTTTCTTTTAAAAAAACCAAATTTTGTTACATGCTTTTTTGTTTATAATATCCATAGGTTTCAATCAAATTTTACAAAACTTACAGAACATTTGTCAACGTCCAAGAAAAACCTTATACTTCAATTGAAAATTAAAGCATTGAATATACGATGAGATATAAGCATTTGAAGGAACAAAGTTTTTACTACACAGGCGCGAAACATAGCAATAGTTTTTTTTCATGATTTTGTAGTGAATACTGTAGGGCAACTTCTATAAAACATCCACTGGAATATCGTGAAAATTCACAAAGATATCGATGATATAGTGATCAGTTTTTCTCTGACTCTCTGAAAGTACCTGAATGATAAGGGGATTTCCACAAATTGATATTTTACAAATTCATCGGAGACCCCTGCCCTGAAAATGAACTAGTCCAATTTTATGCAAATAATGATCAAAAGTCTCCGGACACCCCTGTACGTAGTGATCATTATTTGCATAAAATCAGACTAGTTCATTTTCAGAACAAGGGTGTCCGATGAATTTGTAAAATGTCAATTTGTGGAATCCCCCTTATCATCCAGGTACTTACAGAGAGTCAGAGAAAAACTGATCACTATATCGTCGATATCTTTGTAAATTTTCGCGATATTCCAGTGGATTTTTTTATACAAGTTGCCCTACAGTCAGTATTCACTACAAAATCATGAAAGAAAACTATTGCTATGTTTCGCGCCTACGCAGTAAAAACTTAGTTTCTTCAAATGCTTATATCTCAACGTATATTCAATCCTTTAATTTTCGATTGAAGTATAATGTTTTTCGTGGACGTTGACAAATGCTCTGTAAGTTTCCTGAAATTTGATTGAAACCTATGGATATTGTAAGTAAAAAACATGTAATAAAATTAGGTTTTTTTTTAAAGAAACCTTTATATCTTCATGAATATGCGTTTTTCTTTTACGAAAATGCTTATTATACACATTGAACAAAGCTAGTTAACTATTTTGTGAAAGTTACAAATCATTTCCAGCTTTTTATGATACAAAGTGATCAAATATATTTTTCCTCTTTTTCAATATCTTGGTGGTCTCCTAAATGCATAAGTCACCGAAACTGTACTGGAAAGCGTGCGTTCAAGCATGTTCATTACATCGCCAAAGTTATAGAACACTTCGCCAAGTATTTGTTTAGAAATTCGAAAAACATTCTAACATCCAAAGTGCCCGGATACTTTTGATCATATAGTGTATATATTATTTATCCTTCGTCGTTGATTACGCCATTGTTTTATAATATTAGATGTATAAATTTAATGATTTTCAATTATAAAATTTGAAAAAGTTCGGAACGCGTTTCGTCTCTACGAAAAAGTACCGGAACGCCGTTCCGGTTCCGACCCGCATACATCACTGGCAGTGTGCATAATATAATGTATAGGGGAAATACACAGGGTCGAAAATTCGAATACAAGTTTTAAATGTATTTACATGTTTTGAGTATTCCTGTACTGGAATCGAACGTTTTTGAAGTGATATATGTGTTTTCTTCCCGTAAACCTGTGAATTCAATATGTCATGAAAAGTGGAGAATTTTGAAGACAATTTAGTTCTGTGAATATACTAGAATCCTATTTATTTTAAGCACGAACTAATGTTCCGCAAGCTCCTAAATTTTTGAATGAATTTTTGATAAAATAAAAGAATGAGGAAATTCTACAATGTTAAACAAACAATCGTTCATATGTAATTTATCATTAGAAAACAAATGGCACTAACTTTAGAATGCTGGCATGCTGTAACGTCACAAATGTCATGCTGTAGCGTCACAAATGTCATGCTGTAGCGTCATATTGAGAAAAAAAAGCTGGGTGTGGGGGGTTTTGGCAACCAAATATCTTGTTTCCTATTTCTCCAAACATTATTTCTACGAATTTCAATGGTTTCTGATCGGTTCCTGGGAGAGAGGTTATGACTCCCCCAAATCCCACTCATGATGAAGCCACTGTCTACATGAATCCTTCTAGAGATATTGGATATCCTCCTAATGAATTTAGCAAAAAATACATAACATTAAAACAGTATTATGCATCTTAATAGAACTTAATTTTCCATATGTAATAAAACAACAAATCCATTGATACCATTCTCGTGGATCTAGCAGGAAATACAATCCGTTAAAAAACAAATTTGTAGAAAAAGTCAAGTTCTTCAACTTTACAAAAGGTGTCAGCCATAAAAATTATTGAGATGAAAAACTATTACCAAGTTTATCAAACTTCATGAGTGAAAAGTATAGAGAGGAAAAGTTATTGGATATATTTCTTAATAAATTTGGCAAATTTACATTAATGACAATATATAGAGATTCGATATATATGCAGTTCAATTTTGATCAGCCCAACTCTTTTCAATTCAGCTAGCTCATTGCAACAAGAAACTGCTTTGGATAAAAAAGGCACATTTGCGAAATCTATTACGAAATGCGTCCAATAACTCTTCCTATTTGTACTTTTCATTCATGAAGTTTGATAAACTTAGCAATAGTTTTCCATTTCAACCATTTTTATGCCTGGCACTTTGTAAAGCTGAAGAATTTGGCTTTATTCATAAGTTTTTTTATCGGATATCAGAACTTTTTGTAGATTTTTAATTTGATAGTTTTCGAATAATCATTAAGGTTCTTTAAAATTTGAATATTTTAAATGTTATGAATTTCTTTTTAACACATTGCGACATAGTTGAAAAGTATTTATGACTTTGTTCACTCTGTCTGTCTGCTTGTTAGCACGATAATTGCCGTAAAAATGACATTATCAAAATGAAATTTTAGTATGTTGTTCAGACGGTCTGTGGGACCTATGGGAATATAAATGAAGAATAACACCCAATTAATTTTGGACTGAACCCGGGTTGAGAAAATGAAATACATTGAACCCTATGGAACCTAATTTTTCAAACATTTTTAAAGCTAATTTAAATTCACAAATTGATATGAAGGTTTTAGGAAATATTTAAATTTTCCCATAAAATATATAAAAAAATTTCAGCAAAATATATTCGGTAGTTTTTAAGTAAAAATTAAAATAATAACTACACCCATATTATTTGAGGAGATCACGTGATCCACTTCAAAATGAAATATGGCATCTATCTTGTGTCAAAATCGGGATCTTTAAAGTTCTTTTTAATTAACACTTTACAACAAAGTTGAAAAGTGTTTATGACTTTGTTCATTCTGTCTGTCTGTCCGTTAGCACGATAACTGCCGTAAAAATGACTTAATCAAAATGAAATTTTAGTATATTGTTCAGACGGTCTGTAGGACCTATGGGAATATAAATGAATAATATCACCCAATTAGTTTTGGATTGAACCCGGGTTGAAAAAATGAAATACATTGAGCCCTATGGGACCTAATTTTTCAAACATTTTTCAAGCGGATTTAAAATTCACAAATTGCTTCGAAAATGTTAGGTAATATTCAAATTGTTTCATAAAATATATAAAAGAAAATTCAGCGAAATATATTCAGTAGTTTTTTAAATAAAAGTTTTTTAAATAAGCTCCATGGTCTTAATTTATACATAAAATAAATTATTATAGTATTGTGATGAATGACATGAATGGGAAATTATTTATGAATGCTGCTTTTATATAGAGAGAGATAGGCGTGTTATTTTTCCTATGACGTCATTTGAATGAATTTCAGTTGTTTTCGATGAAGTTTTCAAATATAATAAATTATAGTAATATTATGATAATTCTAAAACTATTACCGAGGAATGTATAACATTTTAGAGATGTTTAAACCAGGCAATTTATATTTCAATGCCGTCATTTGAATGAAGTTCATTTTTTTCGATGAAGGTTTAAGTTTTCAAATATAACAAATTAATGTAGTATTGTGATAAGTTTAAAAATATTACCGAGGAATGTATTGCATTTTAGACATGTTTAAATAAAATTGCATTGAAGTTGGAAAGTGTTTCATAATCAATGCTTTAAGCAAGATTGATCTTTCTTGTTTTGATAAATTCTTATATTTTGATGTACTATTTGCACTTTTTTGCTATTTATTAGAAAAGAAATTGGTTTTTAGTCAAATTCGTTTAAATGATTTGCATACATGCAAAATTATTCAAACGGTTCGTTTTGGCGACCGAATTATTCGCCAAATGACTCTGTAAAAATAAAAGCTAAACATATTTCTGCTATGTTTACTTACAAAGTGCTAAATAAGTTTCATGTTGTTTGTGTTTAAGTATAATATATATATTTTTTAATATTTATAATACGGTAGTTGCTAGTTTAAATCAACTAAATTATTTTGTTTAACAGGTTTTAATACTTTATTTAACTATAATATATCAAAATTTGGCTTAAATGCCTGTTAAAAATATCTAATGCCGTTTTAAATGCTTCATATTTATAATATTTATAGAAGGGACTGTATTTATTGCTTCATGGTAAGTTCCTTTTATATAATTTGGTCGGGTGTTTGTCAGTGTGATTTATATTATTAATGCTTTAATTAATCATGTTCCATTAACCACAGTAACATCAAAATCGTTGCCTTTTATAGTACATTTTAATTCTTTGGATTTTGAACCTTATCGGGCTAACCCGACAACCGACATGAGCCCGCAATAGGAATGCACTACTTTTTTGGGAATAATTTGAAAACCGGAACAGGTAGAAATTCCAAATTCAGAATAGATCAGCCTTTTGTTGCATATTTTAATTCTTTAGATTTTAAACCGTTTAAAAATAGCCCTTTCTGGGCCCGTAAAGAGAGGGAAGCCTCGAAAAATTCCTGGAGTCCGTAATACTTGAGCGACCCGGGTCTGAATTTATGTAGAACATTTTCTATCTTCATGCAGTTTTTCTGTCATGAGGCCCGAAATTATTGTTTTCTCGGGGTCCGGGCTCACTCAGGGTGGCCCTGCCCGCAATAGGAATATATTAATTTTTGAGGAATAATTCAAGAACTGGGTAACTAGAAAATCGAAATTTGGAATGTCGTTTCCTTCTGCGATATATATTGAGTCCTTAGTCTATGATTTTCTAGTAGCTCTTGCACTAATATGTTATTTTTTAGTACATTGAAATCGTTTAAATTTGAAATTATGTTGTTATAAGTTTTTTCATTATATTTTTCTTTTTCAAATATTGCCCAAACCAAAAAGATTTTTCGGCTTCTTCCCACATATGAACAGTATCAGAATAGGCAATTCTTAGTGATCCCAACTTTTTTATGTTTAAAAGCAATGCATTTGTCACCTCACTTTGTAAAACGCTTAGTCATTCTTCATATTATATCTTTTCATTTTCTATAAAAAATTTAAAGTACATTTTCTTTCACATGATCAAGTTTATAATTACATTCTGCTAAAAAGTGCAATTATGTTATTTTATCATCAGTTCTCAAAAATATTTTTGTAATAAATGTTAGTTCACGTATCTATAAATTCACTACATTGAAGACTTTTTTAAAAATCAGAAAAATTTAATTTATTTTTATCATTACGCTTCATGTATGTTCACAAATGCTCCTCCAATGGGGCACATGTGCACAGTTGAAGCTATTTTTTAAATCGATCATAAAATAAAGAAATCTTTAATTAAAAAATCCAGAAATTCCTTCAAATAAGAAAAAAGTTTAATTTGCGGGCATTTTTGGTAGAAATAACGATCACACTTTTGGGAAAAATGAAGAAAGAAAAGAAGAAAATCACATGTGCCACCTCTGCCATAGGTAATCTAGATTAAAGGAAATATTATTTAAAACATTTCTACTTTTTAAATAAAAATTTTATTAGAAAGCTAATTTTCTACTCCAAACAAACCAAAAATTAAACGTGGATGTACAAAATCCTTTCCTATTCTAATACCATCAAGCACTATATGTTTTGTTTTCGCAGGATTCTTAAAATATACACCGAAAAGTTATTTTCGTAAGCACTAAGCAAGCATTTCTTGTTATTTTGGAGATGCCAATCGCCAAATGCACCGAGTAATAGATAGATCCGCGAAATGTGGCAGCTCTTCTGCCTGTAGTCACGTGATTTACTGCAGAACACGTTCTTGTGGAAAATCCAATGGGCTAAATCACTCTACTTCTTATTCCTGCTCTAAGGTTGGTGGTGGCTCATTTGAGCATTTGTTGTACGCATTTTGTCAATAAATTTCCATTATTCTTCTTTACTGTATTCTCCATTTTGACCCGACGTTTCATCCACTTCAGAGAAAGCGCCATCTCGCGGCGGGCCGTTTGCTTTCAGACCCTACATTGTATTGTGAGAGTTGTTTGTTTTGGTGAGTTCTATAATTCTATAATCCCTTACAGTTCTGACCATCAGTTTATATATATATAGTATATATATATAGTATATATATAAATAAAAATTGAAAGATTTTAATCAAAAATTATGCATAAACTACTGTATGTACAAAAAAACCCATCTCTAGCATATCTGTTACAAATGAGTAACTATAGACCAAGACTAAGGATAAAGATAGAAGGTAGCATATCACTACAATGGAAAGGGGGATGAGAAGAATATTAGAGTACAAAAATCACAATTAAAAGTATATATATATAAATAAAATGAAAAAAACAAACACGGCAAAAATGAGAAAGGCAATAATAATTAGCTCAAGATAAAAGATTAAGACATAGAGAACAATCAATTGAAACTACACAAAAAATGGCGGTTAGTTCGAAATTGTATTCTCATCAGGACAGCCATACAATTCGAATTACAACCGATAGAATAGCCAGTTTCTGACAATGGCGATAGTATTTAACTATAGACACCATTGGAACTGTCTACTGGCTAGTGGAAGGAGAAAAATAAATCAATTGAATTACAAATCTGAAAAATAATACCTTCTCGAACAGAAATATGAACTCACAAGCATTGCTACCACGTGTAAGTTGAACTAGCGACTGAGCATTTCACCTCACTTCGTCAATGCGAGTGGGCACCGGAATGAATACATTTGAACGATACATAATATGTATGGAGACTTTCAAAAATAGTAATCAGTATAGAACTCAGGACAAGTGGAAAATAGTCATTCGAAAACAGTAAACAGTATTAGACTCAGGCCAAGTGGTAAGTTAGGTGATAGGAATGGGTGAATTCTCAAAAATGAGTTAACCAATCAAAGATAAATAATGCATGTGTAAAATTATTACGTGGTATATTTGAAATTATTAATAATATTATTTACAAATACTTCCGGATATTGGTAATTTTGACAAATGCGTTTAAGATTATTGATGTGGAGAAAGTGAAACCGAGGATCAGAAAGTCGATGTATTCGAAGTAGCTGGTTTAAAATGATGTTTCTAAACAATTGAATAGAATTACAAGATTGATATGATAGCAGCTTTATGATAGTGAAGTTGTAAGAATCTTTTTTATCATATAGATTGGTGATTACATGATTATTGAGGGTATCTAAATTTAGGTCTAAAAAATTAACAGTTTGACTAACGCTAGGCTCATTAGGAATTAATTCTAGGTTAGAAGGGTAAAAATCAATATTAATGGGATAGGAATCATCAATGATAATACAAATTAAGTCGTCAACATATCTATATATATTATATGAATTAGAGTTAAAATGACATTCATAATAATAAAGATATAAGTTAGCGAGAATACTACTACTACAGCCACCTTGTGGTACACCAGATGTTTGTAAATAAATGTTATCACCTTGGATAATATAATTGTTGTATAACACAAAGTGCAAGAGTATAGGAAAATTTTTGACATTAAAAGCAACATGATTGGAAGATATATAGTCATGATAAAGAGAGATAATAACTTTATATAAATCTTTAATGACAATATTATTAAATAGGTCTTTAAAATCAAAGGTTTGGAAACCAAGAATTTGTGGAAACTTGCTAAGGTGATTAACTAAATCAAAACTATTGTTCAAAATGAAATATCCTGAATTCCTAAATTTAAGAGATTCGTTAATTCTATTTAAACAGTTAAGCAAGTACTTACTAGCTGTAGTGGTAAAGGTATTATGTCCACAAGTGACTGTTCTAAAACTGAGAGGTGATTTGTGGAATTTAGGAACCAAAGTAACATAAGGAAATTTAAAAAACTTACAATTAATATTTAATTGTGTATATAATTTTAGCATTTTAGTTTTGATTTTGATAGACTGATTATTAATGGGTTTAAAAATTTGATTATTTTTAAAGTAATTCTGTAACAGAGAATCATAATATTTTTTACAAATGATGGCATAATTATTAGAAGCTTTATCTACGTAAGTTATGACAAAATGTTGTTGTAGTTCTTTAATAGCAGATAGGAGTTGTTTATAAGGATACCTAGGCTTCATTAATTTAATGTGTGTTTATAATAACATTTTTAAGTAGATGTAAGGCAGTATACTTCCATAGATGGATTGCTTCAATAGGAATGGAATGTGAACAAGCAAGTTGATATATGAATGTATCATAATCAAATGATAGAGACTGAAGAAGTTGTTTAGGGTGATGGCAGAATGGAATGCGAAATTTAGACCCTTTATTCATAATATCCCTAAGTATATCATCCTGAACTATACTGAGATCCCCAGTAATAATGTGTCCATGAGAGGAGTTGACATAAGGGGCAAGATTTTGATTGCTGCATACACATGATGTAAGATCATCGGAGTTTAATGTCCTGGAAACTTCATTGTAATTGTAAATAGTTCTACCAATTGGTAAATTATATTTGAATGATTTTTGTATTTTGATATCATTTACTGGTAACAAGTGCTGATGTTTTGCAAATAAATTATTGAAGTTAAGAAAATTAAGAATAGGGTGTTTAAAAGAAATTACACAGTAAGCTATTTTAGTATGTGGATTTGGTGAATGGAGTAGGTGGTAATTTAAGAAATTTGTACGTGAAAGAAGCAAATCATAAAATAAATGTTTAAAATGCCCATGAGTTAATTTTAATTTTAAAAAATTAGTATAAACAATACTTAATTTGCTTTTTCTGAGTTTATATAACCAAGTTCTAACAGGTAGAAAATTGAAAGTTTGAGAATAATTATATTGTAATTTCAAAATGTCTGCATTGTAATCAATAGTTTTACTTAAGTTACTTTTTCCTTTGCTACGCTTATATCGCTTTTTACTAGGAGTTGATGACTTTGAATACTGAAAAAGATGTTTATATACTGAAGATTTATTAGAATTGTATTCAAAACTATTGTTAACAACATTATTATTATTATACATTTGATTTAAGCCATAGGGGAAGAGAGTTTTATATTTTTTAATGTAATAATTTTCAAATACTAATCTATCAGTGAGTGAAATTTTAATATCTAAAATCTGATGGGATACATTTTTAAATCCGTGTGTAGCAAAGTGCTGATATTCAAATTGATTTTTAGTAGGGAGATCATTAAAGACTTTATGGTCAAATTTTTTAATATGATCCCTGTGGACATTCATTCTCAGATGTAAAGGGTTGCTGGTTTGGCCAATATACGATAAGTTACAAATAGTACAATTAAGTTTGTATATGCAATTAAAAACTTTGCAGAATTTTTGTGAAGTGGAATTATTATTAATTTGTAATGGGTCAGCATAAGGACAAGTTTTGCACACCTAAGATTATTGCATCTATTGAAGGAATATGATTTAGATTGAGAGTAGGTATGGCATTCTTCCAAATCGTCTATAACGCTTAATTGGTCATATATATATATATATATATATATATATATATATATATATATATATATAGTATATATATATATATATATATAGTATATATATATATAGTGTATATATATATATATATATATATATATATATAGTATATATATATATGTATATATATATATATATATATATATACATATATATATATATATATATATATATATATATATATATATATATAATATGAAAATCCAATGATAGAATAGAGTGAAGTTGCAACTCATAAAACGGTAACTTAAAATTTGCCTACAATATATATATATATATATATATATATAACAAGGAGAATTCGAAGGTGGTCTTATTCAGTTTGACAGTTGCACGGCGATCTGCTTCAAGAATGACGAGATTATAGATTTGACTTCAACAAGAAGTCAGAATCTTGTCACAGTAGCTCAATGGTTAGAGCATCGGCTGGCCAGTTCAAAGATCAGTGATTTGATCCCCATGCGGGACAGTGAGACCTTTAGAAATCATGAAAATTAATGCACATTTTAATTATTAATTTTATTGGAAACATTTTCTTGGTATCAGGCATATCTATGTAAGTATCTATGTAAGACACTATACAAAAATTTATGTGCTGATAGGATCAATATTTTTTACGATACTTCAGCGTAAGGCACTGGTTGTGTTTAGCGTATGGCATAATTGAGATACTTTCTACAACTCAAGTTATAAATAACTTGAGTTGTTGAAAAGTGGATTTTTTTTTCTCTTTTCAGTCAGCTTTTGTTTATCGAAGTTCGACTGTATCTGAATTTTTAAAGTGGAACAATGCATAAAAATAAAAGGCGATTTAAAACAAACATTTTTTGAAGACATATTCCTAAATGATTTTTAACATATCGATATTTCGATAGTACATAAACATTTAGAAAGACAAGAAACTGAACTGACGCATAATAATTTATTACATAAAGCTAATAAAAGAAAATTTGTTCGTTTGATCTAAAGAACTACGTTACACATTGAATAGTTATCACCACTACATAATATTTTTGTGCTATTTTATTCTAAACCTAACACTAAAACGTAATACTAAACCACGAAGGTATATATTATATATGAAATATAAGTCAATGACTGAGGTTGATTGTTAACTTGTTCATAAATTATTTAAAAAAAAGTTTGTTTTCCATCTCATTCTTGTTCCACGTATGTGCTGTCTTTAAGTACTTAAAAATGTTAGATCTCGAAATACAAACACATTTAAGAAACTGATCGACCACTTTCTTGAGACTATCCATGATGATATTAAAAACGTAAAAACAGTTAACTTTACATAAGCTCTATCATAGATAGCTAAGTCTTAGTGAAATGGCTTCGTTCACCAAAAGGATTGTTGCGTTATGATTCAACGCAGACTGTTAAATTGCCCACATACCGCTGCTCTAGCAAAGTGTTAATACGGTGATGAAATGGGTGGTCGTTTTTTTTCGTTTGTAACGTCCACTGGTGGGACGGACAAAGACACTGTATCACTGCACATCATTTCACTGGAGTCATTTCTTTCATCTTCTATTGTCTCACATATTATCATCGGTTGCTGTGGTTGTAGTCTTATTTCTTGAACGCGTAAAGATAACTCGGAAGCCTCAGCTGTTCCTTTGTCAACTGGGACATTGGAACTATTAATTTCACGAGGTTTAACATTTGGCACTTCAACCGGAAAGTTGTCCCAAAGAATTTGGGGGGAACTTGCGGGTGGAGGAGATCCAATAACATGTCCACTGGAATCATCCTGAAGATGAACTCGATTCCGTTTAGAATCGAGAAACGTTGGGCACAGAGAATTCCAAGTGGATGATCGAGGATCGATGTCCATAGCTGAAGTAGAACTTGAGCTGGTCAGAAGTTGAATTCTTCCCATGTGCTGAATCAGACTTGACAGATGATGAACAAATATTTATCTGAAAGAAACAAAACAATAAATTTTTTATGATTAGTTTGATTCAAATGTTTATAACTTCAATGCACGGATTTATTTAATTTAATGTTATTTTTTACATTATTTTATACAGCATTTCAAAATAAAGATTTTTTCATTAGAAACTAGATTTTATGGTTTTAGCAAAAGTGAATCCTCAGTTTATAAAAGAAATACTATGGGTTTACAATATTTATGAAAAAGTACAATACTTACCCAAAATCTCGAACATAATTTAAATACATTAGTAATAGTTATTTAATATAATTATTATCCATGTCCAAATCTTCCCAATTTTTTGGTTACAATTTTACTATTTCAGACAAGGAAGTATAATGAAATTTCAATACAAATGTTTATAAATTAATTCTTCATTTCTGCATATTTTTTATGACGTTACTTGACAATAGATATTTGCTTTATTGTGTGTGTTAAGTATCAATTTTGAAGAAAAATCTTCGAAAAACATTAGTAAGATTTTGAAAGTCACCGTATCACCACTGTGCTTTTGAAAATATTCAAGAATAACATCATATATTTTTTACCGCTACATCATGTATTTTATGGTAATCAAATTATTCCATGAGTCTTTTTGATTTTCTCATATATGTAAAGTCACATGATGCGAAACATATCGTAAATTATAAAGAATGTTTAGTCATTAGAATATCGGAAGAAGTGTTAAGCATGAAGCAAAATTGCTCCTCATTATTTTTCTATTTTCTAATATTTTCTTCAAAACTTACAACACACATGAAGTGACAATAATGCATCTTGAGACTTCAAGAATTCATACATTTTTTTTTATTCAGACATTGGATATTTTGCACACAAATTATGGACTCATTAAAATATATTTCATCTTTCTCAAAAGTTTAAAGTTCAATCAGATAAAGAAATGCCATTCTTATAATCTTCAACTTTTCCTAAAAACAATAGTTCCTATCGATTCAGTGTGACATTTGTTTCTTTTACACAATTGTTTCAAAAATTCAGTTTTTAAAAATCGCATTCCAAACTGATGAACTGTTTTCAATTTTGGGTGAACATTCTCTTTTGCAACAAAACATAACACTTAATGATTTTGACATCACCTCTGAATGGTGTAATTATTTGTTAATTTTATTCTTTTAAGCTCATAAGGCACTTTTATTTGAAATTTAATTATTCTATTTAGAGGAGTTCTTTGTATCATGTACCACTACATTTTTAAGTAGTGCAGTGGTCAGGATTGCTGCAGCTCGCCAAAATACATAAAATGTTCAGCAAACAATTTTATAAGATGAATTACAAGAATCGTTCTCACTTTGAGAACCAAGTAATCCACTAGTATAATGTCGATACACCATATTCATATCACAATACTTAAACATTAAAATTTATAGAGTGATAACATTTTTTGTCCACTCACAACGATGATATTTAAAACCACACGTAGGCATACTAAAATTTAACTAAGTCATTTGTTATTTAAAGAAACTCAAAACATGTTGCAAATGCCCGCCTCCAGAGGGGGGGGGGGTACTCAAAAGATATCCCTAACCTTCTCAGATACAATTTTTGTGTACAACTAAAATGGCGTAGTTACATCAATATCACAGTTAGTGTTGCTATGGATGCCGGGTAAAAGAGCATGTCACTGTCCTTGCCATTGGATCGCAACCTGCGACGTTCTATTTCACTAATCAACTACAGATAAAGGGTAAAATTCTTACTACTTTTCAAAGATTATTACAAGTTTCTGGGAATTCCTAAAATGGATCTTTTAAACAAAACCAAATGATTTAAAAAAATGGAGATAAAGTAGCAGAGGCGTAACTTATCTTAATAAATTTTGACGATGTAAAGATCTAAACTGTTATAATGACATTGAAAATGGCTTTCATCGAGGTTAAGATATATCTTAATTGGTAGAGTGCTTGTGGGGTTTTCTGAGTTCAGAAAGCGTTTTAGCGTAAAACCATTAGAAGATGAGTGCAGGATGGGAAAATAAAATCGAATGCTTATTCTTGTTTAGTATCCTGTTTATCCACAGACCATTGCCACTTTCACTTAAAGGCGATCTTCAAGGGGATTTAAAACTGACATTTATACAAACAGGATTGAGCATTGGGTGCTGAATTGGGAAGAGAATTGAATGCTATATTCCTCATTTTATTTGCGATTGGCAACGCTGCCATTACTTCTGTCAATTTTGTTGCAGTGTTGCGCTCGTTCCGTTTAAATCGTTACTCTGTTCCGAATCAAAACCCGGACATCTTTCAATAAGTTTTATTTCCTTGGTGAATAAAATAAAATAATTTTACATAAAAATGCTAAGAGTGAATGAAATGTACGATATGTTGAAATATGTTACCGATGAATACATACAAAATATAACGTTTTAAATGTTTTCTTATTTCTAAATTAGTTGAACGTTTTCAACCATTTCATTAAATGTGAAGCCATGGTCGCTCATAGAGTAGGACCCCCCCCCCCCCTGAATATTCAAGATAATAAATGCGATCATCAAGTTAGACGATATTGTACATTTTATTCCTGAGTTCACCCCCCCCCCCCCTCGGAAAACGTTCTACGTTCGCCCATGTATGAAAGAGTGCACTGAAATTTCGTGAGAAATCTGGAACATAAGCTTAGTTGGAAATCACTAGAGTCAACAATGTCCTTAAAATATATTGTATATTAATTATTTACAAATACTGTATGAAAACTGAAAAATATCTTATAATTACAATATGCTAAGAATCCGCTAGAAAATTATCAACCACTTTTATCTAATTGAGATTTTCGTGTAACATGGGATTTTTGAAGGGAAATCAGATTTATTCTTTCTAAAACTCCCAAATACGCAAACGGATGCTTCGCCATATTGATGCCAATATAAAGAGCTAAGTCTACTTTGCAAACTAGTACTTAAGTTTATTGGCAGTCATTATTAGTATATTTCTTAGTCTAAATATTGTTTAAAGTAGGTAAATGCTAGTTTATTCGTGAAAAATGGCTCAAATTCTTTAGTATTACAAATAATGATTATTTTCTGCAAATATATATATATATTTTAATCAAATGGCCAGTCATTTGACTTATCATCATTCGCCTTTGTCAGCGGCCAGAACGTGAACCATTTAGCCGTCCTAGGACGTTGTCCCAGGCGCACCAGAGGGGGGCGGAACACACTGCGCCCACAACACAAACATCCATGCCTTACGTGGGACTCGAACCCACAACGCGGCGGTCGAGCGATTGCTGGGGAAACGCTCGCCTTGACCACTCGAACACCACGTCGGTTTTTCTGCAAATAGTATTAATTAATAGAATCACATTTGACCTAAAATGGAGGATCCATTAACCTTACTCGAGAAATGCTCTTCCATACAATTATTGACTGTTTACAAACGGCTGAAAATGGAGGAAGAAATAGCCACGCCTTTCTGAGGGCCAGCTTGTATGTTAGTTAATCAGCTAGGGAGGAGTTTAACAGATGGGTTAGTTTAATACTATGCTTCTCCTTATAGACCGCGAAGGCTGGATGATTTCAGCTTCTAAAACATTAAAATATGCGTTTTAATGGGAAAAAATCTTTAAAACGTGTCACTTTACACCCCACTTGAAATTTTTTTTAAAATAGTACATATATATTCGAAATTTATTTAAAAAAATTATAGTAAATAGAAGTATGTTTAAATAATTTTTTTAACTAGGTTTTAAGCAGGGAAGGCTCAGCTTTTTAGCCTCAATGGACGCTACGCCACTGATCTTTACAAGCCACCATCGACTCACAGTAACAATTGATTTATGTGGGGACTCTAACACTTAATTAAAAAGTCTGATGTGGGCAGCACATGACTTTCTCTACATAATGCAATAATTTTACTTCTTTCACTGTGAAAAAGTGATGTATAAGATCTACGGTGCAATGTTTTTAATGTTGAATTTTACATATGGCGCTTTTTCGATGACAACATGTTGAAGTACCCAATTAATTTATATTTCACATAACTCTAATTTGATAATTATCAATACTGATGGCATCCGCAATACGCAATAGAGTCCATATATTAAAATATTTGAACAATTAATTCATCAGTTTGGCGTTATTTTCGTTAACTTAGGGTCATTTTTGCAATTTTAATGATATTTTTGTCAATTTGGGGCAAAATATCGCCAACCTGGAGATATTTCGCTAAATCAGTTACTAAGTTCACTAAATATATCGCCAAGTATTACAGTCAAGCGGAGAGAGGAGCATTTTTTTAATATATAAATGACTGTTAGCGCCAGAATACAAAATTATTACACGAAAATATCTTCTCTCGAGAATGGAACAAACTAGATTCACGAGAATGATGCTAACAAATTTATCGCATAATATTGCATATGAAAAGTGAATATATTTCACAATAGTTAATAGTTTTATTCTAATTTTATATGATTTTTTTGATAAATTTATTTTTAAAAGTTCAATGTCTCGAGAACGGTTCAGGCTATCATTGTAAAATTTATGTCAATAGTTTTCTAATAAAAACTTACAGCAGAAATTATTATTTACGTAACATTATTGAAGGTTATTATTTTTTGATGATATTTTTTTCACAATTTTAAAACTTGGGGGGGGGGGGTCTTCCGAGCATTTGATTGCGTTTAAAATCAATATACTTCCAGTATTCACTCATAATAATTTGTGTACCAAATTTTATTTGAAGAAACGCTCCACTCGTTCGTGAGGTATCGTATATATACACACACACACATACATGCACTATCTCAAAAACGATCGATTTGAGTTAAGGGATGCTTGAAATGTGCTCTTCCGTTGAAAACTTAAATTGTAATTTTCGATCCCTTCAAACTACTTTCCCTATACATTATACTATGTATATAGATAAAGTAAAAAGTTTCTTTATCTATATAAGTTTCTTCGATACAGTTAAGGATCCCAGTAAAATCCCCAGTAAGTAAGTTTCTGGGATACAGTTAAAAATCAAAGAGTAAGTTACAGTTGCATATATAAAATATAAACAAACAATAATATTTAATGTAGAGAATTAATACAATTCGTCATATTAGAACCAGAGGAACGGAAATCCAAAAATGCCATTCTCGGATTTTGAAGTGTAGGTATTTACTCTCTCAGAGAGAGAGAGAGAAATGCCAACATCTGTGATCGTTAGGATGGCTTATCGTTGTCTAGACTGCCTCAAAGCAAAGACTAAAATGAAGTCGTTGACATGGATTGGAAAGAATTTTTTTTATTTCTGTGCCTTGCACAAGGAGCGACTGAGAAATAAGAATGTTAACCCTGGAGGAAATCAAGTACAGTTGCTTATGATAGTCGCTTCCAGTAATGGAAAAGAGATGTTAATTATAGTTTTTTTTTCAAATATTGCAAGAAAGAAATATTAAAAAGCTTTCTAGTTTCAAGAAAATCCTGAAATTCAGATATTCTTTCGGCTGGAACTCAAATATCATAGAATTCTTAAACTCCAGAAAGAAAAAAGAAAAAATCTTTTGGATCTGTTACGCTCTGGTTTAATCAGGAGACAGTATCATTCATTCTGGGTTTTCAAAAAGAAAGAGTTGAAGTTTTAGACTGCTATGCCGCTGATGATAACGTTGATGCTATGAATAAGGAAGAAGTAATGCAAAACCTTTTCAGTTTCAAGAAAATCCCGAAATTCAGACAAAGTCCTTCAGCTGGAAGCCAAATTTCAAAGTTCTGAAACTTTAGAAAGAGAAAATGAAGGACCATTTGGATCTGTGTCGTTCTGTCATAATCAAGGGACCAAAACAACATCAGAAAGACCAGTATCATTCCTACTATCAGGGCCTTCAAGAAGTTTTAGGCAGCGCTGCCACTGATGATGATACTAATGAACAAGGAAGTAAAGTAAAGTGATAGAGTGTCATTACTGACGAGATTGACTAATCTATATTTTGAAATTAAATTTTTAATCTATGTTTTTATATAAACTCTTTCTTTGTGTGAGATTTTTAGACTAATGTGTATATTCTGTGTTTATAATTTAAGTTTGTTTTGTTTACAGTCATAAGAGCGTATCTCCTTGTAACTAAATTGAACAGCGTATTACTTCAGTAATTTTGAAGCTATGATGCAATGCGATTGCTACTGAAACTCATTTTGAAGTGCCATAAAGCTTTTTCAATAGCTTTCCTAATTGAATTTTCAGAGTATATTTTGTATGTTAGTCTCTATAATGAGAACCTAAATATTTTTATGTTTCCCTGTTGCAAAAATACTTTTATTGATTTTTTGCACGTTACGTCACTACTGATAAATCTACTTCCTGCCATCTATATTGGACATCAAAATCGTGTAAAACTGCATAAGAAAAACTTATTTTAAAGGAATAAATCCAAATCCGGAGCACTTAGAAATTCCAAATTTAACACGTCATTGTATTTTGTGGGACATTTTAATTAATTTGATTTTGAACTTTATCTGGCTAGCCCGTCCTGGACCCGCCATAGGAATATACTCCTTTCCTGAAAATAACTCAAAAATCAGAGCAAATAGAAAGTCCATATTCAGTATGTCATTGTCTCTTGCGGTATATTTTAATCCTCTGGATTTTGAACCTTATCGGGCTAGTCCGTATTGACACGAAATAAGAATGCTTTCGTTTTGAGGGAATAACTCAAGCACCGGAGCAGCTAGAAAGTCTAAATTTAGCATGTCGTTGACTTTTGCAGCATATTTTAATTCTTTAAATTTTGAACCTTATCGGCTAGCCCATCTTGAGTCCGCTATAGGAATGTACTCGTTTTGAGGAAATAACGCGAGATTCGGAATAGCTAGAAAGTCTAAATTCAGCATGCCGTTGACTTTTGAAATATACTTTAATTTTTTGAATTTTGAATCTTTCTGGGCTAGCCCGTCCGGGGTTCGCCATAGAAGTATACTCGGTTTGTATTTCAGAATAATTCGAGAACCGGAGCAGATAGAAAGCCTAAATTTAGCATGCCGTTGATTTTTGAGATATATTTTAACTAACTTTGGATTTTGAGCTTTATTGGACTATCTTGTCCTGAGCCGTCCGCCTGAGTTTGTCATATGAGTGTACTCACTTTTTGGGAATAACTCGGAAACCGGAACAGCTAGAAAGTCCAATTTTAGTATGTCATTGTTTTTTGTCGTATATACAACAAATTCTTTGGATTTTGAACCGTATCGGGCTATCCCGTCCTAGGCCCACCATAGGAATATATTCGTTTTGAGGGAATAACTAGAGAACTGGAGAAGCTAGAAAATCTAAAATGAGCATGTTATTGTTTATTGCAGGATATTTCAATTATTTAGATTTTGAAATTTATCCGGCTAGCCAGTCCGGGGCCCGCCATAGAAATGTATTCATTTTTTTTAGAATATTTCGTGAACCGGAGCAGATAAAACGAACCTTATCGGCCTAGGTAGTCCTGGGTCCGGAACAGCTAGAAAGTCCAATTTTAGTATGTCATTGTTTTTTGTCGTATATACAACAAATTCTTTGGATTTTGAACCGTATCGGGCTATCCCGTCCTAGGCCCACCATAGGAATATATTCGTTTTGAGGGAATAACTAGAGAACTGGAGAAGCTAGAAAATCTAAAATGAGCATGTCATTGTTTATTGCAGGATATTTCAATTATTTAGATTTTGAAATTTATCCGGCTAGCCAGTCCGGGGCCCGCCATAGAAATGTATTCATTTTTTTTAGAATATTTCGTGAACCGGAGCAGATAAAACGAACCTTATCGGCCTAGGTAGTCCTGGGTCCGCCATAGAAATGCACTATACTTTGGAAATAACTTGAAAATCGGAGCAACTAGAGAGTCCAAATTCAGTATGTTAGTCTTCAATAGCGTCACCAGAAAGAAATTGGGGCGAGTATTGGGGGAAGGGGGGTTGAAATTTGATAAAGGACCGCCTGGACCGGTATGGCTTAAAATCCAAAGAATGAATATATACAATAAGGCAATTCTATCTGCTTCTGTTTTCCAGTTTTCCTCCTGAAAAGTGTACGCTTCTATGGCGGACCCAGAACGGACTGCACCGATGAAGCTCTAAAACTAAGGAATGAAAATATACCACGAAAGGCAACATTATACCAAATTTGAGTTTTCTAGTTGCTCTTGTTCTCGAGTTATTTCTTAAAAGCTTGTACGTTTCTATGGTGGGCTTAGGACAGGCTTGACCTGTATGGTTTAAATTCCAAAGAATGAAATTATACTACAAAAGGTAACGATAAGCCAAATTTGCACATTTTAACTGAAGGTCACGTTTTTTCTTGAAAAACGTGCACCTTTCTATTGGGGGCCAAGGACGAGCTGGACTGTTGAGGTTTCAAAATCCAAAGATTTAAATTACATTAGTAAAGACAACTTTGAGTCAAATTTGAGCTTTCTAGCTACTCCTGTTCTCGCGCTATTTGCAAAAAACATGTAGGGGTGAATGGGGCACAATGGACCTCGGGGCACTGTGGTGCACACACCTTTAATTTTTCTTACGTTTTTTTTTACAATGTTTCATATTTCGACATGTACATGATAACACAGTCTTGATGTACTGTATTCAAAAACGATGTTCTCAACTCGATACTCAGCCACTTTACAGTTATAGGTGGTTCATAGGTGGTGGAAGTAAAGTTTTTCAGATATACAGATTTCCTTTTCTTCATTTAAGAATTATAACTTGGAAGAAGTGTCTCATTACAGTATAAAGGTAAGGATTTTTACTTTTTATATCATATCTGACTACATTCAATAAATTCAAAATTTGTTTATTTTATTTGTAATTGTTAAACTTCTATATGGGGCACGAAGGACCACAATACCTGGGGCACATTGGACCATGGTCAACTGTACTCCATATTCTTCTATAAGTTGGACATCAGTCCTTTTTAGTAAATACTGATGAACTATTTGGTTCTAATGAATAAATTTATGCATAATTTATGTTCTAGTTTACACGCTTGAAGTGTTATAACTCAAAATTTCAAATATTACAAAAGAAAATGGAACTAATGAATTAATTAAGTATAAGAAAATTAAAGTTAAAGAATTGATAACATGATGCTTTATATATGATATTTTAAATCTAGATTTAATCAAATAGAATCTTATAAAAATAATATTTTAAGCTAATAAATATATTTCTAGTTTTATCTCTTGGTATATTAGTTGGATCAGTGTAGAGCGAGTAAAATCAACCAATTTACAGAATAATAATTAGAACTGTTTTTAAATCTTGGAGCCAGCGCTATATCCTGGAAAATGTATTGGAATGTGCAAGCAATAATATATACTTTAGAAACTGTATTTAAATATGGAAGTACTGTTCCGGTTCGGTGTGAAGAGACAAAATTTTGAACGCGGAAGAAGCATTGATCATTTATCAATACTAAAATAATTCCAAAAATACAGATTTATTTTAAAAATATCTTAACACATATTTTTTTTGTTTTTTAGGAATACCACACAACAAACCACAGAAAACGCGTAAAGAAACATTGCCAAATGAAGTCATGAAGCAGGCTGAAAAAGTGTTATTGATGATAATCGATCCATTCGTTTAATTTGCAAAGAGACAGGAATTGTAAAAACAACACTTTTGGAACATTATATTTGAAAGTACAAGTCCTCAAAAATAGCAGCTAAGTAAAAGTGAGGTCATTCATTAGGTTTGTTCCTAATTATGCAAACAGGCAGGTATTCTCAAAAGAAGAGGGAAAAAATGTTAGAAAATTATATTGTAGAAGTTGCTAGAATATATCATGGACTTATATTTAAAATAACAAAAAAAATTGCTTATGAATTTGGAATGATTGATCAAAAGAATATGCCAGAGTTCTGGAAAAAAAATTCAGCTGCAAAAATTGGCTGTACAGTTTTAGAATTCGGAATTTTAAAATTTTGCTTAGACAGCCAGAACCAACAACATTTAATAGGCCATTAACAAACAATTCCAACACAATTATCGCACAAAAATCAACTGACAAAAGTTTGATCAAGAAATTCTGCCGTTACTAAACGCTTTTTCACGTTAGTCAATAAGTTTAAGATGAAAAGGGTCATTAAAAATAACAAATGATGCACTAATTCAAAACATTCTAGAAGAAGAATCTATGCAGAAAGAAGAGAGAGAGAGAGAGAGAAAAAAGCCGTTTTAATTAAAGCCAGAAAGAATATTCAAAAAGAGCTAATTACTGTTTCAAAGGAAGACAAAAGCAAAATTGAAAATCCACAATCTGGTGCAAAGAAAACAAAGAAAAATATTTTGTAAATACAATTTGAAAGTTCTAATAATTCTGATAGCAATATGTCCTTTTATAGTGAAACAAAATACACTGAAACTGAAACTATTTTACAACATGACTCTAATATTTAAACACAGAAGTAAAGGTTATGGTAATTATATTCTTGTAAAATTTCTTATAAAAATTTTTTACATTGGTTTAGTCATTAAAAGAATTGATATAAATCATGATCATGTGCGATTAATTATGACAAAAGTCTGATTAAGATGTCTTTGTTTTTTCTGAAAAAATTGATGCATCTGTCATAAATATTCAACATATTGTAGTATGCCTTCCAGAAAATAGGATATCACAAAATATAATAGACTCTCAGTTGTACAAAATATTTCTGTGTGTCATTTGCATATTTTAATTTCACTTAATTATTCCTTTATGGATTGGATATATTTCATTCAACACCCCCCCGGATTTGTATACTATTATCTTTTACTAATATTTATTGAATAAATTAAAAAAATAAACTTATTTTTTTAGATTTTTAAGAGTAACAGTTGTCAATTGTGGAATTTTAATTGAAAATAAAACCATTAAAAATTGAAATGCAATAACTTACTGAAATCTATTTGTTGTGTTTACATACTAAATAAATAGTTTTTTAAATCTACAGATGAAATATTTTCATATTTTTCAGAATATTTAGCCATGCTTCATTGTGCCCCATGGTGTGGATCATTATACCCCGACCACGGGGTACAATGACTCACTTTGTCACTTGCCATTTTAAAAATTCTATAGAAAACATAATTATAATTATTGTTTTTAAGTAAGTATATCATAACCCTGAATACATAGACAATATGTATACTCATTTAGCGTGATAATTTTGCTCATCGTTTAAAAGGAAAACGTCAAAATGTATGAAAGTGGTCCATTGTACCCCAACCTTCCCTATATCTTATTATTGCCGTCTGAGGATGGGCTGAACCGATGGGGTTTCAAAATTCGTAGCATTAAAATATATTACCGAAGACAATTTAATTTCTGCTCTGGAATATGGAGATATATTATGTACAACATAATGATACAGATAGAGATATCTAAAGGACAGCGAGCAGTTGGATTTACATGCTAGCATATCGCTGAAAATGCTTCTAGGAAGCCAATATAGATCTATATTCAAATCTCGTACACGCAATTTATCAATATACCTTTCTCGAAGGAGTACATCCATATTTTTTACCGTATCTGATAATGATACTATGACATGACTGGATCCATTACAGCCACGTTTATGAAGTTCAGTATGGCGATGTAAACAACCGGGATGTCATATTGTGACGTACGTGCAAATGGTCAATAAGACGTTATGTTGTTGAAATTTCAAAAATTTTGTGAAAGCAAAGGGCAGCATTGCATTATACAGAAATGTACTTTAAATGCAAATTTATTTAGGTATAAAATAAGCAATTGTTCCTGAGATATATTAGATACCAAAAATTTCGTTTGGATGCAAAATTGTGTGAATAATGTTGCGCATAAGCTGTCGTACTAATTTTTTTTTCACAAATAGCTCATAATGAAACTAAAATAACTTCGTTAAAAGCAGCATGCAACATAAAATTATAGTAAGAGGAAGCTCAATCTTCATTCGTGAGAGCAAGATCGGCGATTGGCCCTATCACGAGTGAAGGTATAAACAGGGCCGATCCTAGGGTGTCGGCCGCCCGCGTGCAAAGACCTAATGTGCCGCCCCTCTAGAGAATTTTTCATATTTTGACTAATACTTAACGTTGACGTTATAAATTCATCTACCTGTATAAGAGTAAAAAGTAAAACATTAATAAAAATGCAAATAAAATTTGAAGTGCAAAACTTTATTTTTTGGCCAGGTAATAGGTTATAATAGCGACAAAATACTTTAACAAAATAATAAACAAACAAAAATATTACCTTTGAAATAAAAATAGACATTTTATAATTAGAAATGCAAAACAACAGTATTTACTCAGAAAATATAATCTAATAAAAAAAAGTACTAAAGCATAAATCTCGTGAAACGAAAAGTATATAAATCAGTCCTTCTACAAAGACTACCTAATAATTAACTATAAAATAACTTTTCTGGCTTTCTGAGAAGCAAATTTGTCAATAATTCCGGTGAAATCAATTTTTTCAGAGATTTCGGATTCAATAGAGATGATGCCCAAATCTGAAAGCCTTTCTTGTGTCATATTATTTCTCAAGTAATTTTTAATAATTTTTAATTTATTGAAACTTCTTTCACCTGAAGCCACAGAAACAGGTAAGGTTAAAAAAATTCTTATTGCTAGAGCAAAATTTGGAAAACAGGGAATGAGATCATTTTTGACTATAATTTCTCATATCTCAATTGGCTGATTTTTACCTGGAAAAATATCTTTGAATAAAGTTATTTCATTAAAGAGTTGTATACCGTCTATATCTTTCACAATTCTTCCTTCCTCCTGTACCTGTAACTTAATATCTAAGTCCATGCAGGCTTTCATGAGATCATCATTAGAAATGTTGTGAAACTCATACAGAAAGCAGAATATTGAATGGCACTCAGATAATAAGGTAAATCTTTCATTTACCGAAGAGATCGCGTGATCAAGAATTGCAAAATAGAAAGCAGTCTTGAATTCCTGGAAGGAATTTGAAACTGGTTCATCACTGCCCTCGTAATCAAATAAACGGACCTTTTTCCTGAGCTTCGACATGGGAAATTCGGGATCAATACCTAAATCTCTAGCAAGTGTTGTTGCTGAATCGACAAATATTTTTAAATTATCGTCAGATCTTTGGGAAACTAAATACTTTTTAAGATTATATAAGCCTTCAATGCATTCCGCGATGTTTAATTTAAGATTTTGAAGCATTTTACTCAATACATCAATTCTTGATAATAAATCATGACAAATTAAAATTGAACACAAAAATTTAAATGTTTCAAGACTTTTAATTATTGATTCAGCACCCATTTTTGTTTTCGTCTCTCTGGTGGTATCTTCAATTAAAGCATTTAATGCGGTAATAATGTTTTTTAGGTCTTGTTTTAGAGGTCTAATAGCATTGATACGACTTTCTCACCTTGTTTCACTTAATGGTTTTAAAGTTAGACTTTTCACGTGTTTTTTTAGTAAATCCCATCGATATGGGGACGCAGAAAAGTAATTATATACCTCTTGTACCATATAAAAAACCCCAGAAATTTCACCACTGGAGCTGGCAGCGTCATTAACGACGAGATTTAATGTATGAGCCGCACACGGCACGTATAATGCTCTAGGATTGATATCGAGAATCCGTTTCTGAAGCCCTATATTTTTCCCCTTCATGTTCGATCCATTGTCTTAGCCCTGACCCCGTATATCTTTAACTTCGAGCTGCAGATTAGGTAATAGCTTCTCTAATAGAAAATTGCACAGACATTCTCCAGTGGTATTAGTTACTGGTAAAAATCCTAGAAAAAATTATAAAATATCTACCTTACCATCAGCAGTGTTCACACATCTAATTACAAACATTATTTATTCTGTGTGGCTAATATCTGGTGTAGAGTCGAGAATTATAATGTAGTATTTGGCTTTTTTGACAATGCGTGTTATCTCATTACGAATAGATTCGGCTAAAATATTAATTATTTCATTTTGAAAATGCTGCCCTAAGTAGTGTGGAATACGTGTTTTGTTATCTTTGTATTCACTGACATTATTAAGGTGTTCTGAAATAACTGGATCAAATTTGGCCAACATCTCCACTGCCTTTAAAAAATTACCATTATCTCAATGATACAACTTCGTACTAGTTCCTCTGAATGCCAAATTTTGACTGGCTAAAAATTGTACTACAGCAATCATTCTTTCAATGATGACGCGCCATCGCTTTTTCTCTCGATTGTAAACATTTTGTTGTTCCGCGTCAATAGTACAATTTTTTTCCAGCCTCGTCTTTATTTCGCACCACGATCTTATAGAGTTTACGTGTTTTAGAGTGTTTTTATGCTTATTAAGGTAATCCGAACAATGACGCCAATCAGAAAAGCCAGTACTTACAAGTTGTGTTGAACTATCTTTACCAAACAATTTACATGCAAAACAAAAAATACGATTTAGTTTTATGGAATATCAGAGCCACGCGCGATTTATTTTCTCCCCGTTCACTAAAGTTTTGTTATAATATGAACAGCTAAATTTTCTGCCACTCTCATCGACCGGAAATTTAAAATTTACTACTTGTTTGGGACCATGTTCTACCAATAAATCAATATTTTTTTCGTTTAAATGTTAGGCCAAGAATATTACGTTACCTTCATTTCACTCTTGGTTGTAATGCCCCAAAACTAGATAAATTGAAACGCGTTTTAGATGCATTAGTTTCAAAATTTAAATCTGTATACACTCCTGATAACTGATTTAAATCTATATACACTCCTGATTAACTGATAACTATTTTATTCAAGGTAAGTTATCATTTTTAATACGCTAAAATTTTTAATATTTTGATAAAAGAAAATTTGAAAGAAAAATATACATCAAATAGAAAATAAGAATTTCCTTTATTCCTGAAAATAATAGAATGATGTGTTGAACGGGTGATTTTTAGTGAATTTTTTTCGAGAGTTAGGTTAAGCGCAATAAAATTGTCGTCTCCTGGGAACAGTTCGAAAAAGAAGCGCTCCGTCCTTTGGGCCGCCGCAGTTCCGGAATGCCGCCTTCGCGAAAGGGTTAACTTTGCCGAAATAATTCAGTTCTAATCTACAAAGGAGACCGCTAAAATAAAGTTTCTTTTGACCATTGATCTGCGAGCCGCGTGCCGACCGTGGTATACATAAATAAGCTGCCGCACAGTGGAACGAAACATCCTTAGGCGTCTCAAAAATATGCCCCTTGGTTATTTGTTTAGATAGAAATTTAAAATTTGGTATCCTTTTCTATGCCGTATTGCCGGCTCTGCCACGAATTTTGCTATCAAATGGAGGAAATGTGTAAAGAGTAGACATTAATGGACAGTGGACCAACACACTGTGCACTAACATTCTATTTTTCTTAAACTATGGGACTTATTTTGATTTTTCAATAACTATTTAAAATTCAGCATATTTATTAGACTTATTATAAGTTTAAAAAAATTTTACTTGATTGATAGAACTATATGCGGCCGCCCCTTGTTTTGGCCGCCCGCGTGCGGTGCACGCGCTGCACCGCACGCGGGCACACCCTAGCAGGTGTAAGCGCGGTGCACGCGCTGCACACCTGCTAGGATCGGCCCTGGGTATAAAATAAGGCATATTTATTAGACATATTTATTAGACTTATTAAGCATATTTATTAGACTTATTATAAGTTTAAAAAAATTTTACTTGATTGATAGAACTATATGCGGCCGCCCCTTGTTTTGGCCGCCCGCGTGCGGTGCACGCGCTGCACACCTGCTAGGATCGGCCCTGGGTATAAAATAAGGCTATTACGTGCGTGTCATGAGGAAGAAGTCTGTTTCTTGACTTCGCAACTGGTCCATATTATTGCTTTAGTGCTGGTATACTCTTTTTAACGAAGTTAGTTTAGTTTTATTACAGTTTGAGCTGTACGTAAATAGCTCATACTTTAATATTCTCTATAAAAATATTTTTTAATATTATGTTTAAAAAATTGAACATTAAAAGAAAATATAGATTTATCACTAGAACGAAAAAGTGCGTTTTTATAATACATACTTAAAAATACATAAAATGGAATGGGATGATAATTTTTTTTTCACTTTTTAACATTTTAAGAGTCCTATGATCCCTTTAAACGAAGATTTGAAATTACTAGAACAAATATGTGTGTTAGTGATAAATTAGGTTTCCCGGAACATCAAGTTTTTGATTGCGTCATAACAAAGATCCACCATTTTAAGACTACAAAAAATCAAGTCAAAAAAATTATTATGGTTTAAAAACTTAATTTCAAACTGAAAAGCTCTACGTAAATATAAAAATACTATTATAACTATTTAGAAAAATATAAAAATGATATGATCTCATTGTTATAATATATCTTAAAATTCAAAGACTACATATTCAATCATTTATTTTATAATCTAAATATTGTCTGTAGGGTCAAAGGTCAATAGCCATTATTAAGTTATCATAAAAATTAATAGAGTTACCATTATGAAAATCACTATTTTTTCTGAAGTCCATGAACATTAAAATATATCTCTAGCATAAGCAAGATTAGCTTTGTCTAGATAGGTAAAGAGAAGGAGTTAAAACTACTTCATGTTGGAAAAAGCTAAATTAATTTGAGATAATAATTCAGGTGGCGTGGTGTAGTCCCACTGCACTCTATGTATTTCTTTGGCGAAAAGCTCCTATTGAATTAAATAATATTAATTTAAACTCTTAACTTCGCAGAAGTAAATTATCAGAGCAATGCAAATTTGAACTCAACGAAATAGAATACTACTATGCATTCAAATTTAATTTACCTTTCAATTTATTTTTTCTCCACATATTCTGTACCCTGTTCTACAACTATGAAATATTATTTATTATTTCTACTCTTACTTAGGGAACTTTAATGCTAAAATAATATATATATATATATATATATATATATATATATATATATATTATTTTAGCATTATATATATATATATATATATATATATATATATATATTATTTTAGCATTATGTATATATATATATATATATATATATATATATATATATATATATATATATACATTCGTCAAAAGTGAAATTGCAACACCATGAAGGAATGCGAGTAGCTATATGCAAATCACAGTACCGGTAGAAGAGAGAGTAATACGCAAATGATTAAAAGAACAAACAAAGATATGCAAAAGAAAACTGTTTATTCAGTAAAGAATGCGACACTCAAGGACAGTTATACAGTCCGCTAAACGGCGAGGCATACTATCGAGGAGGCTATAAGTGATTGTCTCAGGTAATCCTTGTCAAGCAGCGTCCACTGCGGCACGTAGTTCGTCTACAGTATGTATCCGGCGAGGCTGCCGGCCAGGAAAGGATGCGAGTTCCTTTCAGGTTGTTGAGAGTTCACCGTGCGGTGTGTGGCGTGGCATTGTCTTGCTGGAACACCGTTCCGGGGACGGTCTGCACCAGTGGCCGGACTACAGGCATCACAACTTGTGTGACGGACCAGTTTGCTGTCAGATTACCTGCAATGTGCACCGGAGCTGTCCGCTGATCGAACATGATACCGCCCCAAACCATGATGCCCGGTGCGGGACCGGTGCGACGCTCGTTGGTATGGGCCGGCAAGTGGCGTTCCCCGAGAAGTCTCCACACCCGTCCACGGCTGTCATTCCTCCACAGACAGAAACGAGATTCATCCGTAAACAATACCCGATGCCATTAATTGGTCCAGTTGCGATAACGACGTCACCACATCAGACGTGCATCCCTGTGTCGAGCGCTCAATGACACCCCAGTGGCTGACCGCCATGAGCGCAGCTGTACTTCATGCAACCTGTTGTGAATAGTTTGACTGCAAGCAGGTGCAACCGTTGATGGTGGCAGGTTGCTTCGGATGTCACTTGTTGTTGCGAACGGGTTTCGAATAACCTTTTAACGAATCTGCCGGTCTATGCTCTTTGTCGTGCGCCTGTTCGATCCACTCCCTCTTCGGCGTGTTATCTGATGTTCCTGTGACCATCGTGTCACACATCGTTGGATGGTGCTCACGTCGTGTCCAACACGTGTGGCAATTGCACGCATTGACAAACCCACGTTATGCAGCTCCAGGATACAGTCTCGTTCCCCAGCCGTTAACTGCTGGTATACAGCTCGCTGACGTCCTCGAGGCATCGTTTCTTCACTTTTTCGAAAGTTCGGCTGCTACAAATCGTCGCTGATAGCATTTACGGGACGAGTCGCCTGTTATTCTTTATCACTGGGTGTCACGTGACCCGATACGACAAGGTCAGTCAAGTCCGAACAAGAATAGATGAGACCCATTTAGACGAAAAATAAGTAAGAACGACACATAAGAGCCATAGGGCGCGGTAGCCCATTGGTTAGCGCGCTGGAGTTGCACTCGGTAGGCCCGGGTTCGATTCCAGCCACTGCCAAAACTGCCGCCGTGTTCACGCGGAGTACGATCACGTTAAACATGTGGGTCCGTAAGTCCTTCCGAGAGGTTGGTGGTAGGGGAAGGAGGGTACGGTCCCTGTGGATGCCTCTTCCACTGGGTTCCGGTCTAAATTGGGTGGCACTTCCCGGCCGTCCATATAGTTGCCTTACACCTTTCTGGTAGGTCGGACGGTCTGGGTCTCAACAACAACAACATAAGAGCCATACCCGGCCGTCCAAACAGTTACCTTACACCTTTCTGGTAGGTCGGACGGTCTGGGTCTCAACAACATAAGAGCCATAAAAGTTACGAAATGGAACAAAGAAAGTGGATAAATTTACAGAACAGATAGCGGACAAAAATGGAGTACCGGACAAGTCATTAACTAAATTACTAGTTCTTTTTCTGGATATGGAAGGCTTAAAAGAAATCAAGATTATAGATTGACGAGCAATTTTGTATAATCCTTCCTGAAGAAAACTCAAAACAGTGATCAAAATGTCAAGAAAGTTGAGCTATTGAAGATTTATTAAATTCCTGTTTTTTGACATAGTTTTCATGTTCCTTAATACAAAATTTTAATGAACGTTTAGTTTGACCAATATACGAAAGCCCACATTGGCAAGCAAAGCTGTTGCTGTCGATCGTGGTGTCTCTCCCAGCATTGTTGATAGTGCTATTCAAAAATTTTCGAAATCTTCCTCTAAACTTGCTTCTGAAAACGATGTCACCAACACTATCATTTTACTATTTTATCCGAAAATCAGTCAGCAGATTGCTAAAATCCTTAAAAAATTCAAATCTAATATTGCGTTTAAATCTTTTAATAAACTCAGATTTTCTAATTTTTAAGATACTTTAGAAATTTCTTATAGTTGGGGCATTTACAGTATTTCTTGGCAATGGGGTCTTTCGTATATCGGTCAAACTAAACGTGCTTTAAAATTTCATATTAAGGAACATGAAAACTCTGTCAAAAAACAGGAATTTAACAAATCTTCAATTGTTCAACATTGTTATCATTCAGACTACCGTTTTGAGTTTTCTTCAATAAGGATCATACAAAAATGCTCGTCGATCTATGATCTTGACTTTTTTAAAGCCTTCTATATCCAGAAAAATTCTAGTAATTTAGAGTTGTCTAGTACTCCATTTTTGTTCGACATCTGGCGACGTGTCATGCAAATTTATCCATTTTCTTTGTACCAGTTCTAAACCTTTGGGGCACTTATGCGTCGTTCTTCCTTATTTTTCATCTTGTTGAGACCCATTTATTCTTGTCCAGACTCGACTCGTCTTGTCGGGATATTCCTGTTGTGCTTTGATTCACGCCAATCTTGTGTGTTAGTTCTCGTTTCAGATTGGTTGGACTGTTCTTCTAATTGACTCAGGAGAACTCTTAATCTAGGTCTCGGGTATATAAAACAAACCCTCTGTTTATTCCATTTGCGTTTATTTCGTCTTTTCGACTTCGAGTTTGTTGGTTCTCTTCTCCTGCACTGATGAAGGGGATCCAGCGTATCCTTGAAACATCTGTATGCTGCATTATTATCCTATTTGTGCTTAAATATGTTGCTCAAATTTACTTTATCCTTTGCACACAGTGTTTAATACTTATTAATATAATTGTACTTAGACACAACTAAAATAACTTAAAGGCAGCATACAACACACAATTAATTATGTGTTGCATGCTGCTTTTAACGAAGTTAGTTTAATTTTATTACTTTAGCAGTAGTTTGAGCTGTATGTATAATTATATAACAGGTGGATATCAGTGAGCACACAAAATCAGTGAACCGTCGTTAAAACACGGAAAATGTATGTAGGTGCTGAAGGTTATTTAAATTTATCAAGTGACTATCATTTTTTATTCATGTAGAATCAATATAATCATTAAAGTTCATAAATATTGCATAACTGGAATGCTCCTGGTGGAATTATTTAAATTTTATGAGAGTCAGATTCCACGCTCGAGTCTTCCGAAGCACATAACCTGTTTCACTAAAAGAATTGCATATTAGAACACGAGAAATGACGAGCGCACCCACACTTCTTGCTCTCCCCAAGTCGAGTAGCTGTAAAATTTGTCTGTTTTTTTCTAAGAACGATTCGGTTGAGGAAATACGATTCACTACGACTTTTCTGATTTATATGAATCAAAATTACGCTGTAATAAATAAAACGCAACCTCCTAGGCACTATGAGGGTCGGAAATTTCCCAGGAGTATCAATGCTCTCTCTGGAAAACGTCAACCTTACTTTTTTCTAATTTTATATCTCATCTAAAACCAGAAAATGCAATTTTGAATAATTAATTACAAGCATATAAGAAAAAATAAAATAAAATAAAGTAAATAAATAATCCTATAAACATAAATGTCTTGTTCATATCTCCCTCACCACATTGGAATTTCTAGTTATCTCACATACAAACCAAGCCCCTTTTTATCCCTGAAATATGTTTACAATAATGATAAAAACACCTGAACATTATCAACATTTTTAGACTGCCCGTTTAGTTCAAAGAAGAAAAGGAATATTTACAGCCATTGGATCGACATTTCCAAAGAAGTACCGACGTCCTCCAGTGAGTGATTTGATCTCCTGTACCAGTATGACGTCTTATCTGGGAGGTATTGTGAAAGCGGGTCTGAAAGGTGTTTTCGAATTAAAAAATATAACCATATTAGAGCCTTAATTTGAACCTCTTGGGGCAACAGGACAATGCTACACTTTTCCCATAAATGGGATTTTCTGTAAATAGCTAGATAAAGTACTAAGGCATCAGTTGATGGGAAAATGGCAATTTGGTTAAAAGTGTCGCATGTCATGTTGTTGGCTGTTGCTCTTACCTTTATTTTATACGTTTACGTTTCATTTAATAAAAGTTGTTTTTACGTATTTTACGCAGCTCATGTCATACACATCCAAAAAATTGTTCCGCCACATACTCCAACTGTAATTTTATAGTTTTGCAGTTTTATATACACTCAATTTAATGGATTATTAACAATATGCTGGATTGCACGATGGACTTTTGTAGTGCCTTTTAATCCTCTCCCTTTTCCACATCGAAACTTCCATGAGTAACGAGGGAAATGAGTACACTAGCTCAAGGATTCAAGTTGTATAACTGGAAAAATAGTCAGAGCAAACCTAAAAAGATATATTTTGTATAACTTCATGGAATCTCCATTATTATATGCCCCAGCTGAGATTTTGAAAACTCGGCTTTTATGCTTTTGTTTGGTTTTCCTACTCCTACTTTATAAATGTGTTTAAATTTTTTTTTTCAACATCTTCTCCCCCCCTTCTCGCCATACACACATAAATTTAAATTATTTGAATTTTTATCGTAAATGAGTCATTATTCTGCATCTGCATGCCAAATTTAAAAGATGCTATATGTATGAGTCAGATTTTACAGCAGCGGGGGTTGTTGTTGTTGAGACCCAGACTGTCCGAACTACCAGAAAGGTGTAAGGTAACTGTTTGGACGGCCGGGAAGTGCCACCCAATTTAGACCGGAACCCAGTGGGAGAGGCATCCATAGGGACCGTACCCTCTTTCCCCTACCACCAACCTCTCGGAAGGACTTACGGACCCACATGTTTAAAGTGATCGTACTCTGCGTGAACACGGCGGCAATTTTGGCAGCGGAGGGAATCGAACCCGAGCCTACCGAGTGCAATTCCCGCGCGCTAACTACTGGGCTTCCGTGTCCTACAGCAGAGGAGGTGGAGGGTTTATATACAGAATGCTAATATTTAAACGCTAAGATTAGGTACATTCCAATTATGGTTCGTCTTCAATCCAGACCGTTAGACCTACCAGAAGGTGTAAGGTATCTGTTTGGAAGGCCGTGAAGTTCCACCCAATTGCGACCGGAATCCATTGGGGGAGGCAGCAGGTATGGCATGGGGGCAGAAGGTTGTAAAGAACCTTGCTGTCCCAATCGGGAAAAGAACCACGGATCTTTGTACTGGATAGCCGACTCTCTACCGTTGAGATACTGGGATAGAATTGCAAGTTCTTATCGTCGGAATAGACTCTGCAGTCTCCAATGCCAGATTGATGTGCAACTGACAAGCTTCCTGCGTGGTCGTTATCCTTCCGATTTGAAATCGGCTCTCAATATACCAGAGTCCACTGTATCCGTATTAGTCGTACTATGACCACTTCCAGACTTCCAACATATTTGCACTAACATACAGGGTTGATTTGTTCGGACGACATTGTAAAAAATCCTTGTAACCTCAACCGGGAATCGAACCACGGATCTTCATACTAGCCAGTCGACGCATTACTGTTGGGCTACTGGCACTGAATTGTAAGCTCTTATTGTCAAAGTTAACTCCGCCTTCTAATGTCACATTGGAGTGCAACTGCCGATCTGACTGATTTCCTCCTGCTATTTTTACCTCAGGTTAGCCTACTGCTGTTATTTTCATTCTCCAGGTTAGCTTTCTGCGTGGTCGTTTACCTAGTTGAAATCAGCGCTCAATATACCAGAGTCCACTGAATCCGTGCAAATCGTTCTAGGGTCACTTTCAGACCCCCCTACATCTTTGAACTAACCTACAGGATTGACTTGTTCGGGCGCCGTTGCAAAGAACTTTACTGTCCCAATCGAACCATGGAACTTCGTACTGGTCAGCTGACGCTCTACTGTTGAGCTAGCTCCTGGAACGGAATTGCAAGCTCTTATAGTCGAAATGGACTCGCCAAGGTTTAATTGTCAAGTGTTATATATCACTTTTTTATTTGTAATATTGTAAACATGTTTAAGAATTAATTCCAATATTTATAAAATATTTTTAATAAATATGTTTTTACTGCTATTTAACATTTACAGTTTTTTTATGTGAAGGGCGGAAATCGTTTGCCTACACGCGAAAAAATCCTAGGACTGTTCCTGCTGTACACACTATTTTCTCTATACATTACCATGCATTGCAGGGAAAGTAAAAAAATCTGATGTGGATAGTATAATATTACTTTCTCTACAGAATCAAACTTATTTTCTCTTTCATAATCCATTAAATTGAGTTTAATTTCACAAAATAACATTGATAAATCTTTGAAATGACACTGAATTCGCAGTTTTATTTAATTTTCCTTTTTATATGGTGATTGGACGTATTTTCAGATATGCGACGTGGCAAAAATGCGAAAAAAATAATAACGGTTACTACGAAAAAACTACTAACGGCACGACTAAAACTACTACGAAAAAACTCTTAACGGTTAGTCCTAGAGTTATGAAGTTAATCTTATTTTTTTCGTTGTCAAAAATTACATATAAAAAAAGCATGTAATTGATACATTTGAGCATATGTAGTCTTTTATTTTGGATTTTAACGATTTTTAGGGACTATTTCCCAAAAAAGGGCACGTTTTATTTTTCACTTCATACCAAAATGTAATCAACACCAGGGTAAATAAACAAGTGACTTATCTACCACATTTGGTAAAATTTGGTCAATTAGTATTTCAGTTAGAGTGAATACATACGATTTTTGTGGGCCATTTCTCAAAAAAGGCAGGTTACTTTTATCTAATTTGTATTAAAATCTAATCAGCACCAGGGTATCCCGCAAGGGAATTATCTACCAAATTTTGTGAAATTTGGTCAATTAGTTTTTCAGCTAGAGTGGATACATTCTCCCACCGACACACACACACACACACGTCACGTTAAACATAGTTTTTTTTCGAGCTTTAGAGTGCTTGAAATGTGTAGAGAATCAAGGATTGAAGATTCGAGTCCTCGCTTCGGAATGACTTCGACTAGCGAGCGGAGATGTTGACGCTGATGTATGAAAATAAAAATTCTGAATTGCGAGAGTTGACGAAGTTGATGAAGTGGATTCTTATAGACCAAGAGGTCTCGTTAAGAAATCAAGGGTAGAAAAATGTGAGGGTCCCTCCTTTACCCAAGTAGCTTAGTTGGCAGAGCGCTGGTCTCGAGTTTCAGAAGTCGGGGATCCGAGTTATTTGGTATTATTGCAAACAGTGTTTCTCTCAGGCATACATCCGAGACGATTATTCGCATCCTCCCCCGGAGACATTTTATGTTAACCTAATCTCTATTTATGTGACAGCATTTAGACATATTTATATATGGCAAATAGAAAATTTGCACCTCTAAAGTTTCATTCTCCCCCCCTCCCCCCTCCCACACACACCGGCCATAAAGTCCTCAAAGAAACACTGACTGCAAAACGTGAGTCAAAAATTCTGATCTTATAGGTCTGAAAATATTGTAGGATATATTTAATGAGACTTAATATAAAAAAAAAAAATTATTTTTGACAGTTAGTGAGCTGTAACTTGATATCAACTATGAGGTTTCACAAACGGAATAAGTAAATTATTAAAGATAAATAGGTGTAACATGAGAATTATTTTTCTCATTTTATATACGAAATAACAGAGAAATTACTTTTTCCGAAAATTAACACTTCAAGACTTTGGAGGTTAAAAGTAATTTGAAAATAAATATGACTTTTGACAGATAATCCAACATGTTTCAATTGAAATCTTTTGTGGCGCTTTACACAAACTAAATACTTCCCCCAAAACATATTAAATTAAAATAATCTCACATAAAAACCCTCGACATTAAATTAAAAGAGAAAAAAATTCAGAAATTATGGACTGTGTTTTAACATAATGCATAACTCACGAAGTTGAAGAATTTTTTAAAACAACTCAACTTACCTCCACCTGTCTGCTCCTACGGCGTTCCGTCCGAATACTAACACCGAAGCGGAGAGCTCATGAAACAGATTTTCTCGTGACCTCATCTTCCTGACGTCACACTTGACGCGACAGTGGCGCACAAACTTTTATCGAAGAGAGCGAAAACACTTCGGCGCGATACTTGCACAAGTATGGAATTATACGGAGGCCTGACATTTTCTCCATTTTGTTTCGTAAGGTATAGATAATTCATATGCAAATATACTGAGAGTGAGTACACGAGAAAGACGAGGGCGAATAGCTAGGTTTACATATGTTTCCAGTGGCGTATGCAGAAGTTGGTTTTCGAGGGAGGAGGGGCTAAATTAGTTTTAATCTCAACTCTTTTTATCTATCTCAATTCGACGGCTGAGATCTAGTAGGATTTAATAAAAGTGAAACAATCTTTCAATACTGTGGTCTTTAATTAGATACACTAAAACAAACAAACAAAAAACCTGCATGAATTTGTAGTATTATTTTTCATAGAATTCTCCATGGGTACCTTCCTCGCATATTCATCTACCAATCCTTCTGGATTGATTGATACTTATCTATGGATGTATACAACTAAACAATATATACAAAATTAAAATCAATGCGTGTACTGCAGTGGAAAATGCAGTGGAAGTCAAAAAGTCATTTTATCTTAGCGCAAGGCGATTTCATTTCTTCTTTCTCGATGGGTGGTGGTGGGGTGAAGTTCTGTATAGCCCCCTGAATCTCCTAGTGTCTGCTTTTCAAGGAAAATCATTCTTTACAACTAGTGAAAATTTACATTTCTATGATTTATTGAACCACATGGCACAAACTAGCAACTGGTGGAAAATAGATGGTGGATCACATCATTTTATATAATTCAATAAAAATATAATGGGAGCAAGTGGGTATAGCAACAGTAAAAATGGTTTTTCTTGAATATCCATATGTTGTATGTTGTTGTTTATTTATTTTTTAATTTGCCATAAAATGTTTTCTATATAGATGCGTAACAGTCTAGATAGCAGAATAAGTTTGGATTTTTTTTTTTTAAGTTTTTGTCCACATTTTTCGCTACTGCAAAAATTTTCTACTCTATTTAAATTCCAAGAGCATTTTGAATTTAATTTAGAATATTATGATGTACGTATTAAACAGGGCGACTGACCTGCAGCAATAAGCTTAAAAATTAAAAAAAGAAAAAGAAAAAAGAAACGCTCAATGAAAGAAAAGAAGTTACCGCAACCGCCAGCCGAGCGAGCCTCTGCTTATAAAACTCTGCACAATTTGCGCATGTTAAAGCATGTCTATTAAACATGGTATAACTTTTAAATCAAGCATCGTACAGACATGAGACAATTTATTTTAATAGAGCTCTGCGAGAGCTTTAAAATGCTATTTAAATGAACGTTCTAAATTGAAAATTAAAAAACATATAACGATATAAAATTTATGTGAAGTTAGTGATTCTGGCACAATTCTTCTTCTTAAGACAAAGTTTTAATCAAACTACAGAGGCTTGTAATTGATGGATTTGTTTGAGGTTTGATTTACCTGACAGATAATGAGCAAACTTAAACTCTTTTGTAAATTTTAATCTAAATATTTAAAATTTATAATTTTAATGTGCAATACAAATTTTTAAACTAAGAGAAGTGTAATAGACTTCTTTACTTTTCCTGCAATACATGGCAATCCCTGCAATACATGGCAATGTATAGGGAAAGCATTGGAATCGTGTCGAAAATCGCAACTCGAGTTTTCGACGGATTTGCACGTTTTTGGGAGCTCTAAAACACGAAAAATCTATTTTTAGCGTGACGTCTTTGTGTGTGTGTGTCTGTCTGTGCAATGTATATATATACTCTAATTCAAAAACTAATTGACCAGATTTCATAAAATTTCATAGGTAAGTTACTTGTGGGTTATTCTGATGTTTATTAGATTTTAGTACGATTCGGAAAAAAGAATCTGCCTATTTTTACAAAATGGCCCGCAAAAATCGTCAGCATCTAAAATAAAAGACTACGTATGCTCAAATGTATAGATTAAATACTTATTTTAAACGTAATTTTTTAAGATGAAAACAATAAGACCAATTTCATTACCATAGGACTAGTTTTTCTTGAAGCATATTAGTTTTTTCACATTATTGCTACGCCTTCCGAGAGGTTGGTGGTAGGGGAAGGAGGGTACGGTCCCCGTGGATGCCTCCCCCACTGGGTTCCGGTCTAAATTGGGTGGCACTTCCCGACCGTCCAAACGGTTACCTTACACCTTTCTGGTAGGTCGGACTGTCTGGGTTTCAACAACAACATTATTGCTACGCACCGGCCACTCAAACAGCTGCTGTAAGCCCTAGGGCCAGTCGAGAGGTCTGGGTTTTCGACATTACTGCTAGCCGCCTTTGAAAATACATCCAGTTGCCAAATGAAAACGAAAATTAAATTAAAAGCGCAAATTCGGTGTAATTTTAAATAATATTTTCGCAATTGTAATATTTTTGTTATTTTTTGTAATTAAACTCAATTTAATGAATTATTAAAGAAATAAAGATAAAATTAATTTCAGTCTGTGGCGAAAGTCATGTGTTGCCCACATCAAATTTTTTAGGATTGATTTAGCAGACAGATAATTAGGCAACTTGGGATCCTAAGTTTAAATTTCAAAAAATAAAAGTTTATATTTTTAATTATCAAAAAATCGTTTATTTAATACAATATTTCTGGAGAAAGCTGTAAGATCATGCCAGTTTTCCTTCCTTTGTGATCATCAAAAAACATAGACAGTTTACAATGTCTGAATATTTCATTTGCAAATTAGACTAATCGCGAAAGATTGCAAAATTTAAAAAGGAATTTCATTTTTGCAAGCTAAAAATGAGTTTTTTTTAAATCGGTAAAAATTGAAAAATAACGTCAGAGATACAGAATAAGCTTTATTAGCATCAAAAAAAGTTAACTTTTTTTTTTCCCTATAAAATATTTTATTCAAACTTTTAAATTGGTTAAATCTCGCAATTTAACTGTAAAAATGGATGAAAACAAACTTCAATACTTAATGCCAAAAGTGAAAATCGAGTAAATATGATCTTGAAAGATAATTGTACATACTTCAATTATTTAAGCAGGCGTAATACGCCAGCTTCCCTTCCCTTATTCGCTGGTACTCACCAAACGCACAGCTCGCTTCGCGAACTATACTTTTTGCTGCTTGAGCTTAATACAGTGACAAAAAATCGAGTTTCCTTTGGTTAAATCAATAATTTAAATATTACTTCATTTGAAATGGTAACACGGCTCTTATATCGGATAGTAACCAAAATAGAAGGCGACACATGGAAATGGATTTTAAATAATCATGCCAAATTTCAAATCATTTGATACCATAGAATATAGATCCTGCTCTAGCTTTGATAGAAAATCGCTCTATTTTAAAAGGATTTGGTCGCGGCGGCTGCTCCTAATTTTTTTTAATATAGAGAGATAGATTTAAAAAAAAAAAAAAAACAGATAATTATTCTTTGATCAACGAGCTTTACCGTAATTTAAATTTCAAAATTCTTTCACTGTTACAGTTTTAATTGTACATTTTAAAATCAAAATTAATTTGAAAGAGAATATAATACGCTTTCAAAAATGAAAAGGATTGAAAAAATAGATAATTAGAATAATTAAACCTAATAATTAAACCTCCACCCAGTATTTACATTCACGGCCTAATTGATTGTAACGGTCTAATTGATTATAATTACTCTAGTAACATGTGCATATATATATATATATATATATATATATATATATATATATATATATATATATATATATATAATGCTTATATTACTGACCTATCAACTCAAACCAATTTTATAAATTTTTCTAAACTTCTTCACTTTGTTATTTTCAATAATTATATCTTTAAAGGCAATAAATTATACTTACAAGTCTCAGGAGTTCCACAGGGTGGCTGCAGTAGCAGTATGTTAGCTAATTTATACCTTTATCATTATGAACAGTCTATTACTTCAATAGATTATACATTATACAGATATGTTGATGACCTGATTTGCTTAGTATATACTGAAAATTATGTCATAGATATAGATTTCTATCGAGACAATTTGGAATTAATTCCTAATGAAGCTACTATTAGTAATAATATTAATTTTTTGGATTTAAATCTTATTATTGAACCTTCTAATAGAATTGTTATTAATTTATATGATAAAAAAGACTTTTTTAATTTTAACATTAATAAAATCTTACCATTTAATTCCTGCAACTCGATTCTATTGTTTAGAAATATTTTACTTAATCAGCTTTTAGAATTTATAGATTATCTGATAAAAAATTTCATGCTATACATATAAATAATCTAAAAATTATCAGCAATTTAGATAAATATTCCTCTTATTTTATAATTGGTATAGTTAACAAATTTAGATTAGCTGGATTTTCATGAATTCTATTCATAGTTTTTTATATTAGCCTGACATCTCCATTCTCTTGTATTAATAATATTTTAATTTTTACATCCACTTAAACATTAGCTTTTCTTTTATTAGTCCTTCCTTTTAGTAGCTCTGTTTGTATATTATCACTTATTCTTGCCTTTTCGCATTACTGTTATTTAT
Source organism: Amaurobius ferox (assembly GCA_951213105.1). NCBI lineage: Eukaryota > Metazoa > Arthropoda > Arachnida > Araneae > Amaurobiidae > Amaurobius > Amaurobius ferox. The sequence goes on along the minus strand of OX578133.1, from coordinate 125,104,927 downwards.
TCCTTACGAATGGCAACAGTAGATTATTTCTTTTTCCTTTGCGAATGGCAACACTGGTCTCTTCATTCTGGGTTCCCGGGTTCGACAGGTTCGTGCATTTGTAGGGTTATTTTCCAGGTATTTTTGTTTCCTTTTATTTTATCTTTATTATGTATGTTGTCCAAGTAGAAATAGTTTATAGATATAATCTATCTATTTCTTCAGAAACATACATTTTTTGTGTTTGCTTTGACAAAATACTTGGACCCGAAGAAGAGTTTTGGCGAAGTGAACAAATCCATAATTTAGACCCAGCCCTTGTCCACGTGTATAGCAATAATGCTTGGATTTCATTTGTTTTTTTTTATCGATTCAATACCATTAATTTTTGATAATTTTCTTTAACTTGATGATTCGAAATTTGTACTTTTTTCCCTTTGATTGAAGATTTGCTGATTTATACTTTTATTTTGCAGGCTTGTTAGAAAGTTAGGTTTTTCGAGTTACAGCTACTCACTTTTCTTTCATTGGACTTTCAAACTATTATATATATATATATATATATAATGCGTAATTTTCGATTAAAATCTTTCAATTTTTCTTATTTATATATATATATATATATATATATATATATATATACGTATATATATATATATATATATATATATATGTATATATATACGTACATATATATATACGTATATATATATATATATATATATATATATATATATATATATATATATATATATATATATATATATATATATATATATATATATGCAATCTATCATATATAGGACAAACTAGTAATCCAATTCATCTACGTATGAATGTACACAGAGATCATGTCAAAAAATATATTCTAAATAATAATTTTCTTCCTACTTCCAATAAAATTGAATATAAACACTTTGCCAAACACGGTTTTGAAAATATTACTATACATATTTTAGATATAAAAACAAAGTCAGCAGATAGGATTTATTTTGAAAACTACTATATTAAATCACAGTGTACTCTTTTTCCATATGGATTAAATCAAATGTATCTAAATGGTAATGTTGTAAAAAATAATTTTGTAGATAATAAATATTCTATTTTTAATCACCTTTTTTTGAAACCCCATTTAAATGATAGTGAATCAATCAAACTCAAAAGATTTAAACGAGGAAAGGGACATTCCATACTTAATGATCATAAATCTGAGATTATTACTCTACATAATCAATTTAATAGAACTTTTCAATGGAAATTCATAAGATCCTGCGTTTTTACGGTAAAGAAAAAACATTTAAATAAGGTTTATGCCATTTTTTTAAAATTAAATCTTGCTAATGAACATTTTAATCATATTTTCTTTGATTTGCTTATTACAAGATCACAGTATTTAAATTTAAAACTAAATCAATTTCATTATAATAATACAACTACTAATTCTTATTGTGTTATCTCTTTCAAACATCCTATATATAATTCTATAAATTTTGGACATCTGTTTAACAAGTTTAAACATTTATTGCCTATTGGTGATTTATTTGTTTCAAAGACATTCAAATACAATAAGCCTATTGGTAGGTCTATATTTAATTATAATGAAGTTTCACAATCGCTCTCTACTGATCATTCTTCTCAGTCAATTGTAGATAGTGAATGTATTTGTAAATTAAATAAATTTGCTAAATTTCTAAATACAGACTTGGGGCATATAGTTACAGGAGATTTAGACATTGTTAGTGACAATGTGTTAAGAACCATTATGTCATTTGGCACTAAATTTAGGATACCTTCTTGTAATAATTCTTTTAAAGTTTTAAAATCAATTAATCTAGATCTTGATAAATATATATATAAATTAGCTTGTAAATACGCTCTGCCATTAGAGGCATTTAATATGTGGAAATTTACTATATTAGAATCAATTAAAAATGCTATTAGAGATATTAAATTGTCTAGATCTTTATATAATATTGATAATATTAAACATTCCATTAATGATTTACAAAGATCCTTTGTTATCACCTATGTTGATAAAGCCTCTAATAATTATGCTATTATCTGTAAAAAATTTTATATTCAATTTCTGTTAGATTATTTAAAAAATAATAGTCTTTTTAAACCTGATTTACATTCCATCAATAGTATTAAATTGAAAATTATCAATATGTATAGTGATTTAAATATTAAATATAAATATCTTAAATTTCCTTATATAGTGCTTATTCCAAAATTTCATAAAAATCCTATTAAATTTAGAACAGTTACTAGTGGCCATAATACTTACTCTACTACTGCGAGTAAATTATTACTAAATTCTTTAAATCTAATAAATAATAGTTTAAGCCAGACTAGCAATAATTACCATATTCTAAATAATAGTAAAGAATTAAAGAATAAATTAAGATCTTTTAGAAAAATAATAGGATTTCAAACTTTTGATTTTAAAGATCTTTTTAATAATATTAAGATATCTGATCTATATGATGTTATTTTAGCTCTATATAATGCTTATATTACACCTCTTTCAAATCAAATTAAATTTATAAATTTTCCTAAACTTCTTCACTTTGTTATTTTCAATAATTATATTTTTCAAGGAAATAAATTATACTTACAAGTCTCAGGAGTTCCACAGGGTGGCTGCAGTAGCAGTATGCTAGCTAATTTATACCTTTATCATTATGAAAAGTCATTTATTTCAAAAGATTATACTTTTTACAGATATGTTGATGATCTGATTTGCTTAGTACATACAGAAAATTATCTCATAGATATAGATTACTATCCAGACAATTTGGAATTAATTCCTAATGAAGCTACTATTAGTAAAAATGTTAATTTTTTGGATTTAAATCTTTTTATTGATCCTTCTAATAGAATTGTTACAAATTTATATGATAAAAAAGACTTTTATAATTTTAATATTAATAAAATCTTACCTTTTAATTCCTGTAACTCTATTCAATTGTTTAGAAATATTATACTCAATCAGCTTTTTAGAATTTATAGATTATCTGATAAAAAATTTCATGCTATGCATATCAATAATCTCAAAATTACTAGTAATTTATATAAATATCCCTCTTATTTAGTAAATAGTATTGTTAAAAAATTTAAAATAGCTGGATTTTTATAATTCTTTTCATAGTATCATATAATTCTATTCATAGTATCTTATATTAGCCAGACATCTCCATTCTCTTGTGTTTTTTTTTTATTTTTTTTTATTTTTTTTATTTTCACTTCCCACTTCAGCATTACTATTATTTGCCCCTCTTTTTAGTAGCTCTTTTTGTATATTAATACTTTTTCTTAACATTTCGCTTCACAGTTTTTCAATTCTTATGAATGGCAACAGTAAATGGTTTTTTATTTTTTTCTTTACGAATGGCAACACTGGTCTCTTCTATCAGTGTACCCTGTATTGAATCGATTGTACATACGCTGTGCTTTTTCCAGGTATTCATTTTTTCTTTTTTATTCCTTCTTTATGTATGTCGTCCAAGTAGAAATAGTTTATAGATTTAATCTATCTATTTCTTCAGAAACATACATTTTTGTGTTTGCTTCTACAAAAAACTTGGACATGATTAGATTTTTGTAGAGGTTAACAATTCATGATTTAGGCTTAGAGCCTCGCCCACGTGTAATGCGTTTGTGCTTGATTTCGTTTGTTATACTTATTTCGATTCCATACCTTTATATTTTTCATTAACTTGTTGATTCGATTTTTTTTTTTTTTTTTTTCCCATTTGCTTGAGGATTAGTTGATTTTTACTTTTGTTTTGTAAGCCTGTTAGATAGTTGAATTTAGCTTAAGTTTTTCTTTTTTTGTTTCCATACCTTTTAATTTGGTTGATTTTCTGTAACTTGATAGCTTGTGTTTTGTATTTTTTATCCATATGATTGATGATCTGCTGTATTATATTTTATTCTGTGGGTGTTTTTAAAAAAGTTAGGTTTATCGTGTTACATCTTCTTACTTTTCGTTCATTGGATTTTCAAACTTCTATTATATATATATATATATATATATATATATATATATATATATACGTATATAAATATATATATATATATATATACGTATATGTGCACTCTAAGACAAAAAAATCGACACACCAAGAAATAATTATCCAAATGAGACAAAATTTGGTACGTGTAATGTGGATGTACAGAAAAAGAAATAATTAGAATTTCAGAATAATTGGATGATTTATTGCACTGAAAGATTTACTCAAAGTGAGCACGTCAATATGGCATTGGTCCACCTCTGGCCTTGATACAAGCTGTTACCCGACGTGGCATTGATGCATAAAGTTGCCGAATGGTGTTCTGAGGGATGTCGTTCCAAATAGCCTCCAATTGACGAGCTAATTCGTCTACATTCTGCGCTGGTCGCAGGCGCCGCCCCATCTCATCCCAATGGTGCGCAATAAGCGAGAGATCTGGGGATCTGGCTCGCCAAGAAAGTGTATCGCAAGCATGCAGGCAATCAATAGAGAGGCGTGCCGTGTGTGGTCTGGCATTATCTTGCTGAAAAGTTAGCCCGGAGTGTTGCGAATTGAATGACAATACAACGGGTCGTAGAATGTCGGCAACGTACCGCTGTGCTGTGATGGTGCCCCAGAGGACTAACAAAAGGGTCCGGCTATCAAATGAAATGGCATCCTAGATCATAACTCCCTGTTGTCGGGCCGTGTGGCGTATGGCAGTAAGAGCAGTATTCTGGCGATGTTCGGGCTGTCTCCAGACACGTCTGCGCTGGTTGTCGGGTCTCAGTTCGAATCACTGAAGACAATTCGTTCCCAATCCGAACAATTCCACGTTGGTCGGGCGCGGCACCATTGCAATCGCTGTTGACGGCGCATACTGGTAGGTGGCGTAATGGGCGCCTCGAGAATAGATTCCGCTCCCGTAGTTTTCTATTAATGGTCCGGGTAGTCACTTCCGTGTTTGCCACACGTTGGATGGTTGATAACGATGAATCTCGTGCTGTCACAGCTGCTCTGACAATCGTTCTATCTATCCGTTCTGTCGTCGCTCTAGGCCGCCCGTTGCCCGCTTGCCGCTGAAATCTGCCATTCCGGACCCATTCCTGACAACATCATCTAATTGCTACGTCCCTCCTACCCCAATATCGAGTGATTCGGCGGAGTGGCCATCCAGCCTTATGCAGTCCGACTACACGCCGTCTTTCAAACTCCTACAAATACTCGTAATGGCCGCGAATTCGCCGGCGAGGCATTGTTAAAATCAAGGTACATAAACGCAATAAAAATCCACTGCACGTTTTGTTCCTGAAAGCGAGGTTCGCTCCTTATATACACCACCATGGTGCTCAGTTTCAATGCGGTGCAGTTCCGATCATTCATTCATTGGCTGCGAATTTTTGATCATTTGCGTATTCGGTCTACAGGTGTTTGCATGTACAGTTTCATTACTATCGGAATATTTGGCGGGGTGTGTCTATCTGTATCTTAGAGTATATATATAGAGTATATATATAGAGTATATATATATAGAGTATATATATATATATAGAGAGAGAGAGAGAGAGTATATATATATATATATATATATATATATATATATATATATATATATATATATATATATATATATATATACCATATAAATTCAAATAGTGAAGTTCAAGAATGAATCTACCACTCATACAAATCTCCATGAAACCATTGCACTACTCAGAAAAAGGCGCCATGCCGCTCAAGACTCCGAAGCAGAAAATAATTAAGGAAATACGAAAAAAATACGAAGAGAAGGGGATAACCAAATGCTTTGCATATAATGGTTGGGGAGGATTGCCACTCCTCCACCCGTTTAAAGCTGCTTTACTGCCTAGGCAACGCTCACGGCACCCATACAAAGAAAAGGTAGCTCCCCCATGCGTGCTAACTCGAAGGCACCCGGAAACGGAGGAACAGGAACGACAAAACAGAAGGACACAAGACCAAATGAAAAATCTCATAGAGTTTCGTCCAGAACAGAGCACCAGGCGCGAAGCGCCTTTAATCTCCAATCTCTAGGTGTGGTTCTTATCTTCATACTGTGACATTATTTCATTGGTCCATAGTTGGAGGTTCGAGGTTTTTGATTTACTGTTTTTATTATTTGTCCTAGCTCTTAGTGTGGCAGTTTGTTGCACATTAAGAGTTTAAGCAGTTTGGGGGGTTGATGCAGATCTGAGGGTAACCTAGCATTTTAGCAGTTTAGGATTTTAAACATTTTGTAGAAAACCAAAGATCGCGAGTTTTCGTTAATATCAACTGATTAAGGTGGGGCGTTCCTAGTACCGAATATCAAAGTTAAGTACCGAGCGGGGTCTCTTACGAGATTTAGCCTTGCGATGATCATAGTCATGCAGATTAAATAATAGTTCATTTGGGACAGATGGCAGATTTTTGTAGAATTTAAGCGCTAGCTTTTTGATTTGGGCTCTAACAGTTTTTATTTTGAAGTCTTTCCTAATTACCGAGTTTCTTAAGTATCTAGGGGCTTTCCTTATAATCCTTAGGGTTTTGTTTTGTCTTGTCTCTAATAAGTCTATGGTAGTTTTACAGGCATATCCCCATACGGGTGCTGCATACAGCATTCCCGGGCAGATGACCGATTTATAAATTAGGAGTTTATTTTGATAACTTAGATTTCCGTTCCCTATCATTGGGTATAAGGCTCCTATGGTTATATACGCTTTTTTGATTATGTTCGTTACGTGCAGTTTCCAAGTTAGGTGGGAGTCTATCGTTACACCTAGGTATTTAGTAGATTTTTCCGCTTTTAGGGCATGGTTGTTTATGTACAGAGGAGGCGGAGGTTTACGTTTTCTTGAGAAATAAATCCAATGACATTTATTGGGATTTAATTTTATTCGCCATTTTTCCAGCCATGTTTGGAGTATGTCTAAGTGTTGTTGTAGCTGTCTGTGCATTACTGAGACGTAAGGGTGTTTTGCAAGTATCGCGCTGTCGTCTGCATAGAGTGCCAGCCCCGTGTCTGGGGTCCTGGGAATGTCATTTAGATATATGTTAAAGAGTGTCGGGCCCAGGATGGATCCTTGCGGTACACTACTTTTAATGAGCTTGGGTGTAGATAAGTTATTTTTTACTCTGACTTGAAAGTGTCTGTTATTTAGGTATGAAATTAAAAGTTTGACAAGTGCGTCAGGGACTTTTAGAGTGATCAATTTGTAAGCTAATCCACAGTGCCACACTTTATCAAAGGCTTTTTGGATGTCAAGAAAAATCGCAGCTGTGGGTGTCTTATTATTAAAACCAGAAGAAATGTACTCTACCACTCTCAGCAATTGATGAGTGGTGGAGTGTTTTGGCCGAAATCCAAACTGCTCCGGAATGATAATGTCATTCTCACTAAGGTGCGTGTTCAGTCTCTTAAGAATTATTTTCTCAGTAATTTTACTAAGTGTCGGCAACAAACTGATTGGTCTGTAGTTGGCTGGAATTGAGGCATCCTCACCAGGTTTATGGATCGCTATAATTATCGCTTCCTTCCATTCTTTGGGGAAATAATTTAGTTCTAGTATTTTATTTATTAAGATGGTCAAGTAAAATATTATATTTAAGGGTAGGTTTTTTACCGCGATATTCCTGATTTTGTCGTGCCCTGGGCTTTTACGGTTTTTAAGGTTTTTGATAATCTCTACTATTTCTTGCGGGGTGGCTGGGTTAATCTCAGCCGTGACCGGGGAGTTCCTGAAATTGTTTAGAGTTTGCCTAACCATTCTTAGGGTGTCCTGACACATTAGATCGTGGTTTGGTTCAAATTGCTTTTCGTAATGCCTAGCAAGCGCCTCTGCCTTTTCTTCGTCTGAGTACGCAATATTAGCGCCATCTATTAGTGGCGGGAGTTTAATTTGAGGTTTTCTGAGTCTTTTAGCGAATTGCCAGAGCGATACGTCTTCCGAGCTAAGGGATTCAATTAACTCTTTATACTGTTGCTGCTTTTCTGCGACAATTTTATCCCTGACTTTCCACGTGAGTCTGTTAAGCTCCCTTTTGAGGGTAGGGTCTCTATTAGCCTGCCATGTCTTACGCATTCTGTTCCTTTGCCTAACTAATTGTTTGACATGGTGGGAAAGTGTGGGCATTTTTGGTGACTCACGATGTGTTGTGGCAGATGCAATAGCTCTCCTGATTTCTGTTGTGAGTGTGTGCGTGGCAGAGTCAATATCCGCCGTGCTCATAATGTTGGGTACTGCTAGATGCGGCTCGAAAAGTGCTCTTTTGAATACGTTCCAGTTCACCCTCTCTTGTCCCAGAGAGGCTGGAAGGGCAGTGTTCAAATTGAATGTCACCAGTACCGGTAGATGATCCGAGTCGAATTCATCCAGGGTATCAATAGTGTGAGCGTATTCTATGTTTCTCGTTAGGACAAAGTCTATGAATGAGCCATTGGCACCTGAGAAGCAGGTTGGTCTCGACGGTGCAATGATGTCAGTGTTTGTTGTGTTTAGCAATCTATGTATCTGTGTACCGCGTGTGTTGGCTCTCCTGCTGCCCCACGCTCGGTGGTGTGCATTGAAGTCGCCCGCGAGTATTGTGTTTGGATATCGCGAGAAAAGCAGTTCCAGCTGCGCAGCTACATTTATACCACTCATGTTTTTGACATATATTGAAGTTAGGATAAATGGGTTTACATTATTTATTTTAATTTTTATACTAGTATTTTCTATACCTTGAAGATTTATGTTGTTTATTTCCTCGTGGGGAATATTACTTTTAATATATATTGCTGTTCCTCCATGGGGATTTCTAGCAGTTATATTTGAGCTAAGGGTATGATAGCTATTATAGTTTGCTATATTTAGTTTTTTGTTTTCTCTAACTTTAGTTTCCTGGATTAGCAGGGCATCTACATCATTTTCATTTACGTAGCTCCTAAGTTCATTTATTCTTGGAGATATGCCGTTCGCATTCCAAAATATTATTTTAAAACTTTCTTTTTGGGACCTATTCATGGCGGGTTTGTTTCTCACTGTTTTTATTAAATTCCGCGATTAATTTAAAAGCCTCAAAGACCATTTGCATTGGATCGCTCTTTTTTTGAATTAACTCAGCGAGCTGCATCAACAGATGTTTTATATCGTCTAGGTTGAACATACTGATAAATCCTCTGACGAGGTTGAGGATTTCATCCATCTTTTCATCATTGGATTTATCAGCAAGTTCAGTCTCAGCTTCCATTTCCTCAGTCTCAGCTACAATTTCCTCAGCCTCAACCGCGGTTTGATCTGTTTTGTGAGTATCCTTTTGGACCTCGGTAGTCTTTTGTTTTTTTTCAGCCGATTTGTCTAACTGCTGTGTTTGCGCGAGCTCTTCTCGGACGCGTTTAGTTTTCTGCCATTCCTGAACCTTTTTTTCTAATCTTTGTTTTGCTTCTCTTGCCTCTTTGGCGGCTTTATCAATTGCTATCCTCTGATTTATGTCTTCATGAGCTATTCTCACTTCCTCCACAGTCATTTCTCTGGAGGTCGACGGTTTATATTTCCTCAATGTTATAGTTTGTTGGTAGCCCCTTCAAAACTACCTTTTTGGGCCTTTCCGTCTTTAAGTTTAAACTGTGGAAGGGGATTTTCTCACTAGATAAATGGCGTTGTACAACCCTATAGGCTTCAGCGTCATTTGGAATCAATTTTAGCATGTCTCCTGTGAGCTTGCCAGATACTTTATTACCTGAGATTTCATTTAATTTTTTAAGGAGAGCCTGGTAATTGTCATTAAACTTGATGAAAAAACATTCCGCTTTTGGGTCTTTTTTCTCAACCACTACACTATTTTGCCTGTCACTATTTTGAACCGTTTTTGGTTTTGGTGCACTTTTGAACACTATAGGTTGCGCGACAATTTCAGCATAACTCTTAGTTTTAACATTATCATTTACATCTTTATCAATTTTTTCACTACAATCCATGTTAACCTTGTCATTAGATTTTAAGTTTAATTCTCCATTCTGGTTTTTAGTAGGAGCATCCATAGTAGATTGCCCCTCTATCCTCCTCTTTTTATTTGGATTTTCAACAGGTTTAAGTTTATCTTCATCTTTAATTTCTTTAATTAAGCCTAGTTCTATCATTTTACATTTAATTACATCACTAGAATTACTTCCTTCACAGTTATAAATCTCATTTAAATTACTAGCATAAAACCTATCCAAATTCTGGACCAACAAAAAAGAATTTACAGAAAGAAACGAACCCAGAATCTTGGAGACTTGGTCCTCGTCCCGTCCGAGTAGTCCATTCGTCAGTAGCTCCCTGATGTGTAGCGTCAGAGTGTAGATTGCCAGTGCACAAAAGTTCACAGCGTTTTTCACTTCTTCCTTCCAAGCGGGCATCAATCCATCCTTGGGCAGAGTATCACAATATTCAATCATGGCATCCCTGAGAGGCCGCAGTCCATCTTCGTCTAGCTCACCAGCAAGTCCGCGAGTAGCTTCCGTATCGAATGCATCCAAATCCATGTCGTCAGCGTAGAAACGATCAAAGCAATAGCACTACCACGTGGGAAAAACACACGTGGCACTCCAAAGTTGAAAAAGCACGAATCCAAAATGGCGAGAAATCCGTACACAACAAAGCTGTAATTGCTTAGCCCGACGTGTTCTATCGTAACTAGATATAACACGCCAAACTTAAGCAAAGAAAGTCACCACAATCAAAAAGCAGCAGCTTCACAAAATCACAACCTCGTAGCTCGGAGTCTGAGCTCCGAGCTATCTTATATATGAACTTTGCACGCATGCGCGCAAACACAATAGGAACGCATAAACTTATATACATGCAGATTGATGAAGGAAACCATTAAAATCCGAGTGACCTTTGTAAAAAGATTTATAACAATCCTTTAGGAAATATAAAGGATAATGTTTACTTAATGCTTCAGATATGATTTTGTTGTTGCTAACATTGCAATCCTTCTTAAACGTGTTGCTAGCCTGGTTTCTCCTGAAGTGTCCGAGTATAATGTTTCTGAAATTATTTTTTGTTAGATTCGTTTTCCAATCGATGAGATGATTGAGCTTAATGCTATATAATTCACGTTTGTCATATAACGTTGTATAATGTCCATATAGTCTGTGTTTTTTTATTGAGATGTCCAGAAAATTTACCGTTGCATTTTCATTTCCATTGTTTTCAATCAATTCTAATTCCTGTGGGTAGAAAGTGAAATCGAAATTTGTGGTGTCTTCAAAACACCCCAAGAGCACATCGTCAACACAACGGAAACAGGGTATCTCTGACAAAATATGGGTTCCCTTTTCAAAAGTTGATCAGCCAAAATTGAAGAGCAGGCTCCTCCCATAGGCATTCCTTTTATTTGTCTGTAATAATTGTTACCGTCATGTAGAATATTTTCCTTTAATACGAGGTCAATAAGGTCAAGGTATCTTCGAAATGTAATAAACTCTTTCAGGTTAAACTCTTCATGTAACTTCACCAGTATTAAATATAATTTTGATATATCAATGTTGTTAAAAAGATCTCGAAAGTCGAAGCTTTTAAAATTAATGTCTTTATGACAATGTTTAAGACGACCGATAACTTCCAATTCATTCTTGATCATAACATGATTATGTTTTTTGATATTTTCCATGACATACTTGATGATATTCAAAAGTTTCTTATTAGCTAGTGTCAGGTTGGACCCACAACCAACAGTAACTGTACGGAATTTGACAGGTATTTTATGCAACTTTGGAATAAGGATTAAATACGGAAATTTAACAGATTTAATTTCAGTGCCGATTCGTTTGTACATAGCAGTTATCTTTTTGAACGAAACATTACCTGTATTATGTACAGGGGTGTACATTGTACTGTCATGGTAGCATTGGAATAAAGATTCCACGTAAAATTTTTTGCATGTAAAAGCAAAATTTGAAACGATTTTATCTGTATATGTTATAACAAAGTTTTCTTTTATAGTTTTGATAGCTGCAGGTATGGAAGTGTTATGTGTTTTATTATATTTGAGGTAATATGACTGAAATGCTTTTGTAAAATTAAATTTCCATTCTTGAGAGGCTTGGATGGGTAGACTGTATTTTACTGCTAATTTATAGATGAACTCTTCAAGATCATGATCAAAGACCGCAATTACATTTTCAAATTCTTGTGAACGGAATTTAGTTCCAAGTTTAAAAACGTTTTTTAGATTCTGATCAGATATAATTGCCAGATCACCAGTATTAATGTGATTATGAAAAGTATCTTTATGTATGCTATCAAGGCAATTGCATTCGGTTGTTTTATTTACCAATGCTTTACAGATGTTGTTGTAGTTGAAGAATTTCCTTCCGTTAGTACGTACAAAGCGGTAAGTCAATTTTACCCTAATTTCTTGTAATGGTAAAAATTCTTTAATAATGAAGAGAATCGAATTAAAAGGTATCCCTTCAAATTTGTTATTTCTGAAAGTGGTTATAAAATAATCCTTGTTTTTCTTCTGTATTTTGGGTTGTAATGTAATATGGAATTTTTTAGCCCTTAATTTAATTAAATCAAGCATAATGGCTATATTTTTATGTTTTTCTTCAATATTATAGTTAATAGGTTCTTCCAAGGTATATTTCTGCATAAAAGCCCATATGCGAGGTAGATATCCGATTTTGATGCTGTATATGATGTTCTTAATCCAGTTGTACTTGATTGCGGTATTAGCCGTAAAAGTTTCAATAAATTTGGAGATTTTTTCTTCTGTGTTGTTATAACATTGATGGCGCTTTCCCCCTCCTCCATGCCATCGATGTGTTTTCCTCTGTAACAAAGAACTTGCCAAAGGATAATTGTCTATGTTTCTACAATATTCCATATTATAGTTTTCTTTAAAATTAAGGGAATTCAATCCGTAATTTGAATGCCGATGAGTATTGTTTGATATGTGTGCCTTCCCACCACAATCTTTCCATCTGATCAGGCACGATGTCGAGTATGGTTATGATGATATTAGAAAAATCATGATGTCTAAAGTGCCTAATTTCCAAACTAGGTTCTTTACACAGTGACCGCCGACTAACGCCATGCTGCGGGGCGTTCGGCAAGGGCTGGTAAGTGACAGCGAGCAAGGGGCAACAGCCCTCTAGTATAGGAACAAGTATTTACATTTTGAATAACAGCAGGTATCATTTATATGTAAAGAAAATATTAAAATATTACACAAATTTGACGCAGCTGGCTGCTTTTCGGTATGCTAAAAAAAAAAAACTTTCAGTAGGGTGGAACGAGATTCAAGGTTTTGTGGTCCGTGATCTAAGTCTAAATAAATGTGGATTCGGGTTACGGCTAGATTCTATTGTTGTATCAGAGCGGGCAATGCAATGAATGTTTCTCCCTTATGGCATTCAGAGTAGAGTACGGTAGTAAAAATTATCTTTCAAATTATAAGAATAACAATAATTTTATGAAGGAGCCTTCATATGGTGACGAATGCTGTGTACAGTTCTTGTTTGTCGGAAATATTAAGCATTTCTATTTCTTTTTGCATGCTTATTTCGCATTGTTATACGAATTTTCGGGAAAACCGGATGTGACATCTTCAGAACCGAAAATGGAAATCCTTAGGGAATCCTTTATACCATACCCCCTGAATTCCATGCTGATTCCTTGTCAGTGACTATCTGAACCCTATATATAGCCAATATTGAAATATAGATGTTTTAAACAAATTCTTTGACCCCAAAGTGAAAAACTTTTAGTGATTCTTCTCCCCTATTTTCCCCCAGAATTGAATGCTAAATTCATATCAGTCATCATTTAAACTATATCTAAAGAAGATCTTGTGAAATAGATGTTTCAAGAAAAATGTAAATATTTTGGTCGGAAGTAACACCCCCTCCCCCCCCCCAAAAAAAAAAAACCGGAAATGGAAATTTTAGTGAGTCTCTTAACCCCCGTCAGTCATTATCTAAGCTTTATCTATAGCTGATCTTGAGAAATAGATGTTTCAAGGAAATTTTTTGAAAAGGAAATGAAAATGAAAAAGAAACTGGAAGCGAAAAAAGAAACCGGAAGCGGAAAAAGAAACTGGATGGATGTAGAAAAAAAAAACAGGTAGTTTAAATTCTTAGTGAACCAACCTACTTCTACCAGAATGTAATGCTGAATCCATATCTATTATCTTCTAAGTTCTATCTATAGCTAATCTTAATACAGTGATGTTTCAAATAAAATGAAAAAAGAACCGGGTGAATATCCTTATCCCCCCCCCCGTTCTCTTCCGGAATTTATTGCTAAATAAAAATTAGTCACCATCTGAGCTCTATTCGTAGCATATCCCGAGAAATAGATATTTTAAGGAAAAAGTTTTCGTCAAGCTTGGTGGCAAAATTTTTGCCACCAATTAAAAACTGCAGGGTCTACTTTAAGTTGAGAAGAAAATATTGTCAGCCAAGTAGCTCAATGAATAGAGCATGGACTGGCCAGGCGTAGATCCGTAGTTTGAATCAGGTTGGGCATGGATTTGATGGCGACCGAACAGGGACTCATCCTGTCCCCCGTAGGCTAGATGCAGAGGATCAATGAAGTCGAATATCAAGTTTCGATTTTTCCAACGGCCCTATGATTTATGGTAGGAATTTTCAAATCACAGGAATTGAAATATAATTATGCAAAACAGTGTGATATCCTGCATAAAAGAGTAAGAGATTGAAGAGGTTGTACAAATCTAATGTTACACTTTGATCGACATTAATGTTTTTTTCCTTTTTCTTTATCGTTCTTGGCATAATTCGTTTTAACTTATTATCAAGTAAAAAGATAAAATTCAAAATACTTGCTAACATGTACAAATAAGCTCAATACTGTTTAATTTGATGCAATTTACTATAATTGCTAATATATACATGAAGCATTACAACGCAATAAGACGCAAGGTGGCCGCTCCTGTCAAGAACTTCTTGGATATGTTGCAGCATAGAATCTACAGTGGTGCTCAAAAAATTTCATCACCCCGAAAAATTCAGTATTTTCTAAATAATTTTTTAATATAGTGTAATAAACTCAAATATAGTTGCATTTTATTTTTAGTTCATTGACCTTTATATGAAAATTTCAAGTGTCATTGCCCTCCAGCTTATGCAAAACATTTTATTATCAAATATTTAATAAAATAAGAATGTCACATACTTTTCTTTATTTTTTAAATATTTAATAAAATAAGAATGCCACATATTTCTCATTATTTTGGAATATTTCAAGCATAGATATTTCTGAGTAAATCATTAAATGTGAATTGTTGCATACCCTTCTCTTCAATGCATTCATCAAAATTAAACACTTTAAATGCGCAAGTTTTTGACCTCCATTTGTATCAAGCTGAGGAGGAGGTCGGTATTCTACTGAAATAATTCCCACGTTACATAAAGCGGATCTCCGAAACTAACTCTCATTAACATTTTATAGAACAGCTTACCTTCAAACAAAACATAGAATTTGCAAAAAAATGTTCTTCGCAGTTATCGTTATGCCTTCTAATAATTCGAAAGTAATTAAAAATTATGTTATTTCCATTTTCAGTGAGATAGCCCAAATCTCTTGTACATCGCATATAAAGTGTCGAGAATACGAATTTAGTCCTTGCCTACATACTCTTCAAGGGCATTCCTCACAGTGAAAAAATATATGCATTTAGCTTAATTTGCAATTTCACCATTTATTGTTGTTGATTTCGATTTTTGAATGACATTTAAAATTAAAATTATTTTATATAAAAAGCTTGTATAATATCAAACGTAAAGTTCAACGTCAAATAACAAAAAAAAAAAGTTCAATAAATAAATAAAGTTCAACGTCAATATCAAACGTTCAAATTTCTTATTTCACTTTAAAGTATGGATTTTTTTTCCTGATAAAAATGCAGTAACAATGTCTGATCACTCATTGCACAAATACAAAGAGTCCAAACTTTGCAGTGCATTGCAATTTTGAAATTTTTCTATAGTGTTGAATCCCACATTTCAAAAATTTGTTTGAAGATGAAAACTGGTATACATTTCGTTAGGGACATTTAGTTTCACAATATAAGATAAAAATTAGTTTAATAGGCAAGTTTGAGAAAATATAAAAGAAAACTGCAGCACCAATTTAATATCAGAAGCTCGAAATTTCAAGCAGTCATAATTCCCTAACGGATTAAGGAAAATATATAAATTTTACATGAATTCGGGTGTTTTGGCCTGGAAAATTAGAATATGTTATAAAAAGGTGGTATTGTCCTTTGAAAAAAAAAATTAGTGCAAAATGTAGTATTAAGACGACCCCATATGTATATTAGTTGCTCATTTATTTATGGCTGGCATTATTATGAGTTTAATGATACATTTAGCTTTACGGTACAACTCGATGACCCAAAATAATGCGAGGTGTTCAATTTTTTTTTTTTTTGTTCAGACCGACTATACAACCCAGTACGTCAATTACCACAAATATTTTCAAAATCGCGGCTTTTAGCAAGTTTTGCTGCCAGTTCAGTTGATGGCCATTTGGTGCTGTTAAGTTTCAGCAAAAGAAAAACAATCCCATAGCGCTGGTCGGTGCACTATCAGTATGACTCCAAAACCTATCTGGCTAGTTATAATAGTGGAGAGGATACGAAAATTTCGAATATAGAAAATATTAAATTGAAATTTTAAATTCTATGCTTTTGAAAGTATCTTTAAATCTTTTCAACACATATATTGAAAAGTTAATTAAAAAAATAAATAAAAATAATAATAAAAACAATAACAGTAATCGAAAAAAAAGATGAAAACCCTTTGCAGTCTCTTTTAAAATCATCTAAATATCGAATGGACGTAAAAAGCTACAGCGATTGAGGAAATGATCCCTACCTCCAATTTAATGCACGCTGAGTTCGTAATTTCTTTGAATACGTGATTTACTTCTATTCATCTATTGATCTTTGCTACTTTACCTACTACAAAGGAACCACATAGAGGACATTGACCTTTCATATACTTTACGTAGACAATAGAATACACTGGTATATTATTTACTTTTTGTTACCCACTCCAATTCTCTTTGTATTTCCGTTTACCATCGTTCATGGACATGTTCTCGGCTTTCAGATGACGCAGCGAGCTGAAACTTCGCATACAGATTTATCTCGCGGAACATTTTCATCTGTCAGATTTTCTCGTCATTGCGTTTCGTCAATAGTCATCTACGTATGTCTCTTTTATGGACTCATTCTCATTTGCACATTCATTTCATACAGTCATTAGTTTTCAGAAAAATTGGAAGCGACATGTAGAAATCCTTAGTGAACACTGTACATCTTTCAAAATTCGATGCTGAATCCGTATAAGTCATTATCTAATTTTATATATAGCCAATCTTGAGAAATAGATGTTGCATAGGGAATGTAATTTTTTTAATCGGAAGTGACATCTTTAGAATTTGAAAGGAATCCTTAGTAGGACCCTTACCTTCACCAGAATTTGATGCTGAACCCATATCAGTCCTTATTTATCTCTAGCCGATTCTGAAAGGAAAAGATTTCAAGGAAATATTTTAAACTGGAAGAAGAAAAGAACTGGAATTTGAAATCTTTAGCAAATCCCTTGTAAAGAACTTGAAGTTAAATTCATATCAGTTTATCCATAGCCAATACCGATATATATATATATATATTCCTATTAAATTTAGAACTGTTACTAGTGGTCATAATTCATACTCTACTACTGCTAGTAAATTATTACTAAATTATTTAAATGTACTAAATAGCAATTTACGAGATTCTGGTGATAGCTACATTATTCTAAATAACAGTAAGGAATTAAAAAATAAATTAAAAACGCTTGGTAAAATAATAGGATTTCAAACTTTTGATTTTAAAGATCTATTTAATAATATTAAGATCACTGATCTATATGATGTCATTTTAGCTTTATATAATGCTTATATTACTAATCATTCTAATCTTACTAAATTTACCAATTTTCCTAAGCTTCTCCATTTTGTTCTTTTCAATAATTATATCTTTCAAGGTAATAAATTATACTTACAAGTCTCAGGTGTTCCACAAGGTGGCTGTAGTAGCATTATGTTAGCTAATTTATACCTATATCAATATGAAAAATTCTTTACTTCAAATGATTATAAAATTTATAGATATGTAGATGATCTGATTTGTCTTGTATTTACTGATAACTATGTCATAGATATAGATTTCTATCCGGATAATTTGGAATTAATACCTAATGAAACTTCTATTAGTAATAATATTTATTATTTGGATTTAAATCTAATTATAGAACCTGCTCATGGGATAGTTACTAAATTATATGATAAAAAAGATTTTTTTAAATTTAATATTAATAAATTATTACCTTTTAATTCCTGCAACTCGATTCAATTGTTTAGAAATATTATACTTAATCAACTTTTTAGAATTTATAGATTATCAGATAAAAAATTTCATGCTTTGCACATTAATAACCTCAAAATTACCAGTAAAATGTATCAATATCCTGCATATTTAGTAAATAGTATAGTTAATAAGTTTCGATTAGCCTAAAATTCTCATATTCTCCCGTTATTATCTTATTTTAGCCGTACTTCTTCATTCTCTTGAAATTATATTTTCATCTTTTTATCTTGAAGCTTTAACTGTTGAATAACTCATTTTATTTCATTTTATTGCTTTTGCGCAGTACAGTTTTTATTACTCTCTTTGGCAACAGCAAATCACATCTTTTCATTTTGGCATATGGCAACATTGGTCCAGTCATATTTTGCTCGTCATGGTTGCGCTGAAGAGGTGTGTTTTGAGGTATTTATTTTTCCTTTATTGTTTCAATCTATATGCTTGTCGTCCATATAACACAAGTTTATAGATAAAATCTATCTTGTGTTTCAGAAACAAGCATTTTTGTGTTCATTTCGAAGGGATATATGGACCCGAAGAGAATTTTTTCGAAATGAACTTATCGTAAGCCTAAATCTCCTCCATGTGCAAGCTTTTTTGCTTGATTTTTTTGTTTTCTTATTTGCATTCCTCATTTTTGAAATTTGTTGATTGTCTTTGTCTTTATGACTTGCATTATGCTTTATTATTTCCTCTTTTTGTCTTAATTTCTTTTATTTCTTTGTATTTTGTAGAAAATTTTGGAATAGTGTATTATGAGTTACTACATACATTCTAACTTTGGATTTAATAATTTATATGTATATATATATATATATATATATATATATATATATATATATGACTTATAACTGTTTTGGTGACTTTATTGTTTTAATGTTTCGTAATTACTTGATTGCTTGGTATTGGTTATTATATCATCTTTCTAATATTATACACACACATATATATATATATATATATATATATATATATATATATATATATATATATATATATATATATATATATATATATATAAAACCTGAAAAAATACCTTAGATAAAACACTTTTTTATTAACTATTTTCATTTATTTATTTATTGATGGCAATTTACCATCAGATACATTTCAATATTTGATGGTGTAAAAGAACAACTTCGATCTACAATTACATGGATTCTATCGTAATTACTTTCAAAGTTAATGAGTTGCACATTAAGAAACTAGTGAAGTTAATGAGTTGCACAGAAAACAACATTTAAAATGCTGAATTTTAGAAGTATTAATTAATACTAGCAGTTAATTGTAGACTATTAGGATAAAAGCTAAAGGCAATATTTGGTTTATTATTATACATATAAAAGATCATTTAAATATCTATAAGCATAGCATGCAAACCGTATTTTTTTTTATAGAAGTATAACTATAGATTAACTAGTAATAATGAGGCACATCTGCCCTGTGAAATACCAAACTACTGCCTAAAAAATATAATTTTCATAGAGTAAGTAAATTTGTGAAAAGGTATTATGAATATTTCAGGGTATAATCATATTGCTCAAAGATTTCTAAAATAAATTTAAAGGGAACATAATTATCTATATTATTAAAGAAGTCTTTAAAATCAAATGCTATGAATGTTTGTAAGTGTTTTTAATTTCTTAATTAAATTAAAACTGTTTTTACTATGAGACTACTATTTGAAGTTTAAACTAAATTTAATTTCATTTAAAATTTTTAGTAGAAGTTTACTAGCATTGTAAGGCATGAATTATGGTCACTAGTAATAGTGCGAAACGCTACTGTGGATTTATGAAACTTAGGTGATAGTACTATATATGGAAAATTATAATGACTATTTTTAAGGGAGTTTTATGCTTAAGGGAGTTAAGGGAATTCTATGCGATAATTTTTTTTAAGTTAGCATTGTGTAAATTATAGGTAAAATTATTCAGAAAGTGCAATTATATAATAATATTCAAAAATGATAAAGTAGTTGCTACAAGCTCTATCAACATAAGTAATAACAGAATGTTTTTGTAATTTTTTAAATTCATTTCTAAGTAAATTTAAGATTAATTTATATTATTATTATATATACATTAATTAAAATTTTTCTGTATTGACACTCACCATTGATTGAAGGCTTCAACTGGTATTTGATAGAGCTTATTTTATTATATAAACTCATTTTAGTCATGGGATAAGGATTACAAATTAAGTCAAGTGTGAATGTGGAAGGCAAACTATTTTGCACCCAGTAATATAACAGTAATATAATAATGAAAGTTAAAAAATCCAATGAAAGAATAGAGAGAAGTTTCAACTCAAAGAACCCTAACATTACAAAAT